>VZRN01004407.1:1898372-1959358 GCA_013397935.1 Dasyornis broadbenti | reverse complement strand
TTTTTTTTTTTTTAACTAGGTATTCAGGAAACTCTGAGGTCTGTTGAGATCTGCAATGAGAGAGTTTGAGACAGTTGAAACATAAAGTAAAGCTATCAAAATCATACAAGAATTTTGAACTTATGTGCCACCATTTTCTACCATTATTGCCTGGAGTCAAAGAAGTTCTTCCTTGGGGAGTTATTTGCTTGAATGAAAGACTTGCCAGTTTCAGGAAGAATAATGTGAAGTCACTTGTTTGTGGTAATGGAGGAGGTCAGATTTCTGATTTATTGGTGGTTAGAAGAGAAAAAGCATTAGAAAGGAAAAGAGGGAAAATATTTTTCAGTGGGAGGAGAACGTGTTATCTACAAAGGATCTCAATGGAAAATCCTGCCATTTTAAACATGTCGATGAAGCGAAAAGAACAGTTAAAATCCATGCTCATGAACGATGGCCCTTGTCCTAAATACAAAGGTACTTTCTTCAGGTGTAATATAGTTCTGCTTTTAATTTTCCATAATTAGAAGCTCCTGTTTAAAATTTGAGATACTTTGGGCTTGTGCTTGTCAGGGCCTCATTTTCAATGTTGAATTTTGCCTCTAGGATAAAAGCAGCCATAATCCAGCAAAATTCTAGACTTGCCAAAATTTGCACACACACTGTGTATTTGTGTGTTCCATAGCACCAACACATTGTATTTTTGTGTTTTTCCATCTTTGCAAGTATTTCCTTATGGCCTTGTCAAATTGCTGTGTGGCTTGACTAAGTGCATCCAGCTCCATAGGCTGTTTGCTACAGTGATCAGCAGGAAATATATGGAGTGAGCTTAACCATTAGGTTTCTGGCCAAAATAGGTGTCTTTGAAGAGAATTTCAGTTGTTTATACATTTCCTCTCAGAGAAAATTTTCTCTTGACACACAGGGTGAGTTATTTTGCCTGTGTATTGAGTAGGGTTTTTTTAAGAAAGTTTTTTATTACCTTTTGTATGGAAAATTATGTAGAACTTTGGGGCAGCTGCAGGGTCGCAGATCATGAACTGCTCAGAGGCAGCTGTCCAGGGCACGAGGGGTTTATGGCTTATACTAAATAAATAAAGTCATGTTTGGGAGGCTTTGTATATCCAGGAATGTGTTCAGACATAATAACAGTACTTCCTCTAGAGGCTGGTACCGGTTTTCAGAGAGGCAAATCGGTAATTTCCATAAGCAGCCAATCCTAATATAAACACTGGTCATTTTCACAGGACTAATTGACATATTAAACTTGTTTTGCTGAACCATATGTAACAGATTAAAGTCAGCAAACATTTTTCAAACACAAAGGACAAAAAGAAAACTATATGCAAGCATAGTTCTTGTGTATAACTGGAATTGATGATGAGCTTCACAATATCTTACCACTGTGACAGCGACACAATTTAGAGACCATGACAAGTAATTTGTACCAGAAATCACTACCAATAAGCAGGGCAAACTCAGCTTGGGTAATAATGTGTTCAGGGGCTACTACCACGTTTTCTGCTGTGGTCTGTGAGTGAGTAGACATGGGATGTAGATGTTGCTTGAGGGATTTATGCTCATCTGCTTCTGTCACTTCTGTGGGGCATGCCGGTATCCCTCTATTGTGCTGTATCTACGTGGTATTTTTGACTAACATGGCATACTGTGGTTTTAAGTCAGAGTGGGAGGGTCTTCTATAGCTGTGCTCCATATCTACTCTACTAGTGATCTACTACTCTAAATTGATATAATTTACTGCTAGAGTTTCATCATTGAGAAAACCCCACTTTTGAGATTGATGCAAAGGCTCCCCTGAAGGCTGGGGAGCTAGAGAGAAAGAAGAGTGCTGACATGTTGATTTTTGAATGCATGCTGTTAATAAAGCCAGCTGCATTGCTCTAGCAGCCATGTGGCTAACACAAAGTTTGCCTGTCATCACATGGTAAAAGTGCTTCTCGTGATAAATTTGCTCTGCTACCCTCAGCACTTTTTAGTCTCTGAGGTACACTTCCATCTCTGACGAAATGGAAATTCAGTGCCATTGGAGTTGTTCTATGCCTGGAGAAGAGTGACTGAAAGGAATGAATTTATGAGTTCCTAACTGTCTTTAAAAAGAAAAGTACCAGACTATGAAACAGCAGCAGTAAACTTCCTGTGTTCCCAAAATGTTTATTAAGGGATTATCTAACACCTTCAACCAGAAATATGGCAGCATAGCATGAAATTATTTGAGATAAAGCATGCTGGCCTAATGCAGTCCCTTGTGAAATACCACATGATAAAGTGGTGTTTAAATATAAGGAAAACAAATGGCCCATAGTGCAAAGGGCAGGGTTTCTTATAGAAAGTGTAATGTAGCCAATGTGCATTGTGGGCACTAAGATTTGCCCTGAAATAAGGTACAAATATCTGTCCACCCAAACAACAGCTACGCACCTGCTATTTTCAGAATGTGAATGGTAAAGTAGGCATATCCACGGGCCAATATTATTTCACATTAATTAATCTACTTTGAATAATGTTATATTTCTATTTAGTCCTTAATGATCACATTTTCTTGCTAACTTTCTTACTTTTTCACATGACTATCTTTAAATGCTTGTTTAAAATAGTGATGGATGTCTATTCAGGTGTGCTGGATTTGTCTGGGGTAGAGTTGATTTTCTTTGTGGTGGCTGGTATGGGGCTGTGCTTTGGATTTGTGTTGAACACAGGGTTATAGTAAAGAGATGTTTTTGCTGTTGCTGAGGAGGGCTTACATAGAGCCAAGGACTTTTCAGCTGTTCATATGACCATCCTCGTGAGGCAGCTGGGAGACAGGGGGAGTTGGGAGGAGACACAGCAGGGACAGCTGACCTCAGCTGGCCAAAGGGATATTCCAGACCATGTGACATCATGCTCAGTATATAAACTGGGGGGAGAAGGAGGAAGGTGGGAAAACATTTGGAGTGATGTTGTTTGTGTTCCCAAGTCACTGTTGGATGTGATGAAACCCAGCTTTCCTGGAGACAGCTGAACACCTGCCTGCCCATGGAAAGTGGTAAATGAATTCTTCATTTTTGTTTGCTTGTGTGTCCAGCTTTTGCTTTCCATTTTAAACTGTGTTTATCCCAGCCCATGCGTTTTGTATCTTTTGCCCTCTTGATTCTCTCCCCAATCCCACTGGTGGGGGAGTGAGTGAGCAGCTGTATGGTGCTGAGCTGCTGGCTTGGGTCAAACCACAGTTAAATCACATCAGGTCTCTCTTTTTTCCACACTATTCTCAGCTCTTGACCGGCTGCTTAATTTACTGCATGCACATATGCGCCTGTGTTCCTTTAGCATCGTGAAGATACTGGATGATCTAAACAAGTTATGATGCAGCCAGGACCAAAAAAAATAATAGCTGTGTTTAATCAGTGAAAGGGCTTAAAGTCCCAGCTGGTTTTATGTTTAATACTAGCTTACTTTTATCACTTGGCTTTCTGTCATGAGGAGATGACTCAAGGAAGAGCTCTGCTGCCTCCCCAGCCAGGTGTCCCTCTCATACAGATACCATCTCCATCTGAGAGGAGAGCATAGTGGAAAGAAGGGCGTAGCTCCGTATAGAAGTATTTGCAGAGGGAATTTTCTGGGCTAAGGAGAGCAGGTGTTGACCAAATGAGGGCAACTTGATGACCCCTTTCATGCCTCTTAGTTTCTAAATAAATACATTGCTGGGCAATCTTGTCTAGGAAAGAGCAATAGTAGATTATTAAAGCCAAAAGATAAAGAATAAGCCAAGTTGTTGAGCTCTGCGCATTTTACATTGTCTGCATATAAGTGAGTTACATTTGCAAGGGGGATAAATACAGAGAATATCATTGAAATGCAAGTCTAATTAATTAAATTCAACCAGATAAACAGGACAAAGTATGAGACTCTATTATCTCCACCGAAATTCCTGTTTTTCAAAACCTCCCACAAATAAATACTATCTGGAGTGTTCTAGACTACATAACTGGGGTAAACAATTACCTTCATCTTCTGTAATTTGACTTTGTAGTGTGAATAACCAACTTTTATATCTCTGTTTATCTTAAAATACAATATCATTGCTTTAAAGTGTAAGAGCATTGACTCTCCTCTCCTTCAGGGACAAAGTACTGACTTCTGTCAACTCTTGCACTCTGATAACTCCTCTTTGCACAGACCTCCTTTTTCCAAAAAGTGCTTTATTATATATATGCTTGGAATAGGTATTTTGAACTCAATTACGTAAGCAATGTGTAATTATAAAGTCTTAGCTGTTTTAAAAAAAAAAGAAAGAAAAATACGGAACCAGCTGAAGGCTCTTTGCTTTCTAGGATACAGAGAGCTGTTTTAACTTGATTTTCTCCAGCTTTTAATTAGCAGTATAGCTAAGTGTCAGTCCTGGTGCGAAGGAGTTACTTGACTCACATGTCTATATCTGTGGTTGTTTATTCCATGCTTCTATTACACTCTATGTAGAAAAATATTTAATGAACTCTCTCAACTCTGTATCTCTCAGTTTAGAGAATACTTGTAGCTTCCTCAGCAGTGTTGTGGGATGTACCCATTGTTTAATCCGTGTGAATGTATGTGGTGTTCTTCAGCTGCACTGTTGTTTTGCACAGTGAACAACAAACCCAGGCTGTCCAACAGTGTGAGGGAGGAAAGTGACAAACACGATCGCTGACCATTGAAGAGGTACCCATGCTCAGGAGCTATTGCACGGCTGGAAGGGGCTGTGCAAACAGAACTCGTGCTTTCTGCTGCGTGTGAGCAGTGTTAGTCTCGTTACTGATCGCAGGTGCGCGGGTGGAGGAGGAAGCTGAAGGAATTTATGCCTGTAGCTTGCCTCCTCTTTTTAGCCTCTAGCATTCCGGCAAAGAGTAAGGTTTATGTGATGCAGATGTAAAAATGGTCTTGGCTCTGCCGTTGAGCAGGGTTTGGTTTGGGCTTGGGCTTCTGTGTAACCCAGGCAATATGTTACGCCTCTGTTTTACAAGACTTGAGGGAGTTAACTTTAAAGAATGCCTACAACTTTATCCTTATAGTTTCTAATATAAAACTACTTTTTAATTTTATTTCTTTTGTCACTTATAAATGTACCTTCAGTCTCTTGTTCTTTCTCTCCCCTATCTAATTATATTTTTTTAAAAGGTGCAGTTTTCTGCAGATTTTGAGAGGCATCAGCAGGTCCCTTTCTTTTGGCATCCTAAATAAGATGAACACTCACTGATAGCAGTATAGCAGTGGGAGGTTAACAATCACCCGCTTTAATCAAAAAACTTTACATTTCAAATGTAATCTAGATCTAGGCTGGGAAGAGCTTTCAAAAAGCTGTGATATTGAACTAAATGGCTGCAGCTTAGATGTTGTAATTGGCTATTTTGGGTTATATCATAATTCATTTTTATAGATGCTTTTGATCAAATGGAAAGAAAATATATTTAAAACAACTGCTGTAATTAAGATTAAATACCATACTTTGATTGTATTTTTAGCTTCTAATAAGCTATTAAATTTTTTGAGTCACTTTCTGTCTTACTGTAGTACCTCTACTTTTGACCTCATCTATTCAGAAAATATACTGGTAGTATTTTTTAGAATAGAACCGATTTTATTTCTGTTGTTTCAGAATTTGCAAAATACCATATATTTGTTGACTTTTTAACACCTTGGATTTATAATGGTTCTGTGAGCTTTAAAGGAAGACAAATGGAAGGCTAAAAAAACCCTAATGGAAAATTTGTTAAAAGTTTGTGCATGGCTTACACTTCACTATCTCCTGTGGGTTGTGGATCAATGCCTCTGACCACTGAAGCAAGCGTGAATTTTGCTACACACATTGGAAGGGGTAGACAGAGTTCTCATAGCTTTGCTCAGAATTTTCAAATTGCATGACTCAGTTCCTCACAAAAGGTTCTTGGTTTCTTCCACAATTTGGCCTTCCAGCAGATTGATTTGGTCACTGTCTACGAATAAAAAGTGCATTTTGCTTTGAAAATTAGAACTTACTCTCAGGAGGCAAGTACTGGCTTCGTGCCCCTAAGAATGGACTTAGAAGCATTTAGCAAGTTCATCCATGCAACTCTATTTTAATTGCTCTTGTGTTGCTGGGAGTAATATTTTACTGACAGATATACAAGTGCCACAATTTAATCTTTATGACTTCTCTTACCAGAATGATATATGTGCAAATCATGTTCTCTGTCTGACAAAGCAAGGATCACTTCATAAACCTTCCTTGTCCTTCTCCTCTCCTTAAAATGCTTTTAGGACAACAACCAAAATAAGTATGTTCCATAATGGGAGCAGGTTCCATGTTACACTCTTTTCTGTTAATCTCATCCTGTTCTTTACTTGTTCCAAGGCTATTAAGGAGTCAGTCAGCATCCTTTGGGATGAACGGAGTAAAAGGCCATGCTGTTGCTATGAGGACTCCACTCCATTCATGCTGCTGACAAAAGCAAGTACTGAAGGAATGTATCTCCCAGCCATATTGTGGCACTGGGATAGTTGCATCAGTATCATGGTCCTGGTGGTTTAATGTTGATAGCCATCAGTGATTGTCTCTGGGTGAGAGAGATATTGTTCAAAACAAAAATGTATTAGGTTAATTTTGGTTTGGAGTACATATTTAAGGCAAAAGGGCTCATCTGCTCTGGATAATATTGCCATTGACGTACCACCTCTGTGATTACTCTGATGACACTTACTTTAAGTTGTGTGGTTTAATTATATTTTCCTGTAGGTTTGACTTGTCTACTAACGCTAATGTTAGGTTGGGGTTTTTTTCATGTAATGTAAAACATTCCCTTTCTTGTCCCCTTATTCCTAAAGCAGCCTTTAGGAAGGGTGCCAGATACTTTGCTTTTCCTATTAATTCCCTTTGGGAAATCCATGCTGACTAGTCCAAATCACTTCTTTGGTCTTTTATGTTTAAAAATAGTTTCCAGGATTATACATCCCATCAGAGACTGAGTTGTGGTTGACCACCCTGTAGTTCCTCAGTTCCATCTCCTCGCCCTTCTTCAAGGAGTGACATTTGATTTCTTCCTGTCCTAGGGAGCGTCCTCTAATCACCGTGACCTTTGAAAGATAATTGAAAGTGCCATTGTAATGACACCAGCCAGCACCTTTAGCACGTAGGGATGCATCTCATCCTAAATACCTCTAAATACCTTTTCCCATTTTTATCTATAACTTGCAAGTAACACTAATTAATTAAATATATAATGATATCAAAATGGCAACTATTTCACAACCATCTTTTTCCCCTTAAAAACGTAGTTACCTTGCTCTGCTCATCTGTTGAGCTCTTGCTAAGTGGTACTTTATCCGGTGCAGGGTTTTAAATATGACAAATATAACAGAAAAAGTCAACTACTTCTTGTAGAGCAAGGAGGGAGGGAAGTTTGCATTTCTAATTTTATGGTGATAATTATCCTACTGTCATTATTCTGTCTCATGCTTCAGCACAGATTTATAAAGCTGATATCATATGCCTCCTAGGCTGGCTCTCTGAGAAACAGATAAAATTCTGTCTTTTTACAAGCCTGCAGGGAAGAGCTAATTCAACCAGGTTAGTCATGATTTATGAACATTTATCCTAATCAGCTTTTCTGACAAGCCTCCCATTGGGATACCACTAGGTTTGAAGCAGACACAAAAATCTAGTTTCATTTCTCATTCTGAGATGTGCAGAACTTTTCAATTCAGAGACTTCCATCTAAATACTTGGTAAAACTGACTTGAACTGTAACTGCTTTAGAAAGTTTCTAACTATTTCTAACCTATTTCTAACAGCTTCCCAGGGCCGCCGAGTGTAGTGTACAGCTCATCTGTGCTTAGTGTTAGGGGTGCTGCTGAGCATTTGGGTGGTGCTTCACATTTTTAATGAATATCAATCATAATGTTTATTATCATTCCAAAATCACCCTTTTGGGGTAATTAACTCCTTGAACTGTAAGGAAATGGAAACAAGGAAATTAAATATTCTCACAAACAAGAGATTAAAAAAAACCAGAATTTGGGGCTGCCCAATCTTATTCTTTTCCCTGTTTTCCTTCAAGCCATGGATTTTTAAAAATAATGTAAAAAAAAATAATCCATCATTGCACACTGAACAGTTGCTGACTTCGGGGGGGTTACTTGGCAACTGTTTCACAGATGGAGAAGTATGTGAAAGGCTTCTATGATGTTCTGAATAATGATTTTCCACCTGGACCCAGTGATGGTTTTATTGCCTCATGTCCATGAGGGATGTTATCTTCTGTGACATTTTTTTCTGGTTACTCCCTCCAAGAGTGACATTTAGAAGGAGGTAAATGTTCATTAGATGGAAGATGTAATTCTGATGTGCTTAAGTGCCTACATATCTCCTGAGAGCACTGGACTTTACTTTTTGGGAAGGCTGATGAGGTACAGAGCAAATTTACTGAACAGTCTTACCACTGCCTCTTAATGCCTCAATATGCATTTCATCTCCTTTTTTTTTTTTTTTAGGATTTAGCTTTTAATATTCACTGTGGCAAGAAGCACTTTTTTAAAAGCTTTTTTAAAAGCTGGAGGTGATTACAAAATTCACATGTAAATTGGGAGGGCATGAGGAAGCATTTGTTACTTTGAATTAAGAGACTTAGTGAGGTAAAGGATTTTGGTAAATGGTTTTTATTATCATTCCAGCCACAGTTCTCCTCAGGTGTATATGGAATGTAACCTGGGGATGACAAGCTCAATTTGAAGGATAATTAATTTGTAATTTTATTTTAGCTCTGAATCTCTCATGTGCAAACCATGACGTTTACGTGAACACGAAACAGTGGTTCATGTCAGGTGCAAAGAGCACTGTTAATATTCTGGAGAATGGTGGAGATTCTTAGGTGTCAGAGTGAGCCTTACAGGTGAGGCACAGTTGTGTACTGTGGTGGACAGGCTGGGATCTTCCTCTCCAAGAAAGCCTGAGGTTTTTAGATCTGCACAGCTCCTTCTGGCTGGTGATGTCTGGAGTTTCAATACGAAAGCAAGGCAGTTGGAATTCAACTTTCTGGAAGGAGATCAACTGATGTTTCTGAGCAGCAGCAGCAATCATCCCTTTAAGCTTCTGCAGCTGATGCTTACAACCTTAGCTGTACACTCTCCCTTAACCTACATCCGGGAGTTTAGTTACTTAATAAAAGATCTTAGTTAATTAATTAGAAGAAAAGCTCTTACTAGCTGGAACAGCTTTTGAAACAGCAGTAATAACAGTACTTATCTGCCAGGAAAACTGGAGGTGAATAAATTCCTACAGCCAAATGAATTAAAAGTAAAAAGAATAATGAAGTACGTTTAGCCACAATTGGAGGAAGTGTGTAGTGCATAGGTTTGCTGAAAGTCATGTCCTTCATCTAGATTTATACTGCTAGAAGATTTGCTAGTATTTTTCACCTCTTCATTTGCAGTTCTTGTCCTTTGATGGTATTTTTATTTTCGAAAAAGCATAGCCGCTTTTTGGTGGGAGAATATACTCTTTACAAAATGTTTCAGAGAAACTCATGATTCCCACTCATGACTCAGGCAAGGTTGAAATATTTGAATTGATATCTACTTTTTGAGTAAAATATGTATTTCTTTGGTTTCCTGAGTACAGTGATAAAAGCATTCCAAGTTTTTTATAGCTTATGCAGGCGAAGAGTTTTCTTTCTTGAAAACCACATTTTGCTGTAAAAAGGGAGAGAGAATTAGTCCACTCTCAGAGTGTGAACTTATTTCAATAATGCTTTTGTGTATGAAATTTTCATTTATATCTAGAATTAGCTTCTGCCTACCCCTACTTATTGTCATGCAAATAATTGGTGACTTGTGGAAAATGAAGTATTTTACCTTGTAAGCCTTATAAGCAAATACTTTTTACTGGAAGAAGTTCATGTTTGTCCCTGATGGAAATCGTTTTACTCCACTGTTCTTTGTAGCTAGGGGGCATTCCTTTTAACAGGTAACAAAGCAGCATGCCACAGTCCAAAACCTGCCTTGGGGCAATCTAAATATTCATTTACAGGAAGAAAGAAAGGAAATTAGGCATTGGCAAGTATTCAGAATATATCCAGTGCCCCACAGCACAAATTTGCAACTCAAGAAACAATTAATGTCTGATATTATAAAAATATTGATGTCAATTTTTAATATCCTAAAGTTCGGAGATTTTCAACTCCAGAGTTGTGGCTCAGCCCATCAAAAAGAAATGAATCATCTAGAAATTGTGGTGACAGATTCATGCTCAGAATGTTTATACAACGGTTGTGATTGATACATGAATGTAGACAGATCAGTTTGTAGATTTGCCAGTGCTATTTCTCTGTCATCAGTTTTGTGTTTGTGTTCATTATTACAGAGCATAAGGTGTATTCTCGAGCACACAGTGACCTCCTATTAGCAGATTTATGTGAGAAATTGGCTACAGATTATTAACTCTCTTATCAACACTTTTATTCTCAATTGTGGTAGTTCCTTAAAAATGTTCTGAGGGAAGCCTGCACCCAGCTAACAATGCACAAATCACTTGCAGAACACACAACAGAAGTGTGTAAAAAAAAAAAAAAAAAAACCCACCTAACAAATTTTGCATGTATTTAGTGAAGTAGCCAGCTCATGTCATTGCAGGCAGCAGAGCAGTCCCACTTGGCATGCTGCCACAGCTCCAAACTTTCTCCGCCATGAGGCTACGCACTGATAGACATAGAATTACGTGCTTTGGATGAAATCCTGTCTCTGCTGAAGTCAGTGGCAAAATTCTCATTGATTTCTCTGGAAAGCAGTAACCTTGCTTCATACACCCAGCCTATTTTATGTGTGAATATTCTGAATTACATTATGCTAATATTTTACCTGAGCACACATTCATGGCAGCTGCAGGGGCTATTTCAAAACTGCAAAGATAGGAGGGGGGCATTGAACAACTGCACTTTAGAGGTTTGCTGTGGCACTCGAGCTGAGTAAATCTGATCAGGTCCCAAAATGGTTTTGTTTGCAGAGGAGGAAAAGGTTCTCATGGTTGCTTGACCCAAAGATCACTGAAGGCCTTTGATCTTCACATCAGTCTTTAATAACCCACTAATCTAGTATTTTGTGCATCCATGATCTTTAAAAATGTCCAGTATGCAAGTTAAATTCTCTGCAAAAGCTGTTGGAGAAACAGGGTGTTAAATTGTATGCAGTGGTCTCATAATTATGAAATCATATGTTGAAATAAAATAAAATGAGATCTTTCTCAGGTGTACAGGGAAATTGTTTATCACTTGTTGCTGCAAATGTCTTACCCATGGAATGCCTCATATTTAAAAACATAGTCCTAGCTTCACTTCTTTTAGGGGTTTAAAAGAATTTCAAGGCGAAAAGCTGTTTTTTATTATGATGTAGAAACTATGCTACACTTTACTCATGATTGTTTAGAAAATGTCACTGGGGCATTACTACTCTTTTTGACTAGAGAAACACATTCAAATATAATGGAATACCCTCTGGTTGATTATAAGGAAGATGCCTTTGGTGAAGATTCAAGTGTGCTGGTCGAGTTGTGGTTAAGGGTAGTATCACTGTTAATGACATAAATTAGCTTTTGTTATGTGTTTATATGGTATTGACATAGCAGGAGTCTGGCTAAAATGTGGCTGTGGCGTGGAAGATACAGGATTTGTCAAAACCTGGCACAGTGCTTCACTATGAGATGATTTTTCTCCCTGTTTTCTTCTATTACTCAGACAGTGAAGTTGCTCTGAAAAGTTACTACATAAAAATGACCCCCAGTATTTGTAGTCTCCCAACAAACACCAGGTCAGGTCAGCCTGTACACTACAGGTCCTGCAAATTCAGCAGGGAAGTTGCCAGATGGACAGACTTGTACTGACTTGGGCAGTAGCACCTATGAAGATTTTGGGGTCTGTCTGTACTAGCATCCTATTTCCATTGATGCTCAGACTGGAAGAGGCTCAAACTTTTTTCACCACCACTGCCAGGACCACTTAGAGACATTCACTCCACCAGCTTAAAAATAGATTCCAAGCTTGTCCAAGTTGAAATGGAATTGAATTTTAGCTGTGTGGTTCCATGCTGATATTAGAGAGTAAATGTCTCAACAAAGGGTTGAAGGTCAATGAGTTTACCAACACTTTAGCTTTCCAGGAGGCATTTTTACCCATGTTGATTTATCTTGGTCAAGCCCTGATCTGAATTACTCCTCCATTCTTTAGAAAAAGGCTCCTGTCCTGGACGTAGAGCTGCCTGTACAGAAAATAGTCCCAAATGTTATGTTGTGGTCTTCTCTGGATTTATATCCTGGAATGAGCCCACAAGAATGAGTTCCTTAGTATGATAAGCACAACAGGCAATAAAAGGAATATACAGGAAGACACACAAAAAAGTCTACAGCTTTATGAGACAAGTTCAAGAGTAATATTTCTCTAACCCAGAGAAATGAATTGAAGGCTTTCAGGAGCACAGAAGGACATTTGCAATGGCAAAAAACAGAAAGACAAACAACCCAACTAAGGCTTTTGATCTATAAAAAGGAGAAAAGTCTCATGAAGAGCAGGTGAACAAAACATATTTTGTGCTTCCTTTCCTTTTAGCATTGAAAAGCAAGGAAAATTTATGGATGCCTGACAAGTGTTTTCTTTATAATGAAATGCACCGCAAAATACTTTTAATACTGGTTTAATTAAAACACTACTGTTTTTCTTTATTTTATAATTTGGACTGTGTTAGTCTTTTGTTCAAGTTTCCAGCATAACTTTTCTGTTTCAAGGTGGTGGATTTGGTGGTTTGTTGCCCCGAGCCCTCCCCGAGAACTTAGATCTATATGAATTGAGCTGTACATTGATTGTAACAATCATAAATCAATAGTTAAACCAAAATGGGATATGAATGTATAATAATATTCGGTAAGTACACTAAACAGGGAAGCTGTCCTCTTTTTGGATGCCAATTACGTCTGGTAACTATAATGTACATTTCCTACAAAATGCTATGGAGTGCTAGGGGTAAAGTAAAAAGTATGAGTGACTTAGCTCTTAAGTTCTGGTGCGATATCGATGGTGATCTGTGAACAGTATTTCATTCAAAATGAATACTGAAGATAAAATACAGCCTATAATGTAAAAATATTAATGCTTAAGCTGGTAGAAAGTCTGGAATTATTGACACCTCTGATAATATTTTTAGATGCAGTTTTGATCATGTTTGCTACAGAGAGGTTATTTTGTTATTATCCTTCTCTAACAGTCCTGGCCAATGTCCGATTTTAGAAAAAAACAACAAACCAACAAAAAGACCCAACCAAAAAGCCTCAGAACAAATCTTTTTATAAAAGGAATGTCTCCAAAATGGGATCTGCTATAAAGAATGAAATATACTAAAGTGTCTCATACGTTGTAGTTTGAATTATTGTGAACTTACTGAAGGGAAACATAATTAACAGAGAAACTTCCTGAACACAACACCTCATTTCTTCTATTAGCAATGATTATTCATCTTCATCTAAATCATCTTTACTTCATTTGTAAATAATCAAGGTTATGATGTGCTGAAAAGAACAAGAAAAATGTCAAGTTTGGCATCCCAATTCATTTAATTCATTTAAATGAGGAACTACAAAGACCTCTTTTCAGCTGTAGAAGATGAATTATGTAAAGATAAAACCGGAAAAAACAATCCTGTAGTGTTACTAGGTAAATGAGGCCAGATTGAGCCATGGTCTTTTTTTCCTCAGTTTGTCACAAACTCTTAGTATTGTTTAAACAGAGGGCATATTGAGCGTTGTTTTTGCACTTCCTCAGAGATGTACACGGAAATGTATCCTGGACAAGGGCTAGAGCGGTGGACTCCAAAGTGCACTCCCATCTTTTGGGGTGTGGAAGAAAATATTTTATGTTCCATTAGTAAAATATTTTTTAAAATAGTGCTTGTTTCACCTTTATCCTATTCACTTTTCATTTCCTTTTTTTATGCATGTTTTTATGATGTAAATAATATTTTAGTAAAGTAGCACATGTATATTATTTATAAATATAGATATATGGGATGCATATTCAAAAAAGTTTACTGTTAGTAGTGTGAGATCAAAAACCATTGAGCTGGAGAGCAATTATCCACATGACAGGTCCACAATAGATATAATTTGTGATCATACAATTGTCTGGTGATATTGATCATGCATGGTTGCGTGAGGAACAGGTGCAAACGGAATTAGATCAGACTCAGTGCCCTAAGAGTTTACAGAAAGGCTCCTATTCCTTTTTAGAAGATAAGGCTAAAGATGTTAGAAAGGTGATAGAAAGATTAGAATGCAAAAAAAGTGATTTTCAATTCAGAAAAATGAAGCAAAAGAGTCTTAGAAAAAAAATAATCCAAACTATCAACAATGACACAAGAAATCTGCAAACCAGTTGTGCAGATGGGGAGTTATTAGATGAGGGAGGGGGAATTGAAATTTGAAACAAAGCAGCGCAAGTTGTCAGTTTTTGAGTAGTACTGTGAATAGATACATTATGGAATAGGAATTAATTATTTATGTTGACTTGGCTCCAGTATGGCTCTGTCTTGAAAATTGCATTTTTTCCAGCGTATTGCTGTATCAGAATACTATGAATACCAAAATGGAATGAGTTTAGGACCAGCAAACTACTATGAGAAAGATTGCAGTTATGAGATTATAGAAAATAAAAGACTTATTAAAATACACTCGTCTTGCAAAAAAAAAAAAAGGAGCAGAAAGAGACAAAGGAGAATAGGGTGAGGTCATATGGCTTAAAACATTCTGAGTGTTTCAGTGAAGAGCAGAAGAAATGAGAGAAGTGTTATGCAAAGAAAATTAATTATGGCTTCTATATAAAATTCTTAATGACATCATGGTGTGATCAATTACTTCAATTACATAACGTTCCTGGTACTATGTGTTTTCCAAGAACATGAAAAGATGTTGTAGAGTTTAGTGTTTCAAAGATGGACAATAGCTGAAATAGCACAGGTTTCTGAGATCAATAGGGAATCTGAATAGACCACAGAGGTTTAAATTAGTTATGCTATCTGACCTCCTCCCAAGCCATTTCACAGTGGTTAAGTTCTTGGATTTCTGGTATCCACAAGATTTTCCTATCACTTTATGGAAAAGTATATAAAACAAAAAAGTGAAGGGAGACCTGTCTTGGCACTAGATTATTCTATATTCTTGATTATGCTGTTCTAGGAGGGAATATGAGCCATATATACTGAAGTTATTTAGACGATGGCTCCGTGTCGTGCAAGGATGACAGAAGCACTCAGTGCATTCTTATGGGTGTGCAGACACACTGGCATAGTGGGTTACGGCAATCTGAGGCTACTGAGACTGCCTGGAAACCCTTCTGTATAGTGAGGAAAGAGGTGGTCATCTAGGGACTTGCTATGAATAAGGTGAAGCACTTGTGTAATTGTTTGGTAGGATCAGGACAATTATTTTTCCACAGGGAATTGTTTTCCAGATCAGATTCAAGGTCTCTTTTCACTAAAGTCGATGATTTGTCTTTCCGTGCCCTCAAGAAATTCACTGCTGTTTTCAAAAGAGCACTTGAGTCCTGATGTACTTTTCAGCATAAAGTACAATTGATTTAAAATATAAAATGAACTACACTAAGTGAAGCATCTTTATGAAATGATGTAACACTTTTCTAGTGCATTTAAGTCATTCTATTTCTGACTATTGCACGACTCTCCACAGAGCTGCCTGAGAGCAGTTATAATATGGTTTGAAGGTCTTGTGGTTTTTGCAGTATACTAGACCAATGTAGAGATTAATCAAACTTCATTTGCTTCTGCCAGCAACTTCTTTTTATCCCTCTAAATAAAAACTACCACAAACACGCCACAAAACAAATCAGCTTACCTTCCACACCTCTTGTGTCAACCCACTGAAATCATTCACCAAAGTACATCTCAGAAAACTGTTACTCTAATGCTGATCCCAAGACGCTGGTTGTCTTCTATCATTATGTTGCACGTGTTGACTGTGTCTTAATTGACTTACAGGATTTTTTACGACATAAGATGGCAAGACTCATGCTGACACAGTTCTGAACTCAGAACGCAGATAGCTAGCCACAGGAAATTTAAATATGAAAAAAACTTTCTGGTGTAGGCATGATCAGACACTGGAACAGGTTGCCCAGAGAGGTTGTAGAGCCTGCCTCCTCAGAGTTGTTCAGAATCTAAGTGGACTCAGTCCTGAGCAACCGGCTGTAGAAGACCTTCCTTTGAGTGAGGGAGATTGTCCTGGATGATTTCCACAGTTCCCTGCCAGCCTCAGCCCTTCTGTGGTTCTGAGAAGAAGCCAAGTGTTTCCAGCAAGTCAATGTTCTGTTTACCAGTTGTGGTATTTCTACTTTCTGTATGGTCTCTGGTACAGGGTCTTACATCTCTCTTACTTAAATCGTGGGCTTAGTGCTATCTGAAAACCTGGCTTTGTGTCGAAAATGGTGAATTTCTGTATTCACTTTTGATTAGTAGTAGCAGCTAAGCAATGGTCAGAAGATGATCATGTTATATACACACAGTCTTGACTGGGTAGCAGATAAACACTAGTAAAGAGAACATCCTTAAGGGATATTTTGGATGAAAGAGCAGTGCAAAGACAAAGTGATACAATAAAGTGCTGACCTTTATTTCAGTGTGTTAGAGGCTTTTTTTGTGCCTTTCAGGATCTCAGAAATAGTAAGAACATGAGAGCTGACAGTTGTATTTAAAAGGAATTAAGTAATAATGCATGTATTTTATGTAATGCAATTAAAACCAGCTTCAGAATTTTTTTTTTTCTTGCAGTGGACTGAAAAGATGCAGAATGGGAACACTAGGAAAACTATCGCTTGCCTAGGAGCACATGCTTAAACTGAATTCCTGCTGCAAGTCTTCATGCAGGTCCAAATGCTTTCTTTCCCAGTGCTCTTCAGGCAATTTCTCATGCCCACAAGCCATTCCAAAAGAAGTCCTTTTGGTATGACCCACATGCCTTCAGCCTGGATGTGTAAAGGAGGTTTTCAGAATTTCAGCCTGAAGTGCCAAAGTCCACATAATCACAATTAAACTGGCTGGAATTATGTTTTCGTAGAAGAGAAGGCCTTGTGCATTTCAAAGTTGTATAAATTAATGAGTTCCTTAGATTCCTTGTAGATTTTAGCTAGGTCTTCCCTTATGGCCACAAAAGAACGAAAATCATGAAATCTGCAAGCGAATGGGACACCTCAGACTAAGTTCATAGGGGAAGTTCTCTATCTGACTGAGAAACCTTTTTCTTTCACTGTAACCTCAGGCCAGAATGATCAGTACATATCTCTCTACCTGAGATGGATAATGCTCTACCATTTCAAAGCATGCACCTCATTAGCAGTGCATCCTTGTCTTTTGTTTACCATTTGTATCCCCGTACCTGTTCGTAACTAACCTTCCTACTATTCAGATCCAGGAGGTATAAAATCCATGCTTTTCCTGATTTAAGGGACAATATTCTGAGGTAATAGTAGCTTCAAAGTGTAATAATGTCAGAATGTGACTATTGCACTTTGATTAAAAAATAGTGAAAGCTGGCTAGAATAGAAAACCATAAATCATTGTTTACTAAGGGTCAGGTTGGCAGAATTGAACTGTTGTACATATGCCTGGAAGCAGCTGGTGTGCCAGTCAGGAAGGAGGCGTTGGCTGGCCAACTGTTATTGAACTAGGCATTACGCATTCCGGTTTTGTCTGACACAGATGTCGTGGAGACACAAAAAAGATGGATACTCGGTAGCAAATGAGGGAAAGAGGAATATGTATACACCCAGAAGCTTTATTTGTCCGACTGGATATGGAATGAATTGCCTCATGTATCTTTTTTTCATTCTGAGAAGTAAAGAACAATTTTGCAGGCCAGAATTTTAGGCACAGTTGCATGAAGTCACCTCATCAGACTTTACTGGTTCTGGGCTACAAAGCAGGAGAGTGAACCCCAATCTCCAGAGTCCCAGATTACTGTTGGAATCTCTTAACAGAGCTATAGCTATTTCTGTTGGAGATAACTTCTCTGCCACAGGCTTGTGTCTCAGTTGCATGGTAATTCTGTCCAGTTCTACTCAAGTCCCATGTTTGGGGGGTTTTCCGTGTAAGTGTAATGCTTTTACAGTGGTATTGTTCAGATCTGAGCTGATAGAGACCTCAACAACGTTGTTGAAAATTGTCTTTCTGAAAAATAGTTGTATATATAAATGGGGACTATTAATTCTAAAAGATGAGTTTGCCCACTTAACCTATTGCTAGTGCACTATGAATATTCCAGTGTCTACTGTAGACATGTGAGTTAGTTAATGGGAAAGGTCAGGCAGCACTTATTACCATTAAAAACTCATTTAGATCTGCTGATCCCCTTGATGGTGCTTTGGTTCTCATGGCACACTGGGTTTTATGCTCTTTTTCAGTGTTTGGAACCAGGGGCGCTTCATTGCTCCTTTTGAAAACTAGTAACAGCACTCAAAGGATGAGTTATGTGTCACAGTGCACGTAGATCATTGCTGCTACATCTGAACTGCTGTTGAACCTCACTCCATACTCCTCGTACTCTTTTAACTCTTACCGAGTTTCTGGAAAGGTAGAACTGTGAAATGGAAGGGCTTTGGTGTGGCTGCCACACAATTTTCTTGGCTTCTTGCCCAGTTTCCAAACCAGCTTTCAGGTATCCTGCATGTCATTCCTGGTGGTCCAGTAACAAAACAGCCAGCCAAGGTTCAGATATTGAAAGGGAATCTGGTCTGCACTATTCTGTCAGCAGACAGTAGGCATACAGACTTTGGAAAGGTATAGCCACAGTATTTCCTGTTTGGTTGGTTTTGCAGTTTTTTTCCCCGCTGTAATTTTTTTTTTTTAAAGCCATTTGCTAAGACTGACAGAGAGATATAATGATGGGACATATTTGTGAACTCTTCTGGGTTAATCAAGCATGCAGCTTAGAAGGAGGGCAATATGGGCTCTGTTCCAAATTCATACATATTCAGGTGATCTCTATAGCTCGAAGAAATGTTTGAAAATGTGTTTTTAATCATGCAAATATGGCTCTGTAGTGACCATTTTCATCCACAGTTTCTGTGAGCCTGAAAAGTTATGCTTTCTATCTGGTTACCAGAAATTTCTTTGTGTATTCCCAAGAGAAAGGCATTGTTGCTATAGGATATCTGTTTGCTGCTGCGCTGACCTTACTCGGCATTACAAATCAATAAATTGCACACAGGCATTTCTGTGTCACCTTTCTCAGGGTATGAATTCTCCTACTTGCCTGAGCATTTCTATTTTAGACCAGTGTAACCTACATAGGCATGTAAATGCTGCAGCCAACACCACAGTACCTCTTCCTGAAGAACACGTGGTACAGTCGCTAATACCTGCTATTTGTGATTTGTCCACTTGTCTTTTCTGCACCCAGGTAGATGAGGTCTGCTTGGTTTTAGCATATTTTAGTAGAATAAAGTAAGGTTGAAATTTCACACTGTGTGAAATATTTAAGCTTGTGTCTGATGCTGTGTATTAATAATAGCATATTGATATAATTAATTAGACGACTTCTTGGAATATAGGCCTGTGCCTTTTTTTGTTTCTTGTCAGAATGTCACACACGATTATTAATGAGAAAAATAATAAAAATCTTCATTCAGTTTCCAGCAGAGAAGAAATTTCATTTTCATCTGCCATGTGAAAGATAAATAAAAAGAAGATCTAGAGTTTAAACCTAAATAGTCTGTTAGAGGGAAATCCAGTAATGTGGCTGCCTTATCTGACAAGCATGCATTTTTAAGTGTTTTGTGTTTTTTTTTTTTTTTTTTTTTTTTTTTTTTTTTTTTTTTTTTAATTGATTTTTCTCTGGTTTTCTTTCTATGAATGTCCAAATCAGTGTTTGTATTTTTTGGAAGCACCTGCAATTGTGCCATTGTACAAAATCAAAATCAAATTATAGCTGTCATATCATGCTCATTACTTTGTGTCCCAAAACAATTTGATATACTAATGGAAGTAGAGACTGCTGAAATTGATAAAGGTTTAATCTGGATGATTTTTGAATTGCTTTCCTGGCAAACAAGACTGAAATAAGCCAAGACTCATTTCTCCCACATGAATGAGTGTGATACTCCTTGTAGGATGGGTTTGATTTTTGAGCAGTTCTGTTCCTAATTTATGTGTCATTCTCCAGAAACAGAGGTCAGGCCAGAACTGGCAATTGCCTTGTTTTAAACTGTCATGTTTCTAGCAAGCAGCCAGTCTTGCTCAGCTGACATCATCATCAATCTTGCCAGAATCTCCAGGCTTGACAATCAGAGGAGTCACTTAAGACTCCTGGTCTAGGGGAAGGTGTCCCTGCCCATGGCAGGGTGGTGGAACAAGATGATCTTTAAGGTCACAAGGTCCCTTCCAACCCAAACCATTCTATGATTCCTGCATGTATTCTGAAGTAGTATTTGCTGAGTGCTGCCTAAATATGTGCCTGCTTAGGTTTGCTTCTATTTTTAATTCCTAGGAAGCAAAAATCTGCTTTTCAGAAATATCTGACCTTAAGCTAGGTTGATGTGTGACTGAGATGCACAGATGGGTATCTGTCATAGAATTACAGCTTTCAAATGCAAGGACAAGATCTGCTTTCACAATCAATTGATCACTGAGGTCTCTACTCCTTTGGGATTTCTCTGGAGGGTTATATCAGTATCACAAAAATGCAGAATGCCTTTGGTGCAAATGACACACGATTTAGGACTGCTGAAATACATGGGCAGAAAGTTCCATGGCATATTCCACACAACCATTGGGTTCCTCTCAGTGAATTAAACAGAAGAATTGCTTGTTTAAATAGATTCTTAAAAAAAATTTAAAAAGTAGATTTAAAAATCTTCATACTATTTGTTGTGTCCTAAAAAGAATTTTTATTGACTCTGAACCTCCCATAATTCCTCTAAATCTAACCTGCCCTTTGTGCTGGCAAGAGGGTTCAATTTGAAAATCTCTGCTTTTGTCAGTCCAACTGTGGAAGATTGAATTAACAACACAAGCCTAACCGAGCTTCTTGGACTGCAAAAACTAAGCCAAATACCAGTTTTATCCATTTGCTTTGGAAAATGGAAACGCTAATTATTTATGGAGTTGTGCAGTATTTCATGACAAGCAATCTCGTTTCTGACAGATCACATAATTATATTATGGGGGATGGGATTTGCAAGTGCAGGGTAGTGATCTAAGCCCCTTCATACCAAAAAGCTTGGATGGTTGATATGAATTAACTTCAATTTTTTTTTTTCCATTCTGATCCCTTTTCTCATAAGTTTTAATGAATTATAGATATGTTCATGCATGTGCACAAGTGTAAAAGAGTGCATATTTTCTTCAGCCTTTTTCATTATGACTTTCATTGAAATGACCTCTATGATAGAGAGTCTTGAAGGGAGTAAAACAGAACAAACTTTCTGTAGATATATTGGAAAAATGAGGTCTTTGATGTCTTTACAGCTTCAACTGTGGTTTTTTTTCCAGATAAAAAGCTTCAAACAGCATACAAAAACATTAATTGTTCTGAAAGTTATTGTTTTTAATTTTATGCATTCTTTTCCATCTCAAATATTCTGACCACCGCTAAACCATGTCTCTGAGTACCACATGTACACATCTTTTAAATATCTCCCAATCACTTCCCTGGGTAGCTGGTTGCAGTGCCTGATAACCCTTTTGGTGAAGAGATTTTTCCTGATATCCTATTTAACCTTCCTCTGGTGCAACTTGAGGCCATTTCCTCTCATCCTATCACTTGTAGCAAGTCACTGACCATTTCCCTTGGGATTAAGGGGGCTTCATTCTGCTCCCCATCTCTGTCTTCCAGTTTAGGGAGCTGAGTACCTGGACAACAACCAGTTTTACTGTTACAGGCTGAGGCAAGGAAAACATTAAATGCCTCAGCCTTACCCTCATCCATTGTCACTGTGTTTCCCCCCATCCAGTACAGGATAAAGATTCCCCTTACTCCCCCTTTTGTTGCTATTATATTTATAGAGGCATTTTTAATTGTCTCTTATGGCAGTAGCTGGATTAAATTCTAGTTGGCCTAGAGATTGCCAGTGCTCTCCTGAACCTTACAGGAGCAATTCCATATAACTAAATTGTTCCTAGATAAAATTATAGGTGGCATGTTTTAAATGACTCTCTCTTTTCTTCCATTTGTATTAAGTGTGACCTACCTTAACTTATGTAGTATCTTGTCCCAAGGTAAAACCAAACAAAATAAAAAGAGCAAGAATGTTATCTTTCTAAAGGTCATGTCTCTTATGATTAATGTGTTGTTTTGAACACAAATATCACTTAGCAATTATAATGTGAATGCAACCACCAAATTTTTAAGAGAAAAAGGGCATGCTTATGTATTTACTTAGAGTTATGCTAGCCAAAGACATTTGGAGAATGAATGTTTCCCCTAGGTATCCATACTTTCTTCACAAATGAGACCAAAAAAATTGCAAAGACCGTGAGTTCTTCTATATTTTCACACTTCAACCTGTGATTTCAGCCTGACATTTCCCATCTGCCGTAGATGAGTGGTTTCTGTGCTAGCTTTTATTCCATTGTTAAAAACATGGTTAATAATGTGGAAGGTGAAGGGGGAATGCTCATAGAATAAGGATGAAGGCAGAAGGAGCTTTGTGTCTTTGGTGATCATAATTACTTTATTTTTTTTCTCTTTTTTTCCCCTCTTACACAGCCTGAAAGTGCTGCATGGACTGTCCTGAAATGCCAACTGCCTGTCAATGTCATCCATCAGGGGTCGAGCAAGGACTCACTGTGGCAGTCATCTCTGCCTTAAAGGTAATTACCCTAAACTTCACAACACTGAATTAAGCATTAGTTATAAAGCAAGATGCTCAAGGCCAATGTGGAATGTGAGGTTTTGCTTCGTGTTTGTTTTGCAGCTACTTTATATACACTTTGATATATAGCGATGACAGAAATTAACCTGCTTGCTGTCTTTAGATGGTGTGAACTGCGTGTACTGATCCTAGAGTGGCACAATAGCAAACTGCATTGATGTAAATGTTCCTGATATTAGCAGTCAAAGGAACACAGGCTTGAAACTCAGGCATCCTGGCTCTGTCCCTGCCTCTGGGTCACCTTAGGGAAATTCCTTCTTGGCTCTCTGCTTCAGAGTCCTCTCCCCTACCTAGAAAAGAAGTTCAGTGTACCCCCAGCTGGATAGCTGCAACAGAGATCCAACACATCATTCGACGCCCTGCGATTTAAAACTAGATTTTCTTATTCTTTACAAGTTTCACTGACTATGACAAATCTGTGTTTTTTCAGTTATACATTTAAAAATCAGAATAAGCAGCCTGTGGCTGGAAGGATTAATATGTTTCCTTTGATACTAGAATTCTAGTATTTAGGACTGAGCACTGCATTTTTTTTTCAAAGACTGCATATGAAATGCTATTTGCTAACTTCTCATCTATATAATTAAAGCAAGCCCAATTATCAGAAGGATTCTTATTAGGCTTAGCTGCTCTCCTACATATTCACTGTTTAACATCCATTAAAAATTATCTTCTAGCTTTCCCTTGTAGAGTAAACATACAGAAAAGCTAGAGAAATTATCCTATTGTCAATTTATAGAGCGAAGAAAAGGGTACATTTGATTTTTTTTTTTTCAAATTCAGTACTTATCTAAGCAGCTATGGATTTTTCTAACTTGTTTTATCTGTGAATGCAACCAAACATTTCTAATCTCTATCAGATGTTGTGATGTTTTTTTCCCTCTACACTGTTTTGAACACGTCATGGCAACGATCCCCTTCCTCAAGACCCTTAGCAAAGAAACAAAAGGGACCTGGTCATGTACATCCAACTGCAGGTTTAATTTTGAGACTGCTTTCTTATCTTAGTGAGGAATTGCATCCTCCATTTGTAGTGGACCTTAAATATTGTACAGCTGTCTGTGAGCAAGGATGCAGCCCATATTCTTAAGAGGATGAACTTTACTGGTGAATCAAGTGCCTCTGCACGACTTCAGTGTCAAAGGCACAGCTCTGCTTCTGTTTGCACCTGACTTTCTGAGGCACAGGTTCTGTAAGTACTGAATTTGTCAGTAACACTTCTAACACGTACAAAGTAAATCTGCAAAACTGGTAATGCAATCTGCTTTCATATTAAAATGGATGTAAAAGGTTTCTCCTATTTTGAAAGCTGGTCTTCCACAATAACATGTTTATTCACAAATGTGCAGTATTTTTATGCTGCTTTGTCAGTTGGGAATGCCCAGGATGAATTTTAAAGCAATCAGGAATACAAGGATGACTTCAGTAGCACCACATAAGCTGGATAATCTGGAGCTTATCTCAGCAAAAGGCAGAGAAAGTGTTAACACTCTCCTACACACCGAGCAAGAAAAAACCTCACCTGGACCCTGTGGTTGCTGAGATTGTCAGCCCAGCAGCCCTGGTGACTTGGACAATATTTGCCATACTGTAAGAAGAAACTCTCCAAATAAAAAGATTTTCTACTATGTGAATGTGAATCTTTGGGTTGACTAGAAGAAGTGAGAAAAAACTTTTCCTGATGCACTTTCATAACTTGTTTCAGAGGTAATCATAGCTGCATTTAGCCTTTCTGAACTTTGTCTTTGCCTCTTTGCTGAGGGGTAGCTTGTTTGTTTGTTTGATAAGACTCCTGGAAGTGCCAAAGTAGATGATTTCGGATATGCTGTGAGCATAATTTAATTTCTGTATGGAAAGTGCCTTGACTCTTCTCTAACTCTGCTTTAACTTCCTCAGACTGGAATTCCAGGTTGTGGTACAGAAAGCAACCTCATATTCTCTGTCTTGGCCTTTTACTCACTTTCTCTGATTCTATACTGGCCTGTGAGGAAAAATGGAAGGAACTGGATTTTAGCCCAAAGAAAAGACTACTGAGACACACAGCAGGCTTTAAATATTTTTAAAGTTTCTGCAAGGAGGAAGAGGAACAAACTGTTCTCTTCAAGTTGTGAGACAAAAAGTAATATGCTTAAACTGGAACAAAAGCAGATTTAGTAGAAAGAATGCTCCTGTGACAAAGATAATTAAGGACTAGAATAGATTGCATATAGAGGCTGGGGAAGTTTACTCACTGGAGGTTTTTAGAGTGGTTACAGAACCATCTGTCAGAAATGCTTCAGTTGATTTGGGGCGGGTGGATGCATCAGATGATCCATTTGAGTCTTTCTTACTCCTTCCTAGGATTTAGCAATAATAGCCTGAAGGGGAAAGGCTACACCAAGAATCCACAGCAGGGTGACTTTCATATTCCATTGTTGAAAATACAGCTGTAATAACAAATTTTGTCACCGGCTACGCAGCTCCAGTCAAGCAGGTCAAGTAATCTCTGCCACCTTCCCATCAGGCACTTGCTGATTGCCGGATCATTGGCTCTAAAGTAATAAGGGCTTTTTTTGGAGTATTTGTTGGAGAAATGTGTGTGGGTTTGATTTACAATAAAGTATTGTCAGTTTGAAAAGGATTGCAATTATGCACATTTGTATTAAGCTAAGGAATAGGATAGAAATTCTCATCTCAGATCATACAGTTTCTTTTCCTTTATATGTTGAGAATTTCGAGTAATAAAGTCACCTGGTGGCATAGAGGGTTAATTGAGTTTGTTCTTCCTGTAAGCAGCAAACTATTTTTTAACTGGAAGTGAAGGGGTTAGTTAGTCTGTAATATCTGCATAAGTCAGGCACTGTTAATTTAGAAAGTTAATTTATTTCATTCACTAACAAATCTTCTGCCTCCAGGAATTATCCTTTCTGTGAAAACTGTTCTGACTGTTTTCTATTGTCTGTTAACACGATGCTTTGAGGATATTTTTCTGTGGGAATGCTCAGACTTAGAGCTGTGCCCACCTGTAATGATATAACTAGCAAAGCAAATTGCATTATCCTCCCAGTAAGCATTTTAGTTCTTTATTGTTTTAACCTGAGTTCTTGTAAATCAGCCAGAGCAATCAGTTTTAATGACTCCTCTAAGAGAAAAACAAACAACAATGGAAAAGCTCTGCTTTTTAAGTTTAAGCCAGAAAAAAAACCAGAAGAGGCACTGCCTTTTCCCCTCATCAAAATCCCTGAAAAGTAACCAATTCTCATTGCTTGTCCTTTGCAGGAGGTTGTGAGGTTCCTGAGCATATGAACAGTAAAGCTGAGAAATTGTTTTTCAGTGTTTGCTGTGAACAGCAGTAATTCAGCAATCTGCTCAAAGGACTGCACCAACAGTAGGGAACAACGTGGCTGTGGTCCCAAATAATCTGATTCTGGTCATTACATATTTAGTGATCCCCAAATAAGTTTGCATCAATTAAGGGCTCAGTTTGTTTTCACTGAAACCCAGTGCATGACTTCTCAGCTTAATTCAACTGAGCCATCCCTTCTGCCAGCCACCCATACAAAAATATATTTCTCTGAGATGCTTTGATTTTTAAAGGAGGGAAAATTTGGAAAACTTTTAAGGACTGAGTATAAACCATGATGACTAACTGACTTCTTTCTGATTGCCAGGCATCTGCTCCTTCCAGTTGTGGGGAATTCCCTCAACGGTAGTGTCAAGAGCCCTAAAACGGAATGGCAAAACCAATGAGTTGTTTAGATCTGCTAGCATTCTCTCTTTTCTCATCAGACAGAATGTCTTGATTTGTGGATTTTTAAGATTATAAGTTATAATCATAGAATCATAAAATACTTGAGATTGGAAGATATATCTGGAGGTAATCATCTAAGTCTTACAAATGTTCTAAAAGTAATGGGTTATAGTACGGCATTTTAAGACAATATTTTGGAGACTTAAGGGCAGGAGCCAAGCCCTGTTTTTAGGAAGAGGTGGGAAGAGTACACGAAAATGACAGCCTAAAAGCTGGAAATGAGAGAACAGAATGAGAAAGGACCTGATTTAAGGACATAATTCCACCTGAGAAGTAATAAGCCATAGGAAAATAGACTTTTTTCTTTCTGACTATACCATTTGCTTTAATAATATAGTACCTCCTCCCGTGAGCAGTGGCTTCCCCGTGTCCTGAGAACAGTTGTGTTACAGCGCTACTGCCTCAAAGACAGGGTTTTTGACCTTGCACTGTTACAGTGATTTTCCTGTTGAACAGCCTTACTCAGTAATTGCAGTGTGTAGAGTTGTTACACAGCAGCAGAAACAAGCTTGAAGCCCATTTCCTTTCAGACTTTGCTCTCCCTTCTTCCAAAGCCTTCTCTCCTGCCACCATACTCCAAGCAACTCTCCATCACTGAGGAGGCAGCATTTCTGCCAGTGGTTCTAATTATGCATGTGTTAATTGTTAAGCTGTCACTTGCCGAATAAAGTCCAATGACCAAAGCATGCCTGCCTTGCTCTCAGTGGTGGCGCTGGTTTGAGTCTCTTGTCTGTTCAAGGTATGGATCTTTACACAGCCTGGAGGAACAGCAGTGGCTGGGCAGAGGTGATAAGCAGCTGAATAAAAAGGCTTTCTTTCCAGAGGACATCTTACTAAATATTTTTTAAGAAAAGCATTTCCTCCTAAACATTTAGTGTCTGCACTCAATCACAGTTGCTATATGAAATCTGTATTCTCTACCAATACAATATTTTATATAATTCTGGAACAATTCCACTGGTGGTGAACCAGAGCAAATTTCAATGTTATAAACCAGGAGCAGACTGGTTATGGAGAATACTAATTTCTCCTTTTTTTCCTAAATAGCTGTTTAATTAAGATATGAAGATGCCACATCAGGTCTCTGTGGTAAATACAAGAAAATTTTGAGTACTAATAATTAGCTATTTGGTTAAGTTTCCTTCCCATCATACATCTCTGCATGAGTCTGCCATCAGCAAGGAGTAAAGTACCAGTCCACAAAATATGGTGGAGTCTTCAGTATCTGTACTTTACTTGTAATGATTACTGATATATGTATATTAAAGGAATTTTATTGTTTTAATTAAAATCATCACAAATTAATTAAATTATTTAGAAATTTAAACAACCTCTGAGATAAAAGCAAATGTGGGAAAAGATGATATTACTGATATTGAACAGTTTCTTCCATATCAAGGTGCTCAATATGTATTTTATTTATTTATAAGTTTTGCTCTTCAGAAAGGAAATGTCTGTGAGATGAGAGACTCCTTGGAAAGGAAGGGACGCTCTTGTGCCCTTTGAGCTGTTGAACATGCAGTTGGGAGAGCAGCTTCCAGAGCCCAGGGCACGCAGGCAGGGGAGCCCAGCAACAGCAGCATGTGTGGCACAGGGCAGAGTGCTGAGAAGGAACAGGACAGACAACCTGACAAAAGTGCAATGTGTCAGAGAGACTTCTCCTGGTGCATAGAGAGGACTGTAGAGCAGACTGTAGAGTGTTAAAACCCAGAAACTGACTGAGTCAGAATTAAACCAAGCCTAAGAGGATTTATTCACCCAAACCATGGTAAGATCTTCATTTCTAAGTGCTTATTGTTTGTTTTTAATTTTTAAAGTTTGCCATCCGTTTGTACGTAGAAAGTAACTCGTGTTTGCTCGTGAAAGCCTTTGGCATATTTCTGGTGGGTTCAGGATTATTTAGTGATTAGAGCTGGACTTTCACTGGGTCTTGTTGTGCACTTTCTCTTGTTCTGTGGAAGTACTTGGCCAGTTTTTCCAATAACTCTTTTACCCTCCATGGAACAACAAGTAGACTTGGCATCTGCTGTGTGCACAGCAGCAACTTCTGCTGAAGTGGTACGTACAATTCTAGTGAAATCATGCAAGGAGTGCTGGTGAATTAAAATATTAATTTCCTGGTTGGTAGTCAGATTTTGCTCTCTTTATGTAATGCTTGAAATTACCACTTTTTCTTAATAACATTGCCAGATTTCTGTGTCACAGTAATCAGAAAAAAAAAAGTGACGTTTTCTTCTTTAATGTATTTGCTTTCTACTTTACAACTTTTAAAAACACATCTGTGATTGAATTATGGGGGAGCTTCTTTTCACACCATTCGAGGTAGAACCAGTATATTATTTTATACTGGTTTAAAAGCCTGGGTTTCCTATAAACAGTTCCATGAATTGCCCAGTTTTTGATATCTTTATATGCTTAAATGGGCACCTGGGAAATTTGCCATGCCTTTGAATGGCCAATGCAACCTCAGAAAGTTCACGTAAAAAAAGCAGTTTTCTCAGATGAGCAATAAATTCTAACCTACCTCAATAAAAGCTATTGGCCAAATACTATAATTACAGCAAAGGTGAGTTTGCTGTAATTATGTATTGCTGTAAAACTGATTGTTAGTCATCTCCAATTTCTGTCTGGTTTCATCTTTGGGAGATAGGAACCTGCTCTGTTCAACTGCCTTATTTTAAGAGTACTTGATCAGCAAAATTGCATAGTAAAATGCAAGTACAATTTATTGAGGGGACTGAAAAGAAAACTTTATTTCAAGAAATGCTTTTGTTTTTACTATGCTGGAGCCCATTTAGATCCAATTTACACTCTGCTTTCTTCAGATTTTATGGAGCTTTTACTTTCATGGCTATGAACAGCATCTGTGTCAAAATCCACATCATAGAACGAGGCCTGTGGAGGCACTTTGTGACACGTTCCTCTGGATATGTGTAAAAAGAGGAGTCTCCACAGTATAACTTGAGATCAGCTAGACAGCTTCCCACTATTAAAGCTGTCATGCCGCTATCCATAAAGAGATCCAGTGTTTCCCTCGAACCTCAGTCTTTTTGAAGACTTGCCTGACTGTTCCATTGGATGTTCCCTATTTAAATGGCCTCAGGATAAAAGCTGCTTCAAGATGACTCTATGATCTTCTATTTTATTATTCTACATGTAAAGACATGAGAAAAATAGTAGCTCTAGCCTAGTCATAATGTCTTTTTATAGGCAAGCTACTTATAATTGAGAAGATACTTGGTCTTTAGCAGTGAGATCAGGATTATGTAATTTCACTAGATTTCTTACCTGGCCTATAAAATATGTATAGTTTATCATAAAATAGGGGATGTAGCAGAATATAAAGATATGTTTTAATGGAAACAAAAAGTTTGCCGTCATCAAGACTGGCAAATAGAATTAATCAGTGTTGTGTGTCTTATTTGCACTGAATGTTGTTCAAGAACATTTAATTGGACTGATAGTTTAGCCTTTGTTGTTTTGTAAATCCACAGCTTCAAACTAAGAGGTAAGCACACCCAGAGTGGTCTCACTGGTGTGAATACACCCACAGCACCAACATGCTTACTGTCTCTACTCTCTCATGTAGTAGCCAATGGATGAGATTTAAAAGGTTGATACATTTAAATGGAAAGTCTTTCATGTGAGAACTGTCTAACCTAGTCCTCAGGAGGACTAGCAAAGACTAGAAGGCTACTCAGCATGAGCTTGAAGTTGATTATGACAGATATTGGCATTCTGTCTAAAAGCATGTTTGAAGTGAAACATTTCAACTGCAGTGGACTGAAATCTGTCATTGTTACCTGAGCATGTGTAATAGTCTCTAGGCAGTCTTTAGAGCAAAATGGTTTAGTTGCAGAAGGCATGGTTTCCTGAAAGCCAAGTTTTTTACTGTAAAAGACTGGACAATCCAAACAGTAGTGGAAAATACAATCCAGCCTCTCTTGGACTGCTAAATAGCAGTTTCAACCACAGTTCTTGAATGGGAAACTATTTACAGATCTTTTTCATTGAGTCTATCTTGAACTAGCTATTCAGCAGTCATAGGTGGGGATGGGTGGTGGTCACAACTGCAAAGCCCCTGGAAAAAGTACTTTTCTCCTTTGACATAGACTTGTAGGCATGGTGCTTACAGATCCATACTAGGCATTTGGAGGCTTGGACATGAAGGCTATGAGAACCATCAGACACAGGGAAAGTTTGCAGTATCTGCAATGTTAAACCCCATCAGAAACGTGGATGTAGAGCTCTGTTAGGTGGGCATGACTGAACTTCTCATGGTGGCATCTGCAGCATAAAACAAATAATGGATCTTGGCATCAGGATGGCAGCCTTGACACCAAGGAGGGCAGCACCTCACAGAGCATGCATGTGGCTCTTTGCTCACTGCCTGAGCAGATGGGAATTCTGGTTGCATGTAAGATGGATGGATTCGTTAGCCTGGGTCAATATATAATTGGTAGTATTTCAAGCAAGATCACTTGTTTGATAGACCAGATCTCCAGTCTGTGCAAACAGAGAAGAATGATGGTTTTCTGTTAGTAGGGACAAATGTAAATATTTTGCACATCTGTCTAAGATTTTTCAGGGACAAAATAATCAGAAAACTTGATATAAGAATTTTTTTCACTTTCTGTTAATATGAAAAAAACATGATCTATTGCTATTTGTATTTTATCTTGCTATTTACAAAGCTAACATTTTTTCATATTTTTATGCCTTCCAACAAATCACCTGCAGTATTTGTTAATTGTGAAGCAACTCAATGTTAATAATTAGAACAGAGAGAAAGAGAGAGGTGAATTCACAGGTCCTATTGCCAGCTCAAAAGAGTGAATGCTTTAAATATGTCTTGGGATTAAATTTATTGAGAAATTATGGATGATGGGGAAAATACAAGACCAAAGAGAAGGACCTTAGGAATATTCTATTCTATGGAGAAGATATGCGTGCATCAGGTGTGTCAGACTGCTCCTATGACCTCATGTGATTTTTGTTTGCATTGGTGGTTCTTAATTTTACTGCTGTAAAATGGGAAGGTGCAGCTAATCAGAGGTGTTCAAAACCTATTTTACCTGAACGAAGAGTAAGTTTCTAACCCTGTACCCTACACAAAAAATACCTGTCTTCCCTTGACATCTGTAGCTTTCTCTTTTTCTTCTTTTTTTCCATTCTGTCAAATAGGGGGACTAATGTATGGAACCCAGTGCTCATTCCTGTTACGTGGTAGGTAGGACCTGTCTTTGAGTGAATTGTCGGGGAAAATTAACAGCTATGGAAGAGGCAGGAAAGAGGAGTGTGTTGGGAACTTAGTGTCTATATCCATATGATCAAAGAACATACCAAGAACTCACTGCGGTCTGATCATTTTAACAATCATCCACTCTTCTTCCTGAGGTATTTGTGGTAGTATGGCCCTGCTATTTGAGCAGAGTTCCTCTAAATCTCAAGTACATTTACATTTTTCAAGATTCCCCTCCTCTACCTTTTCCCCCCTCAGCCAGAAACTCAATAGAACTGTGACTTAACAGCCTGGCAGCAGCACACTCCTGTCCTGTACAACTACCATGTTTCTGTCCCATCCTTTTGACACATCAAGAAATCCTTTCAAGAGCTCAGCCCTACATTTTTGTGTGTGACCATATTCCAAACTAGAACCTAATCTCTTGCCCCACTGCCCTCTGGTATCTCTTCCACCTTGCTGAAAGATCACATCTGTTCACCCCAATTTGGGTCTCTGGTGTCACATTTCTAGCCCTCACAATCTCACAGAATTTGAGCATTATCTTCCAGCTCAGAAAAAGAGCAGTGAGGAGAAGGGAACACTTCCCATGGGATCCTGGGTCTGGTGCTGGTGGTCTTCAATATATCATGGGCAGCAGGATGACAGCCAGGGCCCTGCTGAGTCCAGAGCTTCTGGATCTGTTCATCAGACATCCCTCATGCTTCCATCCTTCCTTCCTTCTTTTCTGGTGAGAAAAAAAGAAAATGCAGACGCAAAAAGGAGGTCACAAATCAGGAATGCAACTGAATGAAGATGGGATTAAAGTAGGGGGGGAGAAAAGAAGAAACTAGAGTTCTTAATATTTCCTTCATGCTATAGGGCAAGGCATGGATCAGTCCTTGTATTATCCTAACTAATTTGTCTTCCTTTAAAATACAGCCCTTTTATAGAGATACGCTTGGTTAATCAGAATGTTCTTTGATGAAAATATATCTAGCTAAAGTGCTAGTTCAGTGAGAATTTTCTTGACTGTGCCATTGTTTGAAAAGGTCTGTTTTGGTCTGTAGTACAGAAAAGCTGGAGTGCCCTGTGGAGATTTTCCCTATTAGTATGCTAGGCAGTTGCTTATTTCTCCATTCAATAATCCCTGAGCTGAACCCCTAGATTTACCAGAGACAGAGAGAAATATTCACAATACATGTAAATAAGCTTTTGGTTGTTGCTAGCTGTTGATCACTCTCTTCTTTACTGTTCTTTATGCTATTGTTTTCAAAATCAGTGTCATGTAAAGTTAGAAAATAAGTATTTTCAATGGATTCTTCACAATATGACACCACTTAAAGGCTGGATGTTGTCAGAGGCAGATACTTAATCAGAGCTTAATCAACAAACTGGAAGAATCAAAATTAGTTGATGATCAAAACAAACTATAAATGTATTTTCTAATTGATTAGAGTGGCTTGGGAGGTTCTGTAAATTAAAAGATTTTGCTCAGCTGGAATGAAAATCAACCTTTTTTCCTATTTTCCATCCAGAAATAATATTTAATAGTAGTTCAACGATCTCTGCTCCTGAGGGAAAGTAGGAAGAAGATAAAAGAAATAAAAATGGCTCACAGAAAATACCTGATAATATAAAGAGTGCAACTTCACATGTGTGAATTTAATCAGGACTGGGGTGGAGGCAGGGTGATGGGGCAATTCTTGCAAGCGAAACATTTTTTTGCCGTGTATTTCTTGCCTGTCATGGAAAAAATAATCTATTAACACTTTATTGTATGTTTTACTAAAGGAGAAGCAGTAGTGGGGAGGTGGGGAGAGAACGGCTCTCAGTGTCCAGAGGTGTTCTTTGCCCTGCATCGACCTTCCACTGCGTCCCATGGGTAGCACCTGTCACAGCAGCTCACTTAATCCTGTCAGAAGAAATGGCCCTTGTGCATTGCAAGTGTGCGACACAAGGAGGGACCCTGGCCATCATGGTGGACAGAATGCCTCTGGCAGGTGAGCAGTGTCTTAGGGGCAACTTTTCCAAACCAAAATATTTTGATTCTGGGCCAAAACATTTCAGATTTCAACCTAAATTTTTTTAATATTTCAAAGTTTGTCCAGAAAAAAAGCTTTTTTTTTTTTTTTCGAAAGACTGGTTTTAGGCTTGCAAAGTCTAAAAGGATAGAGTGTACAGCATATATGTATGTCAGACTGGTGATGCAGAGGGAACATAACATATTGGATCAACAGAGCAACACATCTGAAGTCTTTCTGAATTTCTATTGCCGTTATGTTCATGTTTGTCAGTCTCTATGCGAGGAGAGGCGTTGACATATAAAATCTGCACTGAGTGAATTGGAATTGACCTTAATATAAGTTAAACAATCCTTTAATTATTTTTAAACCATTTTTAAGCAACTTCTATTTCCCAGTTACTGCTGCCACCAGAGGAAGCATGAGAAACCCTCCAGAATGTGGATGCCTCAAAACAATCTCAGCTCAGGAGGCTGGAACGCTGTTTTAAATGATGACATTGAAGTAACCCTGGCTGGTGCTATTCACCAAGACCTGCATGTATCCTACTGAAGCGCAGTAAAGATCCAGCCATCAGAATTTGTACTCAGATAAAAGTCGTAGGGAATGGCCTCATGGAATATTTTGTCATTAGAGTATTAAAGAATAATATTTTCTCTGGGAAAAGTAATTGTATGCATATTTACAAATAACTAGTTTCCATATTTACTGGGATGGAGGATATTGTTGGAGACCTTCCCCCTTCCAATTATATTTGATATAAAATAATTATTTTTCTTTTAAGCACATATCCAGTAAAATTAATATAAAAATGCTGTCAAGCATGCACTTGTAATGGTGTAGGATGAAAAGCTGGGAAGTGAAAAATAGGGCATATTGAGAGAGGCATCTAATTTCTGAGTCCTGAAGTTTAATTTGGCTGCACATTGCACTCTTAACAATAATAGAAGAAAGCAGGGAAGAAAATAGATAGAATTTGTCAAACAAAAGTTTGTGCATCTCAGTAATGAGGAGCAAAGACTTACAGCATGCATGCAGGGAAACTGGCTTTACTCCTCTAATGGTAGGGCATCGTCTCACGCAAATTCTTAGCCTACTTCCCTGTTTTCCGTATCTCAATGTTGACAGACACACCTGCAGTTCAGAAGCCCAGAAAAAGGAGTGATTTTCAGAACTGTGTAATTTTTCAAGGTGCAAGCAATGAATGCAGGACAGCATCTGCTGCTGGGTCTACTGCACAACATGGCACATTGCAAAGTAAATCAGCTAGCCTGCTACTTGAAAAAAATTGCCGGGAACGTTATGACATGGAAAAAATAAGAATGCTCTATTAAATGAGGAAAAAAAATCTACTGATGTCACATCAGAATACCCAGCGACTTTGGAATATTATTATTCTTGTCAGTTCAGCTGCCTCCAATTAAGTATGTACCATATGTGATAATATAAAGATTCTCAAAAATGCACTAGGCATAATTATTTTTTGGGAGAAAGACATAGTGTTAAGTATATTTTAGATTTTCTGTTTTCTTTTTGCATCCCACCCTCTTTGCTCTAAATGGTTTTCTTCTAAATGCCTAAATCTGGATTTCCTGGCAACATGGAAGTTTTATAAATTAACTGCCTCTGCCTAGCAACTGTAGCAACATTTCAGGGACAGTTAATGATTTACAACAACTCGAAGTACAGGAAAGAAAACCTCACATGCCAGAGTGGCTCTTACACTATCCTTGAGAGAACTCATTTGCAGGGAAAGCTGCACCACTGAGAATCTTTTCTAGAACTCAGATCACTCTTTCTGTTGACAGCTCAATGTTCTAGTGTGAAAAAAGAGCAACACTGGACACCCCATCAGCCCTTTATTGACGTTTCACCTTTGAGGTCTACTGCTAGGGTATTTGCAGATCAGCCACACAAAGAAAGTGGGTTTTTTAAAATAAATTTATGTACAAAGTTGTATAGCCACTTTAACCGAGTATATTTAGTTTTATTAATTTTAAATGTCATACTAACCATCATGGGTTTATGGTTATCCAAGTGTAAGGAAGAGAATCAGACCTATTCTCCTATCTCTTTGTCTCCCTTAATTGCAAAAGAGCAATGCATGAGGAGGTGCAAATGGATAAATAAATGGGACAAGGCAATGACAGGAATGGGGGCTTTGATGCATTTGGAGGATGCATGTTTGATGTTTCTTTTCCCTCTTTACTTTACCACTGCTAGTGGGATGCGTTCTGTCACTTACTGATTTTCTTTTAGGGCAGTCCTGTTTGAGTCCCAGCCCTCAGAGCGCCACATAAAGAAACAGTTCACTCAAAGGGTGCCTAAGTGGAACACATAAGGTCAAGAGAGCAGTTGAATTGAGATAATCTGAAATTAGGAAGCTCTTACACTGGTAGATCTAATCAACATGTCTCTCTTGAGCAGAGGTTGGAATGCTGAACTGTAGGAGGCAGAAACATTTACATTTATTGGCATTAAGCAGGACATGGGGTAAGACCCTTGAATTTCTCTCCTACAGTCTTTGTCTTCAGAATGGGAGTGGCTTAAGGACATGAGAAGTTCATATCTTCTGATGGACAGTGACTCTACCATAGAACATCAGTCAGGGACTAGAACACACCTGGGACAGAAGCTGAGCAAATGCAGAAAGCAAGAACAAGAAACACAAAGCCCAAAATAATTAGGTGGCTTCAAACAGCAACTTCTCGAATTTAACATCGAGCAGTTGTGTAACAGAAGCCAAAGGATAATCAGTAGGATGGCAAAATCCTTCAGTATGATTGTGTCAAGAGCTTTGGAAAGGTAAGCTATGGAATTCTCAGTAGGCAGCAGAAATCAAGAATTGTGATGACTAAGAAAAGGCTGAGTGCAACAGGACCTTACACAGACATATCCCACACACTTTGGCTATGACTCTTTTCATTACCATTGCTTTTTCTGTAACACTAAATTCAGCCACAGATGTTTAAAAACTGTGATTAGAGATTCTGTGATAGGCAGAGAAAAAGGAAAAAAGGAGCTGTATCAGCCTTGTCTTTCTCTTTTAGCTTTCATGAAGCATTTGTAGGGGAGCCTCTTGAAAAAGGATCAGAGTTCAGTTAAAATGCACTGTAAAAAGGCCTTTGATGAATCCTGGAGCTGCCCTGTTGCTTTACACCAGCTAAAAATACATGCTATTAAAAGGAGAGTAATCACGATTGTATTCTGATGGCACCTTCTTACAAAAAGTTGTCATATGTCTGTGTCCTATCTAAGAAAATAGCTGCCCTCACAAGCCTGCCTGTAGGTAAATAATTTGTCTGGTTTGAGCAGCAAGTCTCTGAGACAGTGGAATTTTCTTGTAGCACTGTGCTTCAGAAACACAGAATAAAGGGCAAGGGTTTCATGAGATTCCATTTGGTGGTGCTTGGAAAACAGTCAGTGTTTGTGTTTATGAGTCATTAGGTGAAGCCAGCTGCAGACTTATGGAAGCTGCAGGCTGGTATTTCTGCCAGTTTTTCTCATGGTGTGAGTTAAAGTAAATCCAGCAATGTTACTAGAGCTGACAAACTGGAAGCCAACACACAAAGTCGCAAAATGGTTTAGAAAATCAAGTATCCAGTTGTTTAAACCTGCAAACAGTGTCTAATTTTAAGTTTTATGACTGCGATTGAACTTAGTTCAAGCACAACAGAGATTTTCAGTAGTCATTCCTGCAGTCAAAGAACTAGTGTCCTACCAGATCCCCCATCCTGGAGAAGGAATCAGCTAAAATTGAGGAGAGTGTGGGACAGGTCTTACTCTCTGTGAGCAGTAATCTCTTAATGCTCCAAAATGCTTGTTTCAGATCCTCTGACCTACAAAATGAGGTTGCTGCTGTTATATTTCTTGCCTAGTCATCCCAAATGTCACTACTGGCTGTCTTGTTAAGTGTTTCAAGGGAAAAAAAAACACACACAAGCCTCAGATTTTGAAACTGTTCCCTCTGTATTTGGCAGTAGCCAAATTTACTTCTTCACAGCTACCTTGGATCTAGACAATGTGTTTAAATAAATAAATAGAGTCCACCTTTCCAAGAGGCTTTAGAGCATGAGCAGAGCCAAATATTAAGGTGCAATAATAAAGGGGCAGGAGTAGATAGATTTGGGGAGTTAAAGAGATTTATAAAGGCAGCGGGTTTTTTGTAGTTGGAATTTTCTTTAGCGTTGTGAACTTTGTTGCATGACCATGGCATGCTGCAGATGATAGAGAAATGAGAAACCTTAAGGCTACTGCTTTGCATTGCCTCTTGTGATATCTCTTGTGAAGCTTCTGGAAATCATACTTCAAGTAGTTACTGCATACCATTTTTCCTTATCTTGGGTAAAAATCATCGTTGTGCAAAAGGCATTTGCATCACTTCTGGATTGCCAGATTTTCAGTGCTGTAGGGAGCAATGGCATTGAAAAACAGACTAGAGAGAGGTGGTCAAGTACTCTGCATGAGACATGATGGGGTTTGTGTGGTGTATGTAACCATAAAACCATGAGCAATTATACTGTTTTCAATGGTGTTTTCACATTCTTGATAAGTTTTGTTGCAAGTCTCAAAATAATTAGTGTTCACTTAAAGATTTATCTCCTGCAGTCTAGCTACTAGTTTGGAATTTCAGCTTGCCTTTTTTTTCTTTTTTTCTGGTGTTTTTGCAAGGTTCTAATGACAGGATGCCAATGAAAATATTTTTTAAAATATTTACAAAGGCTCCAAGTAGAATAAAATAGGAGAAAAAGAGTCAAATATCCAGATCATTAGCTTTTGTGAAAATGAGAAAACTCATTATATGGTATTTTTTTGTGGACTTTTGATAATATATTTCAATAGGTGTTTTAGAACTATACATCAATGCTACTATGTTTCTTCTTCCTTACATCATATCTGTAAGACCAGGTGGACACCTGAAGTGCAGTGAAACTTTTCACTTGTGTAAGAATTGCATTGTATATCATGACAGGAAGGACTAGAGTGTGGCGATCCTTTTAGCATTTGAAACCTCAACTCTAATCTTGGCTTGAATTTCAAATGAAAGTAAGTAAATAGTTCATCTTCGGGCTTTAAGTTTTTGCTGATGCCCTTGATGAAAGTATCCATCACAATAGTTGATGTAACTGTGTGGCTTTTCCTCTGTTGAGGACTTTAGAACCCATAGCAGGGTTATTGATGGTCAAAGAAGAATTGTATACTTATAAGTCTCATGCTGAGTGCACAAAAACTTCCACAACAGCAGATCTGTTCAGTTTGGGAACAGGGCGCATTTTTCAGAGCATTGAGAAAAAATGAGACCATCGAGTCCCTGAAATGAGCTGCTGGAATCATTGTCACAGTTCCAGGTTCCGTTTGGCACCCACTGTGGCTGCACCTGCTGATGCTATTATGTTGACAGGTACAAATCACCAGTCATGAAGGAGAAAACCATGAAACAGGCATCTACTGGTGCTGACTGCATAACGAAATTACCAATCCCAGAGCCCGAGGCAGCAGTACCTAAAAGGAAGCAGGTGGACCACCAGGGACTGTATGTTTTCACCCCACCCCTCGAGTAGAAGAGCTGCCAAACATGCAGAGACATTTTGCAAAGTGCTCGCTAAAGAGAGACTCCCAAAGTTGTGACAAACCCATCTCTCTTCTTCTATACACATCTTTCAAATGTCTATCCCACTTACAGAGATATTTCACTTATATTTTGAAATTGAATGTATTTTGCATCTTTTATGAATGTGCTGAGTGTAAGCAGAGAAAGATGGAGTTTTTGTGTGGTGTTGAGCTGTGTGAGCTTTAGTTTGGCTGTGTGTCTAATTAGGTGGCTTTTTTAGTGTGTGCTCTGTATGTGCTAATTAGAGGAGTCTGGCCTACAGCCAGGCTATTTCTTCCTTCAAGATTTGGTTTCTCTACAGCATTGTTGGAACAGATTTGTCTTTCTGGTTCAGACTGGGAATGAATAAATACCACAGGTGGCAGAATACGAGCACAGAACATTACCTGCCTTGTTGATAGAGACAGACTGTAAGTCCTAAATGGATGATACTGACACTTGTGAAAAGTCAGTTCTGTTCTTCACTGATTATCAGTGACATTTCAGCAAAATGTCCAGCAAAACTGCAATCACAGTAATTGTATAACAATTGCAATCACAGGCCTGTTTGGGCTTTCTGAGAGCAGGACAGCTATTTGTTATACAGTGGGTAGGTTTTCAAATGCCCTGCAGAGTCAAGTTTGTTAGTGAACTGTGTGCCTTGTTGAAAAACTGCCTAGGGATCAGGAGTAACGCATAGACAGAAATGAATGGGATCTGTTTTAACTGAGCTTGGCACAGCACAGAGGGGTACCCAAACAAATCCCAGTGTCTCAGAGGCAGAGAGTAAGTAAGCTTTCAAAACTAAGTCTCTGGAGCTATGTTTTCCCTCCCCTTGCTTTTCCTGGTTTCTGTTTTTACTCCGCATATGTATATCATATTTATTACCTCCCTTACACTCACTTCACTGCAATGCTTAATAAGAAATGTTACGTTTTATTGTCATAGATGGTGATTATTGTCACATACACACCTCAGAGCACTGTAAAATAATGGCTGAACTTGAGAAAACTCAGCAAAAAATTTATTATTCCTTGAAAGGTAGGAATTTCACCAACTATGCAAAATGTAAACTGACCAGAGCAGGAGCATAATGTCTTGTAACCATTCCTGTGTTAGCAGGCATATTCTGCCCTTCTTACACACCCTTGATCATGGTATAGCACTCTTCCTCAGTACTTCTTGCAATTGGTGGTAGATTTTTTATGCTGTGTGTAGTCCCAGATGCTGACCATACGAACCCTAATCCTCAGACTAGAACAGGGAACTGGTTTGCTGGACTACTTATGCATATAAAGGCAAAATCCTTAGCTCAATTTATGCAGCTGAATGGAGCTCATCAATTGCAGAGAGCTGCAAGACCTGACCCCACATCAAGTCAATAGATTGTGGCCTAGAGGTGGTGAGGCTAAGCAGACATTGGATGAGGAAGGATATGTGGGGATATTACCAGTGTGCAGTAACAGAGCTCTGCGCACACTCGAAAATTGGAAGAGAATTGCGGAGGAAGAAAGTAATTCGTGTAGATGAGTTCCTCACCCAGCTCCTGGACATGTATGTCAGCTACCCTCTTCACTTGTGGGAGCTGGAAGTGTTGCTGCTACCCATGTGGCAGATGCCATCCCTCCCTTGCCTGTTGGCACTCTGGTCAGGTGTCCTGGCTGTTACTTCCTTCCTCTCCATTTCTGTCTGTTCTGTTTCAACTCTGCTTCTCTTGTTGTATTCTTGCTCTCATTTGCACTCTCAGTTGTTTTTTGGCCTTTTTAGTTTTTTCACCATTAACCACATTCCTTTTGAGGTGTTTAATGTAAATTGACAGGGCTGAGTCAAACATGGGTTTGGCACTTCCCTGAAGCTGGGAGCAGAGCAGCCATCTGGGCTGCAAGCCCTGCTCCAAGGCAGCAGGACTGTGCGTGGTTTTGGGGAGAGTTGCTGTTAGAAGATGAGTGGGCAGAAGGCATCAGCTGCTGCCTTTAATTACAGTTATGGGTGCACATCGTGGAGGTCCAGAGTAAAGTTGTTTGCTCTTTCTCCTCTGCATTTTTACTTCACTGAATGGTATTAGACTCTTTTCTCACACACCTATCAGGTGGCCTGAGACCTGTCCCAAACCTTGAGGGTCCTCTTCACCCTCAGACAAACCATGTATTGCAGTCAGGCCTCAGAAAGAGTTGGGGTCATTGTCCTCTTTTCACTTGTCTGTGACTCGAGAAGTAACATGTGTGGTTGTGGCAGCGGGGAAAGGCTCTTTGGCTGGGTGGGCTTCCCCCTGTACCCACGTGCTGGCTTCAAAGGAAGAGAGCTGCAGGAATGTGCCCTTCTCTTTGCACACTGAGTCACCAGGGACGTGGGGCCAGGTAAAGGACATGAGGTGACCAGAGGCAACCTTTCTATCATTGCATAAGGGATGGGACAGCCACGTAATTGTCACATGGGAACTTTTGATATAGAGGGAATTCTCTTCCTTGGAATGTGGCAAAATGTGGGGACAGTAAAGGACCAAGAGAGAGAGTCTATGCATTCTCAATAAAGCAGGCCCTCAGTGCTTAGCTCATGACTTTTCACAGACTTGTGGTGTCTTCAGTCTTGCCCAGAAAGCTACATGTTTGCCCAGGTGGAAGTAACTCTTCCAGGTTTCCCCCCACTGCACACTGAGGGGACAGGAAAGATGCAGCAAATAACAAGGGAAAGTTCCTGTGGGAGTCAGAAGACTGCTCCCAAACAACACCAGAGAGTCACTGTAAGGCACTAAATGGGACAAATCTTGCTTCAGAGCCAAAGGCCAGCATGGTTCAACATCATCCTCCTAATTTCTAGAAAAGGGAGTAGAAAAATACAGTGGTAGGTGAGAAAGCTGAGTCTCTGGTGTCAGAGTGTAAGAGGCTGCAGTTAGAGCGAGAGAGGAGGTGGAAACAGAACCAACAGCGACAGGGAGAGATCGTGCCAGCAGTAGGAGATGAAACCTAACCTTGAACAAGTCTGCAACATGTAGGAACACAGGCAACTTCAGCAAGAGCTAGTGCCCTACTCCTCAAGAGAAAGGTAAATACAATGTATGCAGGCTGTCCTCGTGTTATCATGCGGTAATTGACACAAAGATGGCTTTTTAAATGTTATTTACTACTTCAGGTCAAGGATCTGAGACTCTCAGATATAATTGTTAATTGATAGTGGTTTCTCAAGTCATTTTCTGGTTCCAGGACTAAGGAGGTGATCTGTTGTATGCAGGGAAAAACACATGGTCCTCAGCCTCACTACTTAGCATTTTGGGAGGGACGCAATGCCATATGTTGCTAGTCCCAGGGAACTTCCAGACACAGCTTCTACAGCTCATTCTATTTTTCACATTATCACAAATTAAGGTATTTTTCAATGGCTGTTCCTTGGCTTTTTGCTCAGCTTATCTTATGAAGGAAGCAGATTGAATTTAAATCTCTGAATAGGTAAAATAAGCTATATTTCATTTATTACTGTTGAACTAATAATATGTGCAATGAGTTTGGGAGTTCAAACATTCATCTTTAACCCTAAGGAATGAAAAGGCCTTAAACCTCTAGGAGAGGGTAAAAACAAGGATGTGTGGAATTTAAAAAGCAAACCTCAGAGGATAAACTGCACCGTGAATTATGATTCACGCTGCAATACGGATTGGAGCTTGTCTTACACAAGGAATCATCAGGAAGCAACAAGCAGTTAAGGATGAACCCAGAGCATGCCTGCAATTTTAATGACAGTAGCCAATCCTCAACAGGTATATGTGCTTGTTATGGTGAGCCTGACGAGCTCATTTTGGATGCTGCCACCCAAAGAGTATCGTTCTCTTCCTCTCTGGCTCAAGCATAAGCACGTAGGACAGTAATCTTGCACGAGGCTTAATGTTTCAGGCAATGTGTATCCTGTCTGGAGTAACATTAACAGAGCATTTTGGCACATGCAGGTGCACTAACAGATTGCAAAACCACACTGAACTCCAAGGAAAAGAAGCTGTTTCCTCAGATGGCTCTCCATCCATTGATGTAAGCCAGACAGCTCTTCCCCTCTGCATTTAGTCCCAGGATTTGTCTGGGTTTTTTTATCTACCTCATACTTACAAGCAAAGTGATGGAGTGGAATGCTGTTGGGTAGGGGGATTGTTCCAGAACCAAATCCAGCTGCTCTTTAATTTTAAGGACTTTGTTATCAATTCACAGCTGTGCAGTTTAACTAGAGGAAGAGATGTCAAGTGCAGCTTCTCTCCTACTGCTTCCCTCTAGTTAACTTGTGCACATTACTCCTGTATCCCCATTTTCTGAGACTAAGAGCAAATAATGGTCCAACACATGGAAATGCTAATGTGCCTCTGTTCCTGTGATCAGTCCTGCAAAACCCTGTCACCCTTGCTGTGACCATGCTGGTTACAAGTTCCAACAGTGCATAACCTGATTTGCTGCAGGAGGTGCGAGTGTCCCAGAACTGTGTTCTTGCACCGATCAGATTTTCCTGAGAAGAGGTCATGTCTTTCCTCGTTGTCACTGATGCAAATCCATGGCATATTGACTGACATTAATGATCTAGGAAAGATGGTTCTCCACATCCCTTTTCATTAATGGAGAAGGTCCTGCTCTTTGTATAAAAATTGCATTTCAGTGGTTTTGGAAATTCTGTAGTTTAATGAGGTGAATGTTCTTCTTGAGAATGACAGGTTTGCTACTGGTGCTGTTTGTTTTTATGATGTTTTATGTCGTTGAGGTTTCATAGTTTGGAATAAACTAGGCAAAGTAGAAAGCCAAAAAGCAAATAATGTTTAACATCTGTCAGGCATTCAGCTGACACAGAGAAAAAGAAATGTGGAGTCATTGGTACTTTTTTAAAAAAATTGGAGGTTTACAAATTGAAATAGCCCAAGTGAAAATCTCAAAATGAGATGAAAACTAGCTTCAGTGCTTCAGTTTAATGGGGTTCAGTTTTGTGGGGTTTTTTTGTGATTCTTTCCTTCCTGCCCCAAACACTCTAAGGACACTTAAGTTTTCTAGTGATGATAGGCAGCTAAAGATTTCTGTGCCTTTAGGACTTGCTACAAAATATAGAGCCAAAATCTATCATCTTCTGGTAAGATAAGGCTAGGGGAGCCTCCATGCCATGGTAAATGTGGGAGTGATGTGTATGACCGGGGCACTGCCCCTGCCATGGCAGATGGCCGAGGTGCCCTCTTGGGACAGGGGAAAGCCCAGTGATCAGTGATTTATGTATTTTTTCCTTTGGTCTCTCCTGCCACAAGCACTGGGCTGTACCAGGACCATGTTTACCACAACAGAGCAAGCAAGAGGCTGAAGCCTCCTTCATCCTCCCGGAAAGTGTCTGATTGCAGGGTGACAGGCAAACCTTCTGTAACACTCCACAGAGGCATTAGCATTAAGGATGGCCTGATTTAGTAATCTTTACCTTTCTCCTGCAAACAACTTGTTATATAGGCTAGAATAACAAAATAGCAAAGGCCGTGAGCTGTGCTAGTGGGTGTTGACAGAGACTGGTGACAAAATGTGTGTTTTGAGGAGACAAAATGTGTGTGTTGAGGAGCAGCCAGAGCCAGTCTGGTGAGTGCCTCTCTGCTCGCCCAGCTGGGGAGCACCACCTGCTTCCCACTGGGGCTGTGTCTATCTCCCATCACACCTGTGGCCAAGGTCATTCAGGCATTGAGCACCCTCTTTGTTACGTGTTTTCCACTGAGGAACCAAACAGAGACTTCAACAACGAATATTAAAGTATTTCCTGATGTGTTTGCTCCTGCCTGTGGGTGGGTCAGTGTTCATTGGGGGTGTTCTCAGCAGGGCACAGCAGTCCCACAGTTACTGCACAGGACAAGCCCGGTTCTGCCGGGGTGCTCAGTACTGCAGAGGACTGTTCTGCAGGTCCCAGGCTCATACCCATGTGCTGGCCATGAGATGTGCTTTGGGACCAGCTCCTTGTGCCTTGCTGAGCAAGGCTGCCAGCTGTTACTATGACAGATGCAATAGCCAAAACAGATATGAGTGAAGTAGCATTATTTCAGAAAAAATATTCATATTGAGCAATTTGACAATGGAGAGTGCTTTCTCTAGGCAGAAATTTCCAGTAACTGGGACAACTTGGTTTTACTCAGTAATTTTTTTTTCTCTCTTTGTATCAGAGCTAATTTTTTTCTTACTGATTAAAAGAAGCAGCTTTGGAACCAGCAGAAATGATTTACAGTTTAGTTCTTTAGAACAGGAAAATCAATCAAAATATTTTAAAAATAGAAGATAATAACTGGAGCCGCTCATCAAGATTTAGGACTAACTGCAGGCTTGATTGAGGACTCTAAAATTAGCTTTTATTTTATTTTTCATGTAAGCATGTGCAAAGCACAGCTCAGTAATTATCAAACTGAATTGTCACTGAAAAATGGCTTAACTGAATCTTTGTATTAGATTAAAACAGAATGTCTTTTCCGGCTGTAAATCTCTTCAGCAAACGTTCTCTATCTCAGAGCATGCTGCTCCTTGTTTGAGACTATGTTTCCACTTCAGATATTTTGCAAGGCATAAGCCGTGTATGTACTCTGCTTCAGTAGGAATACTCTGATTGACACCAGATGATTACTCGATTCTACATTTATTCTTTATTAGTCTATTTACATTTCTCTCTCCATGGATTTAAAGTCTGCTGAGAACTGGTATCATCAATTAGCAGACTTTGTGCTGTCCTGAGCTGCCCCTTCTCAGCGTCTTCCTTGAATCTTCTTTGCTTGTGAGCAAGAGGTGGAGCCAGCTGAGACATGGAATTTAAAATATATTTGCCTGCCCTCAGTTTTTGTGTCACTTCTTTCTGTAGCTCTCAGTCATTCCAAGGTTAGAAAACCATCAAAAAATCTCTGTGCACAGTGTGGTTTGTACCCTGTTCCCATCCCAAAAAATCAAGATCATTTAATATTATAAAGCTCAAAGGAGCTGTGATTATAAGAAGCTAGACCAAATATGCAGTTTTAGTTTGGATTGTAAAACATTCTGCATTGTTCTCAAATTGCAATAAAAATTGAAGTCTTTATGCATCCTGATAAATAAGAACAGGTGATTTCTAAGGTAAGTAAGTTTTGCACAACACCTTATAGGTACCAAAGGGTTCTCTGGAGACTGGGTCCTTATTCCAGTTACTCATAATGCTGGGCTGTAATGAAGTCGCTTAGCTCTTAGCTGCTCTATTGCAAAACTGAAAATACTTTAATAGATCATAGAAATGCGGCATCTGGGCATCTGTTCCAAATGTAGTTGGTCTTCTTTCTTCCCTTCCACAAAATAATGGTGCTTCTTTATTTGAATTACCTTATTTCATACAGGACAATGGTGTTGTCGTGAGAAGAAAGCAAAAGTTAATTGCCTAAAATAAAAATAGAAGAATTTCCAGCATGGAAATGATAGGGATTTGTGTAAGACCCAAAGGTCTCTCTTGCTGGCTTTAAATTATTATGAAATAATACATGTATGTATAAACATTTCATAGTGAATTAAACATTTTCTTCAAATTAAATCATTGCCAAATTTAAGCTAAAATTTCTGCTACCTTCAAAGTAAGAAATCCTTTAAGACAGAAAAAGAATTAAACCTCTCATCTTGGAGGCATCAAACCAAATGTCTTCATTTCAAAGTGGTGTGAGTTTTTTTCCAGAGAGTTTCTTCCAGAAGCCATCTGATTAAATATTAGCAAAGCTGTTCAGTCAATCCAAATACTTGGATGTGTATTTTTCTTCATGGAAAAAAAAAAAATCTGAAAATGTTTTCCCAGCTCTCATAGTTGCAGCAGGCAGAACTTTGTTATCCTCCTACGACCTCCAAGTCCTGAATGGGTCTTTCACTTAGGTCTGAGCTGCTTCTAAATAGAAACTACCAAATCCAGGGCTGTTTCATGAACCATAAAGTACATTAGCCATCAAAGGGAATGGAAACTTTCCTCCATTTACTGAAGAATTAATAAGCAAAGTGCAATGACGGTTACAATTTAAGAGGCAGGAGCGCAGCCCCGGTTGCCTGGAAACAGGAGGATGCCTTTGGAAAGTCACACCAGGCTTGCTTAGGAGAGCAGTTCCAACACAAACTGATGTCCATCTTCTCCTTTTTAAAAACATGACTTCTCTCTTTGCTTGCTGTCAAGATTTAAAGAGTTCCAAAATTCATTTAGTGTTTGCCATATATTTCAGTGTGAGGATGTATCAAGCACATCCAGGAATTAGAGATGGATCTGAATAAGGGTCCCATATCCAAACTTTGAAGAAATTATTCAGATTTCATAACTGCTCTTTTTTTTTGTTGTTGTTGTTTTTGGGGTTTTTTGGTTTTTTTTTGTTTTGCAGTGATGATCAAACTGCTCAGGAGTGGTCAAACCTGAGTCAACCTACATAACTAGGGCAAGCAGGTTTTGCCAGAAGCCGTACTTGAAGTTGGGCTCAGTTTAAAGCCTGTCTTTTGTCTTAACCAAGATGATTTAAAGCAGTGTGTGTAAAATTAGTTATATGTCTGCAGGAAAACTAATATCAAATCCTAACCTGTCATGGGAAAACCAAAAATTAACATTGCCAATGCATCCTATTTTCAGGCATGCTTTCCATGCAACTCCAGCAGCAAAACCATATGAACAATATTCCCTGTGCTAAAAAGACCTTCAGAATCCAGCATATATTATGGCTTATGAGTATGGCATTATAATTAAACCAAAGCTGTAAGGCATTGGGTGAGTAGAAAGCTCATAAGGGTTAATAAACATTCCAGTCAGCCTGGAACTGTGTTTCTGGGCTGATGGAGCCCAGGTGGAGCACCAGCTCCACTCAGGCCAATTACCAGCTCCAGGGGTGCTAAGCTGACCTAGACTGTTCTGCCAGCTTTCACCTGTGACCTTTTGTAGGCATGCGGAGCTCTGGGGTCACAAATCACCCCCACAGTCAAAGGAAAAATGGAGTTTCTTTGAAATGACCCTCCTGGAGTCAGCTTCACAACAGAGCCCCGGCTTTGGGCTGTGAGGACCATGTGAGAAGGAAATGCAGGTATCCCAGGTTTCAGCATCACAGTCCTTTGAATGTGATGACTAACTTGATGAAAGCATCCAGAATTTTACTTAATTTTTAGTAAAAAAAAAAAAAGAAAATCCAAATCCAACACTTTGTCTAAAATGTGTATCCCTTCAACCATTGTTTGTGCCCACTGCAAGTGAGCATGGGAAATGTCTTGCCTTCCATATTGTGCTTTGCAGCACATTTAATGTTTCCAGCTTCTGAGTAGCAAAGTAAGTAGACACACTAAGAAAAGACTTTTTCAGAGTCCCTAGGCATGGAAGGAGTTACTTTGTTTAAAACTGAGTTAAAAAAGAAAAAAAAATACTTCAGAGGGCAGAAGAGGATAGATTCAGGATACCAGCTTTATGCCTTACACACTCACTATTTGATAGCTTGAACCTTTCATTACCACAGTTTCCCTCTGTGTGAAGGTGGAGATAATGCATTTTTCCTAGGACTATTGTGACAGCTAGTGCTTTGCCAATTGCTTTGATGTCTTTGAAGGAAAAAATACTCTATCTGCTTAAATTTAGACTGACAGAACATTGTGAATCAGGTGCTGGTGCCTTTGGCCAGCTTCCCGTAGAGTCCTTTATTACATGAGGTATGGGGGTTTTATCAAATACAGCTTTCCTTTTTTCATAGCTTCCCAAACGATCGTGATGTCCCCCACAATGTGACACTTTTGCTGAGAATTGTTTGTTCTTGCATAACTCCTGTGTGTGCTGGGAAATAGGAATATTTCATGAGAGTCTTTGTGCCTGGTAATTTTATCAGTTCTTATCAGGTTGCAGAGAAAGAAGTGGCAGTAAATTGGATGTCTTACCTTGAAAAGCTTTCAAAAAGAAAACGTGACATAGTGAATAGATGCCTGGAGGGGTAAGGGTTTTTTTCATCTTGGGTTACAGGAACACAGACAGGTCAATATGACAGAGCTATGTTAGTATTCATGAAGTGACTCTCCCTTTGCCTTGAGAGCTCGCTGTAATGGCTTGAGAAACATGCTCCACTGTGGTGGCTAAATGGCAGATTGTATCCAGCATCAGAGGCTGGGGGAATGGTGACAGCTCCTGAATACCAATAAAACAGGAGCTGGTGATTGCTGCAGTTTGCCAGTGGCTGTGAAGTGCCTCAGACAGACAGCAAAACCTTCCCTTTTACTTCTTTTGTGGGTATTTGTCAGAGTTCATAGAGAATACTGCATGGCAGCTCAGACAGCTAAAGGATTTTCTCATTTCATTGGGTCACATGGCCCCAGGCCTCCTGGCAAACATAGGAACCTCTCATCCTGGGATCTTAAAATGGTTCTTCCCAAATAAATAAATTAAACTTCGTGTTATCAACCCAAAGGAGGAAGGGGAAGTGGGACGAGGAGGGGTCCCTTCAGTATAGTTGGTTCTCAACAATGGTCTATTTGTGTAAAATCTGAATGTCAAAATTGGGTCAGTATCCATCTGTGGTTAGATTAAATTCTTTACCTTATTTGAAAAAAATACTAGGTTAAATGTCTCCATTTCATTATTTTTCCTAGCACTCTTCAGTACCTTGGGCCAATACTTCAGCTGGCATAAATCAACATCATTAGGCATATGAGTATAACAGCAGCTGAGCCCCATGAGCTTGTATGGATGGGTTGATCTGCATTTAGCCTTACATTCCTGGTTCCTTTTCCCTGTGTTGTTTTTGTTGTTGTTCCCAGTTTGTTTCCCTGTCTATGAGATCTCTTCCTCAACACCAAAGCAATAAACATATCACATCTATTATGAACAAACTGCTTACCATTTCCTCAGATCCCTGTATTTGGGGTACTCACAGCAAATTTGATGCAGCCAGAACTTGGTACATTATGGTTCCAATGCCATCGCTTACACTCACTGAGGTAGCATCCCATCAGTGAGTGGTTCCAGAGGCAGCATCGATCTTAGCCTGCTTTATGCACCGCCTGTGCCCAAATCCAGCCTCCCAGCCCGCAGGAAGGCAGGTCTTGCTGTTCTTAAATTGACATAGCAGGAAACAGAGGCCAGGAAGAGCCATCTAGCCTGTGTGGTCCTGATGTTTGCAGCCTGACCTTGGAGATGTGCCCAACTTCATGAGCTCTATTTGCTGCAGCTTGGCGGATGAAACACACTTAGTGACTAACACAGCTAAAAAGGAGGCAGATACTCCAAGCAAGAAGCAAGCATACACACACTAGGGTACATGTATAAACTGTGAACTCAGCAACTACAGTTCTGTCTGATTTAGATGGAATACACTTGAAGATCATGAGAAAATTCAATGGATTCAGGATTTTGTAATTTGTCTTATGTTGGGTGAGGCACAGAGGGCCTGTATGGAACCAGAGCAGCAGGGTCCTCTCCAAGCAGCTTTCCTTACCAAACAGGAGAATAGGAATTGTATCCTAGCTGACATGTGGGGTGCCCTTCTGTACACAGGCATTCCCCAGGCACTATCATTCCAGTTAAATGTGTTATCATGGCACATATTTTGCAGGCAGATGATTTAGGCTTTCTTATTAATTATTATTATTAGGCTGTACAGGGAAAGCAGTGTGAAGAGCCCTTGTTGCTCCAAGCCTGGAGGTAATTACTGAAAGTAGAGTTTATAAGGCGAAAAACACACTGCTCCCAGCTCCTCTGCAATGCTTCCTCTGCAATGTTACAGCTGGGGTGTACACACGGGAAAATGCCACAAGACACCCAGGGGCTGCATGTCTATGAGGAAGCCAACACCAGGTCCTGTGTCACAGGGACACCTGCTGGAGCAAAGCCTCGCAACAGCTGGAGACAGAGCCCAGTGCCCTGCACCATGCTTATGGTTTGAAATACAACTAAGCTCTCATTTTAAATGCAACTAAGCTCTCATTATTTTCTTTCCTCAGCTAATTGTACTACTCTGTGTCTTTGTTAAATTTCCCAGGCATCAGCACATATGAGCAGATGGTTAAAAATTCTCTTTGATTTACATGATAACACAGATGACTGACCTTGTGCCATACTATAGCACTTGTCAACATGCTGCTTCTGTAGGAGAGCTTCTTGCTCCTGCTGTTTCTGTGAAGAGTCCTGGCTTAGTCCTTAGGGAGGTGTGGGGCTGCACTGTCCCCTCTGACCACAATGTCATCTGGAGCTGACACTGCTGCAAAACCTTGAGAAAAGAGGCTGTGTATTTTGGTCTGTCCCATAGGCAGAGCAGCATATGACTCCTTGCACACTGTTACATGCTACAAACAACATCCCACACCTCCCCTTCCCTGCTCCTCAGGGGCAACAAATACCCTTAGAAGCAAATGGAAGGAACACACCTTATTCCTCAGGATCACTCTGACAACAAGCCTAATGCCTGCCATGTAGAGGAGGGACACTCCTTTGTGTAGTGAGTATTGCTATCCCTGTGCCATGGAGCCTTAGAGATAATAGCTGTTAGTACTGGCTTTAGGAGATTTACTGCTTAAGCGTTTAGGAATAGTAAGTCAATCACTTTAAATCACATCTCTAACAAGGAAATTTAATTCTGAATTCCAAAGTGCTATAGTAATACCCTCAGGAGCAGTATCATTTGGGACTGTTAAAGGCATAAAGAACAGGTTTTTTCTTATCTTGTCCACTAAACAAGCACCTTTGATTCACTCTCCTACAGCTGTGGTATAGTATAGGTAATTGTGCAGCTGATGATACCTAGTGATCATCTCTCTGTGCCTCTAGTGAGCTGAGGGCAAACAAGGAAAATTGTCATGTTTTCAGTTTCTTCTGTACAGATCAGTTTGCTGATCATCAGACAGTTCACATCCTCACATATCTGTGTCACTTCTGATTGATCAAAGAATAGTGATCTGTAAGGTATTTGAATTTGATGTCTCTTTCTATATGGCTGCTCCCCAGCCACTCTTCTCCCAATTTATACTTGTGCCTGGTGTTAGTTACTCTGTCCTAGATGCAGAATTCGGCATTTCGACTTCTTCAGTTTCATCCCATTCCATGAATGCCCCAATCTATTTATATCCCTCTGCAAGACATCTTGAAACTAACTACCGATGCAACATGTTCAAAAACAAGCATGAGATTCAGCAAACTACTAATGTCTAACACTGTGATGCAGGAGCTAAAAATGGAGGGTTGTGAGTTCCTCAAGGAGAACAGCATTGTCTGGGTCAGGTTTCAGTCTCAGTCTATAAAGTTGATGTGCCCAGGGAAAAAAACAAAGTCATTTGCTGTTTGCTAAAGAGGAATTTGGTAAAACTCAGCTTCTTCTCTTCCATTCCTGTAGTATACCTACAAGCCAATCAGGGCCTTCTTTCTGTGACAAGAAATGAACGCATATCCATGCCTTTTAATGCACATATATAAAACAGGGCTAAACTGTAGCGTGTGTTAACTATTGTGAGGTCCCTGTTCTCCTGCTGTAGTAGGTAACCTTCATCCATACTGTGGATCGGGGTAGAGAGGCCCTTTATACCCCAGGGTTCTGCAAACACAACTCCTCAGTGCTCAGATGATGACTATCGATCATTATAACTTAGATTAGCTCTCAAGTCCATGCCGAGACAAATCTCTCCACTCTTCTTTCGTGTCACCACTATTGATGAGCGTCAGTCAGAAGTTTCACTTCCTTTGATAATGTCATTTTAGATGTTTGTTTCAAGCTTTTATGATGCAGAATGCCTCATGGAAAATGATAGGTGATACAGTTGTATAATACAAGATGGTGTACTGGAATTCTGGAAATAAGTGTTTTGCACAGCACTTTCTCAGTACTCCCAGAATCCATCTAGGCAAAACTGGAGCCTGTGATGTACTAATACTTAGTTCTCAAGTCATATATGTACTTACTATTTATGTACTCAGTACAGGAAGCTGTCTGCCTTTAGTATTACTGCTAAATACAGCAGCGTGTTCAACAACTGCAGAACCCGAAGTCCTATTTACCAGCAGGTAACCAAGCAGAGGAGCTCAGTGCTATAGATAGCAGACCAGCCATCACCTCAGATCTGTAACTGGCAAAATTCCAGTGTTTTTGCAAATAAGCAGCTCTGGGCATTATGGAGACTGCAGAGCTCATGACTGACATGAATTCACTGGCTTGTGTCTCTCTCGGTACAGCAGCAATACATACAGTATATGTAGCTGTGTGAGCAGTGAATCCAGGGCTATTTCTACTGGTGCCCATAAAAGGCACCTCTGGCACGAGTAATTTCACATCCCTATTGCTCATTTGGAGCACTAGGACATGCTCTCACAAATTTCATGCAGTGTTTGTACCAGATTTCTCTTGCAGGATGTCTATTTCCAATATATTGTGTGTATATGCTGCATATACACTTCGTGTATATATATACAACTACACAAAGCTAGCAGAGTTTTCCTTATGTGTTTGGAGTCTGTTGAGCATGTGTCTGTGGTAATTTTCCATAGGCTGTGCTTGAAATCTGCATATGGAATGGCTGGACAGCTTGGACAGTGCTTGCTGTTCCCTGTCTTACCCTTCTCCCTCCTGCCATTGTGGACTCAGTTGACTGGCAAGTGGCTCTACCCTCTGTAGTGTCAGTCTGATTCAAGCAGTAAACCTTCTCCAAGGTGAGGGGTAATTGTTTTTCCCTATAAGGTGGTCTTGGATAATTTTGTCTGCTGTGTTTCACAGACCCACATGTGAAAATAATCTCTCATGAAACAACGGTGTCATGTTCCACATGCTTTCAATAGTTCCTTTTGAAATTGGCAACGTTTATATTGTTTATATTGTTAATCTACTTGTTTCAAGTGCAAAAAAACATAATTCCAAGAGTACAATATCATTATCATTCAGCTTGGGAAAGCGTGTAGGGTATGCTCTTGCTTTTGGCTTTCTTCAGGGAGGGCACTTGCACTAAATGTGAACACAATATCCAGACATGCTTGGTCAAGCAATGGGAAGGTTACTCGTTTCATTCACATTTTTCAGGAGTGCAGTGGATTTATTAGAGACTGGAGCAAAGTATAGGTGGGAAGTAGAGACTTTGAGAAATTTACTTCAACAAGTGAAGCAACAGAGTTAAGCTAGGCATACCTGTAGTTGGTGGTAATGTATACGTATGCTTGTGGAGAAACTAGCCTGTAAGGAAGGCAGGGTCACTGATATTTTGGGGTTTTTTAATCTCAGAGGGGCTGAACAGAGAAAATGCTACACTTCGCCAGTGGGGTGGTAGGAAATGTTACTGTTAGTACAGAGAAGCTGTCAATAAGAGAAAGGACAGGGGCATTCCATTCCTTTGAACTTTCTATGGGTTGGGTCATGGTGGCTTTGGCAGAGAAAGAGCATGGCTGAGACCAGCAGCAACTCGGTGTCACCCTTCTCTCAACTGCAAGAAATAAAATCCATTTCTGTGGGATGAGGTAGCTCTCAGTTGCTGAGAGTGATCAGCCCTGCCAAGATCAAACCCCTGAGCTCTCCATCTGCAGAGAAGTTCTTTTACTGATGATACTAAAAAGATGTCCAGATGCTCTTCCTGTTTTGCATTTTCAGGCTGCTGCCAAACCAACTGGGAAGCCATATTGTACAGATGAGACAAGTCATCTCCTGTATAAATTTGTGTGCAATTCATAGCCCATGCCTTTATTTTCCAGCAAACTTTCTTTTAAAGGTCAAACCAGAAATTTGGGAAGGTATTTTGTCTCTCTCAGGGACAAAATGCAGCCTCGTTTCAGTTATGGTACCCAGTTGCTCACACAGAGTGTTAAACTGGATCCTACTGGAGAAGAAATGTTCAGCAGGAGAGAGTTTAAAAGTAATTAGTAGCAGGGGAAGTCAAAAACGTAACTTTAGTACAAGTCAAAGTAGTGCATAATAATGATTAACTGGAGAGATAATATGTAAGTAGAGAAAAGAACAGTTAATTTATCAAGGTAAACAATAAGATAGTTAAAATTAAGGGGAATAGAGGAAGAGATAATTAAAATCCAGTATTGTTAAATACAAAACCACACTTTGCAGTAGCTAGATATTTATTTTTTAATAGAGCCCAACTGAGCAATCGAGGGAATGCAAGGTATTGGTAAAGAGCTCCTAAAAGAACAGTGAAGCATCAGTGTAAAGGTATCCTTTAGGAGACGTTGAATCTGCGTAAAAACAAAATTGTTTTGCTTCTATTTTGCCATCAGCATAGAAAATTGCAGTATGTCTCTATTTGTCTGCATCTTCGTAACCTCTAACAGGAGGCAAATGGAGAATAAGAATGTGACGCTGGTATAAGTCATAAGTAAGGAATTTTTAGTGCCTTCAGTGCTACTTGTGTGAAACTCGTACCAGCGTACCCTACGAGTGGTAGATAAAAGAAAAAATGTAGAAAAGCAACAAAGGTACTGTATTGCAAGAAGGCAAGCAGAGGAGCTGGGAAATAAAGAGAACGAGAAACACGGAAGCAGCTCTTCTGTCCTGCATCAGAGTTTTGCTTTTTTTGCTAGTTTGTTTATGTTATTATGTTTGGTTTTTAACATTTTACTACTAAATAGAACTGGATTGCTAATAACATAGTGTGGCCTCTTTATACACATACCCTTTCTATCCTGATTCCTAGCAGAAGTTCATTTGTAAGTATAAATATCTTTGATTTTTATACTCTCAAAATGGGCTGGAAAATGCGGGAGTTAGCAGACCCGCTTCATAGCCCAAGAAAGATGACTTGAGTGAAATTGGATGGTTTATCTGGGATTACTCTGCCAGCCAACGGCATAGTGAAGAATAGTGGCTTCATTTTCTGCCCTACCATTAATGTTGTGCTGTGATGACAGGAATGGGCCTTCAGATATTGACTGTAGTCTTAGAGATGCCATTCTCCTGCCTCTCCTGAGAATGTGTGGTTGAGGTTTCAGATTTGCCAAAGAAAAATTGGATATTCTTGCCCATTGCAAGAGACTGAGCTGGGTGAGGATGTTGGGGGTGAAGAGAACCCATGGCTTTCACAGGAAACTTCCAGTAAAACAACCAACGTCTCAGCGAATATTTTATATAGGGTTTTCTTCTGTAGGGTATTTTTTAAATGATCAAGACATTTAAAAGGGGGAAATACGATCCACAAACGGGACCGCAGGTCATGGTAGTGTCAGAGGTTTATCTGTCATAACTATGTTCATGGCTAGCTAGACAAGGAGAACAAAGATGATTTAGAACAAAAAGAAAACTCCCCAGTGTCTGCTTCTTTGTTTAAGTACCACCAGCCACGCATCATTTGGCTGCAACTACTTAGTAAAGGCAAAAGACAAAAAAAAGCATGTCTTTCCTAGGAGTGTTTCTACTCTCTTTCATCTGGCAGCCTGCCCTAATAATGTTTCCAAGGCAGAACTTCAATGGGAAGCTGAAAACTACCCAGAATTTGGGGTTTATACAATTCTAACATTTAGCATTCAATAGGATATATCACAGGGCATATGCTACCATATGTTTTTTTTAAATGCTGTGGATCCCACTGAAAAGAAAATAATTTTTCCCTGGGTGGCAAATTCTTTCCAAACCCTGTTCACTGCAGCAGGAGTTGCCATAATGGGACTGAAGCTGATTAAGATCTATAGCAGGTGACAGGTTTGAGAAGGAATAGTGTTTTCATAATTTAAAAATAATAATGGAGGGCTTTTCTGCTTTAGATGCTAATATGTGTCAGTAGCAAGCTAAAAGATGTCTTGGAAAGTGTTTTTTCTGTAGATGAAATTGTAATAAAGCACGCTTCTCCATGTTGCAAAAGCAAGTGAAAGATGGGCACTGAAATACCATTTACATTTATATATCACCTTTCATTCTGAAAAAGAAACAGCTGATTAGAGATTACTCTGGATAGAGAAATCCCTTCACCCACCCCAGAAATGCAGTCACCCTCAAGAGAGGGACATAGCAGGTGTTTTACAGTGCATGCACAACAGTGTGAACAAAAACAGTCTGCCAGGTGAAACATACTGGGGAGTTGTGTGCAGGCAATGATGCTGTGTGCAGGCTAAAACTAAGCCTGGTGTTTGAATTGGAGAAAGATTAGATCCAGGTTGTGCTCACTTTTTTTCAGCCTGTAACTAAACACAATAATGCTTAAATGCAGAATCATTGATTTTTTTCTTTTTCTCACATCCACATTTTTCTGTGCAGCACATAGAGTCTCCCCACACAAAAGAGAAGCTGCCAGGCTCTAACAATGAGAGCACAACTGAATCTGAAAGTGAGCAGTAGAGTTCAAGAAGTGATCAGGGACCATGTCACTGGAAAGGTCATCCACTTGCTTCTCTGTGTTTCCTTTCACTTCCCTTTTCCCCTGTTTCACATCCCATTATATCTCCTTCTTAAATGGGTTCCTGCTCTGTTTCATGCAAGGATGGCAGAGCTTCTTTTTATAGTGTTGAGTCACCTGAGTGGGATGTCTGGGTATCTTCCTCATGTAGGATGATAGGTGAGACATGACGAAAAAGATCTGGTCCCTGCTCATCAGAAACATCACAACAGATGTTTCCAGAATTCATTGTGCTGGGTTGCTTAGGAAAAATTATGCAGAACACGGTCTGTTGTTTAGGCCACCAATATGTAGTTTTGCTGCTTCTTCAGCAGAGATAAGGCACAAGATATTTGGAGCACAATGTGAATTTCAGCTGGAAATAACAGATGTTTCTTACAATAAAAGGCATCTGAGATGTTTTAGAATTCTTTATGTACATGTTACTGCTTGGTATATTCCAAGCAATCCCATTAAAATCCTGCAATTTTAAAATGCCTGTCTAATTGCAAAGACAATTTTATGTTCAGGTGCCCTCTGGCTGCCTGGGGTCAGGTCAGAGCTGCAGGTGGGCAGCAGGTTTTAGCTACAGACTTCTTTGTTCCCAGCACTGAGGAATGCAGGAACCTGACACAGTAACTTGCTTCTCCTACATTTTATTCACAAAGGAGATATTACTATTCTTCCACACATTGGAACACTGAAAGACAGATAAAAAGATGCTTCTCTGAGAAGGTCTGTTCTGAAAAAGATTGCACTCTAATAACAGTGATGTGCTAGACTTGACAATTTTTTTTTTCTTTTTATGTAAACAATTTTCATATCTGCTAAGTTAGTTGCCAGTTCCAGTAATGGAAAACTAATTTACACTGATGTCCCAACTTTGTGGATCTTCAAGTGTGCACACACTGAAATTCTCAGCAGACACCCATGTTGGAAATGTCTTTTTAAAAGTCATGTAGGGAATCAATGGTACAATCAGGAACAGACAGAAATCCTGATTTGTTTGTTACCTTCCTGGTGTACTCTTAGCTGATGGATACCTGTAACCTCAATTAACTCATTCTCTATCCTAACCATTGTGTGCTTTCTTCAGGAAGCTGCATATTTAGTCTTTCTTAACTCTGCGTTAATACACATCAAATATAATAAAATTCACGCTACCATCTACCAGGGAAAAATGAAATGAAATGTAAATTACAGCTAGGACTCAATTTGCAGTAATTTGTGATGTTAACTGCTATGCTTACTGTCTTCCAATATGTGGCCCTTGCTCCAAGAAATTGAAAGCTTTTTTCTTTTTTTTTTGCTTTTTCTTTTTTTTTTTTTTTTTATTTTTTTTTATTTTAGCTGTAGTAGGAATAAATATATCAGCTGGAGGTAAAGAGTTTCCAAATAGGTCAAGAATACTTATGTTTTTGAAATCCGATTCTGGAAAGGTAGAATGCATGGAGCAAATGGGTAAAAGAAGTGTTAGCGCTTCTTCCCAAAGTTCTTTCTTTAACTGCAGGTGAATATTTCCTTGCTTTGGCATAACTATGACAAACGACCCATAAAACGTCTGTTCATTCACCTTATTCACATCACTACCTGCTCTGAAAATTATCTCTGGGGAGGGGGAGAGAGGAGGTAAAGGAGTCACAGCTCTTTTCAGCAGTAGACACAGCACTGGTGGTGGTGTGGCTGTCTCCATCACAAGTGACTGATCTGGAGCTAATCAAAGGGCAAAATTCCTTCCCCCTCCTTCCCAGGAATTCTGAGCCCAATCACAATGATAAAATATCCACTCTACAAAGGAAAGCTTTTATATTTTTCATGACAAGCTGTGCCAAAATATGGTTGGAAGCTTAATGCTTTCCCCAGTGGTAATGTCTGGGAGAAATTTCTGTGCTTTCAGTGCTAAACTGATGTAATGAAACTCATGCCATGCAGTAGCTCTAAACTGAATTGGGGGTGGTAGGTAAACTGCTCTCTTTCTTGACTGTTACCTGGTATTTTCTGTTCTGATAATGGTCATGAATGTCCGTGACTATTACAGAAATGCCCTGTTTTTAATTCCTCCTGTATAAAACTACAGAAATTCTGTCAGGCTACATTTCTCATCTGTTCATGTGAGTGAGTTTGGGTTTGTATTGTTCTCTCCACAGCAGTGCTGCTGCATCTTACAGACTAAAGTGAATTTTTACCCCATAATACCAAGGAGGCAATTTTGGAATTAATTCAAAATATGAAATATGAGTTTGTGGGAACAGAATGAGGATAGGAGTTTGAATGCTTTCTTGAGTCTCTCCAGGTCAAATAACCTTAAAAAACCCACTTGACAAGGAGATAAATTGCCAAATCTATGTTAGTCTGAAACAAACATTTGTTGCTACAAGTTATTATTACTTATGTGATTTTAATTCTTAAAAAATATACCCTAAAATTTATTCTGCTCTTCCTCATTAACCCAATGATTAATGTTTTTCCATTACTACCAAATCAAACTTCCATTTGGCCAAAATTTCCATTGATGAATAGAGAACTGAGATCAGAAAAATGTCTACAAAAAATACAGGATGCATCTTAATATTGATGACAATTGTTTATTAATATTATTGTTGTTGTTGTTTTTATTATTATTATTATCCTGTGACATTAGGACACTATAAACTTGCATGTGTCTTTGCTGTATTAAGAGAGATTTGTGATTTACATGTGGGGTGTTTGCAATGGTGAAAGCAGATGAATCCGCCTCTGTTTTATTAAAAGAAGTGCGCAAGCTAATGTGAGTGGAGGTTATTTTTTTCACTTGTAAGAAGCATCAAACAATAACAGTTGGTTTATCACTCCCATTGTAAAAGTGATAAACCAACTGTTTATCCTTTACAAGTACCATTTAACTGTAAATTGTACCTTTTTTTCTATGCTATACTTTTAAAGATGTAGGTAAGCATTTAAGGATTATTCAAATGGACTGTTTAATAGAAGTTTCACTGCAGGTTGCAAAGCTGTGTGGTCAAAATGGCCAGAACACTTGTAGAACAGTCTCATTAAATGTGGAACAAACCCATCCCATCTGGCATGTGAGAGAGTCCTCTCCGGGCGATGGGTGGTAACACCTGTAGCACGTGTTGTTCAGTGTAGGTTTACAATGGCAGGAGTCCTAGAGGTAGCCTATTGACAAACCTTCTCTTTGTAAGAAAAAAACCCCTGTGAGCTCTTATTGG
>VZRN01004407.1:1886987-1898326 GCA_013397935.1 Dasyornis broadbenti | reverse complement strand
TTTTTTTTTTTTTTTTGACTGAGGAATATCTGTATGGTTTTGAAAGGTCTCTGCTGGTAAGGTGGCAGTTCTTCTTTCCTAAATCTCTAAGAAAACACTGATGGTTTTCTGGAAATCTTTGCTATGTGTTAACACGTTTTAGTAGTTGTCTCTGAGTCCCTGTACAGGAGATACCAATGGGGGCCAGAGACACAGAATTATTGCAAAATGAGAGTTATCAATAGTGAGATGCTCATGCTGCAGAGGGAGGAAAAAAGTAGATGATTTTATTAGGTGAGAAGTTATTTTCCTTTTCCCAGATTAGCAATCTGTCATTTCCATAAGATATAGCAGTCAGACCAAATGTCCAGTATGTCGTCTTGGAATATTGGTCTGCTCTAAGGCAACTCATGGGTGGAGGGAAGGTCCTTTGTGATCTCTTTAAGCAACTGGTAACAATTGCTTAGTAAATGCTATAGGTACACTGAGGAGCATGCAAATAATTCTCCACAGTCAGCAAAGTGCTTGAGCTGTACCTGAAACCACAGTAATTCTCTGATGATGAGTTGCAGAAGGTACTGCCCCTGTCTGGGGTCCTTCTTTAATTGAGTTGAATTTTACTGCTAGTTGAAAAATCTGATTTTTCGTTGCTACTGTTGTATGCTGGAAGCCAGCACAGAAGATCCTGAAGTGTTCTGACTCCACAAAGCAGAACAACCACTGACTTGCAGAATATGTGCTTGCTTCTTTTCTGGACCAAATAAAATCATTTTTGTGCTTGTGTAGCTTTTACCAGGTGTAAGCCTCAAACTGCAGAAGCTTTAGCAAGCCCACACCCAGCAAGGAAGGGGTAAGAATGGTAGGAAAAGCATGTGGATGGCCTGAGTGCAGTCAGCTGTCGCACTCAGAGTTTTTCATCTTTGGTTTCCTGCAGCTGGAAGTTGTTCTCAGCAAACGTGAATAATGTACTAAACCTGTGTAGCAAATTGGGGGACTTTTAATTTGTGAGGAAGAGAATGAGGGAAGGATCATGGTCTTCTCTTTTGACTGCATGGATAGTACCGCACTGCTAAAGCTGTGGATCAGCTCCAGGGAAATATGGGAGAGCTCACTGTGGGCAGGATCAGCCAATAAACTTTGGCCTAGGATCACTGCACATTTGTAACCTGTAATCACATCCTCAGCAGGGTATTAGAGACGTTTGCTTCCATGATGCACTACCTTTCTTAGGCAATACAACATTTCTCAGCCGTGTGACTTTGTCTCCAAGGCAGCTAAAACTTTAGAGATTTACACAGTGATTCTGTAGAGGGAAGTAAATCAAAGAGGGAGAAGAAAAACAGGATTTCTCTGGCAGCTTGATGAAATGCATGTTAAGACTAAAACTATACTTAAGAATATCTCACTGCCCAACTTGTTTTACAGGCACTGGCAAAATATAACCTCTTCATTTTGCTTAGCCTATGTTTTCCTGACAGTTCTCTCATGGCTGGTTGGCCAAAATACTGTTCCTGCTTGGTTTGTATCACAGAAGCACTGCTTCCAAGTAGGTAGTAAAAGATATAGCAATCTTTGCATGTCATAGCATGGAATTCTACATGAAACAATATTTTTACAGTTAAATTTCGGTTTGATTGACTGCAAATATATTAGGTCTCCAAAATCAGATGTCCATCCTCCTAGTATTTTGTGGAGAATCCTGAGGGATCCTGGTTGAGTTCAGGATGGAACGGCCTCATTCTTTTACCTGTGCAATTAATAATTCATTTGGTGGTACTCACTGTGTATTCCTTCTGACCTCAGGACAGAAGTCAACGTTTCTTTAAGGCTTCAGGCTGGCTTTCAAGATACCTGCTCCAATGATAATGGAGCCCTGTTACTCAGGTCCTGGCTCCAGCAGCACACAGGGTTTTTTTCTCGCCGAGCAGGACATGAGATGAGCAATATCCTCACAGGTCAGCTCTGGAGCAAACTGGAGGCTGACAGCCCAGCAGGTGAGGGGTGGGCACATGCAGAGCATTTGGAGCACACTGCAAAACTGCTGAAATACAACCTTCCCCGAAGGCAAAGCTGGCTGCTTTTGGCACAGAATATTTCTAATCTGTTCCCTTGGATTTTTTTTTTTTTTTTTTTTTTTTTTTTTTGTAGCACATCCTTTAACTGTTTTCTGAGGGAAAATTAAACAAAATATGTCAGGTTGGTGGGGATCCTGTCTCTTTCCAACTTATATGAGAGGACATAATTTTTTTGCTGTTTCCTTTTTCCAAAGAAAAGTATTTCAAAGTAGTGACTCTGACTTACAGAGTGGAAAGCTTAAGATTAAACACAGAAGAAGCATCATACCCAGTACCCAAACTGCTGCCTTTTAAGACTAAGGTGTTGGTTCATCCTGCAGAGAGGTGCAGGAGCCCTTGGGATATGTGGAGATCCCACAACGAGTTCCTTGCAACCACCACCAGGGGCCAAGCTTGGAACACCAGAGTAGTGGCTGGGTGGTGCCTCAGGGATTTCAGGCAGCCAGCATTGACTTAGATGTTATGGTGTATGTTTTGTGGCACGGCTTGGCACAGATAAGCCCAGGGATCGGTGAAGTGCAAAGCTGGCTGTAAGCATTGAGCTGCAGCTCAGCACTTGCCTACTTTGGGATCTTCCAGGACCTGTAAATTTGTGATACTTAAGAACTGGACTCGATGATCCTTGAGTTCCTTCCAGCACAGAATACTGTGATGCTCTTGGGCACAGCAGTAATGCTCAGAGAGACACACCCCCAGTTTTGACAATACCTCTCTTCCGAAAACATTGGTCTCAAACCATTTGCCAAAGCTTCCAGCCTGGTGGAGATCTACAAGGCAAAAAGGAGAAGGAGAAGCACTGCAATCTCAAATCTATCAGCAAGCAGTTAAGGTTCAGGGAGAGGTCTTTAAAACCAAGGTGAAAAAACATTGCAGTGTTGTATTACATGACTAATAGAGCGGTCAAATATCATCAGACACCCACAATATATTTAGAGATTTTTATTTCAAGTTTTGTGACGTGGATTAGAGATATTTTTATTCATTAAGGAGATAAAAACTCTTTTTCTGGAACTCAAGTGTTTTATTAAAAAAGTTTGAGTTTTATAGGTGCTAAAAGAACTATAAACAGAGCAATAAAATGGTCAGAGAAAAAAAATCAGTTGTGTAAACTGCGCTAAAAAGAACAAGGGCATTCCTTTAGCTTAAATCCCTTTTAATGGATTAATGCATTATTTAAAAAAAGACTGATTATGTACATGGATGGGAAAAAACCCTTGGGCCTTTGAGTTCTCTCTTGTCTTTCTCTCCTGCAATTTGTCTCCCAGTAACATTTAGAGGCAGTGAGACTGAGGACCCTGTGAGTGCTGTAAAGAAGCACTCCTAAACTGGAGACCTACCACTTGCTTGGATGAAAAACTTGGAAAAATCAAAGTGAGGGTGGGAAAAAGGGAAATAAGACCTTGTGATTAAAATGGACACGATGGTTACAGGAAAGACTAATGTGAAGTTGTAGAGCTTGAAGCACTCCCTTTTAGTTTGATGGCTATTATAGGAATCACCTTGTGGTCCTGTTATTTATTCCATTTTCATGTCATGTTTTCTCTCTTCTCCAGTTTTCTCCACTATATCCCTCTCTTGCTCTGCAATTTTTCTTACATGGCTGGCCGTTCTTCCCTCCTGTCTCTTTGGTTTCTGTTTCTCTTTGGCTTTGGGTCTGTAGCACTCCCTGCACTTCCCCTTCAGAAGCTGTCAGCCTTTTTCTATTCTACTGTCTCCTCACCATCCACCCTCTCCATGACATTTCTTTAGAATTATTTGCCAGTTTTGAAAATCGGCTTATAAAATAAATTATATTTAAAACCCGAGCACATGAATAATTTGCTAAAGGTCTTAATTACCTGCCAAAAAGAAAGCTAATCAGGAAGATTCACTAGGGATTAATTGTGTTGGGAGAAATTTTTTTCCGTTTTCTGCACCTGACTGGACCTTCCAAATGAACTAGTAGGTGCCTTTTCAGCAGGCACAGGAAATTGCATTTTAAAAGAGATTTGTGTTAGAAACAAGGTACCTTTTTTCTTATTATTTAATGAGGGCAAACAGATATGTGCCTACAGCCAAGTTACTGCTTTGAGAAGCATTTGTTGCAAAAGTTCCAGAACTGTCTGTAACATCTGTCGCAGCAAGGTTAGACCGTGCACAGTTTTTTGACAGCACACCCCTGGGTTATGCCATAGAAAGGATACAAAGGATACAAAGGAAGGATACAAAGATATCCTTCTCCGTGAATAGGATTTCTGAGCAACTACCTTGCTTAGAAGCTGCTTTTGGGGAGCAGAGCAGGTCAGATGCAGATCCAAAAGGACATTAAAGGGCTTTCCTCAGCCCATGAGCCCTGCAAGTGTGGATCTCACAATCCTCACAAAAGATAACTCTGTAATTATTTCCCACCAGTCCTTCTTGGTGAAGGATTTCATCCTCATTTCAGTGTTGAAACTTTTTCCTTTCACATAAATGTTAAAAATAGATGGAAGCCAGGATATTGGGCAGGTGCCCTTGAAAAGCAATTTTTAAATTTTTAACAGGATAGTATTATTAATCATCGAGAAAGAGAAGATGAGCATGAGATTTCTGGAGTGTTTTCCTGCTCTATAGCACAGGCTCTTTCTGAACAAATCACTGAATCTCCTAGTCCCTGAATTAACCATCCTTCAAAACGGAAATGAAGCATTCCCTTTTCCATTTTGTGTGCCTTGTGTAGTAAGTTGTAAACTTGTTGAAGAATAGTCTGGCTATTATCACTCCCTTATTGTGTACCTCACTTTTGTAGTGCAAAGGGGAAACCGTGTTAGAATAAGGAAAATCAAACCATCTGAATATTATTCCTTTTTTTGCTTCACTTTTAATCTTCATGTTAAAGTGCTCTCAAGCCTTCCTCCTGAAGTCTGTGAATTTAAAATAAAAGCACAGGCACTCACAGCTCTCTCCAGTAAGGAAGAAAGACTCTAGTCCCAGTGGAACCTGGAATTAAACCACAGATGTGCCTGTTGTTCATTCTGCTGCTTTTGCAAAGGGAGGTTTATTTTTCCTATTTTTTACGATTATTCCCAGGGATCTTCTATCGCAGGTCACAAACATATGCCAGCTCAATGGTCCTTCAGTTTATTTTTGTCTTCCTGCAAGGTAACCATTCATCCATGGAGTAATTTCTTTAAATGAGGCATTTTAATCCAAATTGCCAGTTAATACCTGCAGGGTCAGCTTCCCTCCCTATCAGCTCTGGAAATTAAGGGAAGCTTTAAAAGCTGCTGTAAAGTTTTGCTTGCAGAAATTCTGATGGATTTTTGAAACACAGAGCAAAATTAGTAGGACAGGTTCTGAACCTTCAGACAAAATGCAAAACTGTAGGGGGAAAAAAAGTCAAGCGTCAAATTAACTCTTTGTCCCCGTCTCTCAGGTTGTGTGGGTCTGGGTTTGGTTCTGAAGGACTCTGAAGTAAAAATGGGGCTGGAGTCTCGCTGCACTGCACTTGTTCATTGATGCAGAGTGAGCAGTGTTATGCTCTTCTGTGCTTCTTCCTCCTGAACTGATTCTCTGTTACCTGTGGTACTGTAAAACTGAATGACCATTCCACTTCTAATTTAGTGTGTCTATATGAAGGCAACTACTGTAGTCTCCAGTCAAACTTGAACAGAACAGGGCAAGGATCTGTCAAATTATGTCTGTGCAAGGGTATTTTCTTTGAAAACCTAAGCCAGACATTGAGACCCCACCCAAGGAGCCCTCCATATCAAAGTACCTATGGAATTAGAGGAGAAACTTTCCCCTGTGTATTTATGTGGCTTTGATTTATCAGTAAATACTAATGGATCCCAAGTGCACAAAAAGATCTCAACCAGAAAAATCATGCAGGTCTTCCATTACATCTTCCATTGCAGTTGCAACTGAATCTATAGGTTCCTCTCTGAAAATTAGAATGTATTAGGTCATTAGAACCCAGTGTGATAATTCTTCTACATGGTGGTGACTGTCCCTATGCAGTATTGAAGGAGAAGGAAAGCACATGGACCCAAGCCGAGTTCAAATAAACTGCCTAAATCCCTGTCCTGTAGCTCTGTTGGATCTATTGGCTTCTGTAATCTCCAAATTGGAGAGAAAACTTCTGCATTTTATTGGAGGTATTTTTAAGGTTTTAAGCTTGCAGTCCCACAAAAAAACCTGTGTATCCTTTCCCCTGCTATTTCCTGCTCTGTACAGCCTCTTCCGCCTGCCAGCAGATGCAGTTTAGCAGTCAGCTAAATGAAGGAATTAATACAGAGAAGAATTAAACAAGAAAATCAACACCTGTAATTAAAAAGGCTGTAAGTTACCAACCAGTGCTGTATAATTAAAAATGTCAGTAATTGTAATTGTTCTCTAGTCATTCATTCATGGCTTGTTCCTTTTAGCTTTATTATAAAAGGAAAAATATAGCTGCCTGTTGATAATCACGGCATAGTCTAAGGACTTTCTACACCATTAGATGGATGGGATTTAAAGGTGTTTATATTTTCTTATAAATAGTACAAACCATGTCACAGTGCTGTTCCATTTATTGAACTCAACCTTTACGCAGTCTATCCATAATTGCACTAGAAAATGTTGAGAGCAATTTGCCAGGCACCTATGTGGACAGTAAGTATTCTGAATAACATGATTGTTGTACTCTAAGCACCAATAATAAGCAAAGCACTGAGTGTTCCTGCTTTTAAAGCAAAATGTAATTGTTTCTGGAATACTTGCATTTGAAAAAACATCTGAGTGTTTTTACTGATTATAAATTATTATTATGTTTTGACTTTGGAACAATGCACTTATATAAAGCAACTATGAGGAAGAAATGGGTTAAAGAGAATTGTAATTATACTCAAAATAGGAAAAAACAATGTCATCATATGTTCTCTGTCAGCCCAGTTAATTTAGCTGCAGTTGAACAAATTCTGCTTTCTAAGATGTCATTTAGGCTCAGGATGCTTAAGAGCTGATTGCATTTGTGCTTAGGGTTTTGCACAATACAGAAGTGCTGCTTAACCCATCCATACATTCACAGAGATTTCAGCGGGTTCTGGCTTTCATGCCCTCTTTTTCTCCTCTACAAATATAATTTCAGTTACAGTAACTATGCAGCTGATTGAGACTGACCACTGTGATATATACAATTCACTCAGTCCAAATTAAAATCTACCATCCCTTGTCGGGTGTCTTATCCAGCAGCTCTAGCTGATGGTGGTTAACAGAGAATTCTTAATTGCCTTCTTTTAAGCCTTCCTTATGACTCTATTTTACTGTGAAAAATACCAATGTCCTGCCTTTTATTGAAACTTTAATTAGACATAATTTGATACCGGATATTTCTAGAACCTACAGGTATTTATTCCCTGAGATCTTAAAGATATGGCCTACTGTGTGCATCCCAACAACTGACATGCTTTCTTCTGCCATTTTCTTTGTAATTTTGATTGCTACAACGCTATTTCCTTTGTTCTCAACAAATATGTTATTCCCCAAACTGCTGCTGCAAGGTTTTTTTTGACCAATCCATCAGCTGAGTATATTCTATTCCCCTTTGCATCCTGATTCCATCTTCCCTAGACTGTAATTCATATGTGGCTTTCAGAGATCCTCTCTGCACGCCTCCAGTGCTTAAAGTCCCGTTCCTGCTTCAGAATAATCATTAGTCCACATATTAGATTTCTAAACAGGTATATTCATACCTTCTGCCATCAACAGGCCTTGAGAGGAATCCCTCATAAGCTTCTGCTGATTTACCTCATTATTTGCCTTCAGGTGCTTCTTTCAAGCCAGTGACTCTCTGTGTGTTGGAAATGGCAAGATCCATTTCCACCTGGGGGCAAGTTACACATTTACTTCTGGAGGAGGCATGAGCACAGGCAGCTCCCATGGTTCAGCTAATGTGCTGGAAATCTCCCCTCCAGCTTTTCTCACAGTAACTTGCTCACAACCCACACCACCAAGCTTCACCTGTCAGCCTCGTGTTTGCTTCAAGCAAGGATGATTTCTCTTGTTCTCCCTCAGTTCACACACTGCAGCGGAATATCTAAACTGAAAGGAGTTAATTGTTTTGCCATAGTGTTTCTTTTCAATTTTTATCATAAAACTTTTTTCTCCAAATAAAACCTTAAAGGGAAAGGTACAAAGTAAGCCCGAGTGCGTTCAATTGCTGAAGCAAGGAGTCTGCAGTGAAGCTTCTGCTTAACAAAGTGGAAAATAAGAAAGCATGTTTTATTCTATCATTTATTAAAATTAAGGGAATAAGGGCCTCATTTGCTTAAAAATTGTCTATTAGTATTCACCTGGTGGCAAGCAGCCTTAATCTCACACCATTAAAGAAAACAGAAGCTCATTAAATAGTAATTCTTTTTAATAGTGACAGGAGCTTGGGTTTGAGCAGCACTGCTCTAAGTTCCCATGTAAATTGTTCATGATGATCACCAATAAGAGAATTTTTTTGTACCTCGCCCCACTCCCAAGAGCTTTCATTCCATGTGTAATCACTTACAAATGCCAGCGAGGGAAAGAACCTTGCATCAAGGGAAAGAGGTTTCACTGTCAGACTTCTGATGTTACAAAACAGGAAAGAAGCTGTTGGATACAAAGCAGGTGAAGTAATTCTTGAACAAGGCAGGAGTGTTCCGAGAGACATGAGAGCTTTGGGGGTCAGGGAGTGTTTTTAGCTTTCGGCCAGTGCTGCTGTGGTTTTGAAACAACAGGAGGCATGTTGAATTTTTCTGCTTTGACAGCTGCTGCCTGACCTCTCATTAACAGAGGTATCAAACCAACATCCTGTTGTTTATCTCTCTCTGGCCATTGCTATGCTTTCCCTTCCTCCAAAAGATTTAGTCATTAATGCCACCTTGTTGCTGTGTAGGCTGATTGTCAGCACTACCCGACTATTCATGTGTTAAAGACCTACAGTAATGGACAGCGTGCTCTTATGCTCATTTCAAACACATCACTGAAGTTCCCATTCCACTTTGAATGCTATAAAATGTCCTTTGCTCTCATTACAGTCCTCAGCTGTTCCACTGCTTTGCATGGCACAAATCACTACCTTCACCTCATGCAGCCGAGTTGCTTGTGGCTTTTCTGATGAACAACTTCAGGCCATTAAATATTCGTTATTTAACATTATTCTGTTCTCTCCTGCACCATTTCCTGTGCTAGGGATGTCTCTGGGCCAGGCATTGTTTGTTTTGGGTATGTGTGTGGGAAGATTGCTTAGCGCTGCTCCTTAGACACGCTTAATTCAATTACTGCCAGATTTTCTAGGCCTCTTGACATTGCTATATATAGCTCTTTAGTAATAATACTATCAATTATTTAAATTTTAATTTCTGCTTGCATTAATTACATGATCCTTTACTGCAAGGGGAAAGAGATCTCACTTTCCACAATTATATGGCCATGGTTTGTCCTCAGAGGCCTAAGTTTTATTTAGCATCAAATGGAATCATTGCTAATACTCATCAAATAGCCATTATCCTATGGGTATGCTTCTGCGGGTCCTTGCTGTCTGAGGACATAACTTCTCTGAGAAGGTATTAAAGGTTTATCTCGCTGGACTGGCCTTCAGTGGATGGGAGCTGACACATTCCTAAACTCTGTCAAGGCAGTTTTGTTCTCCCTGCTGCCAGTCCCAACACAGGTGCTGCTGGGATCCCTGGCAGCAAAGCTGCTGGGTGTTTGTTCTACAATAGACAGAGCTGCTGTCTGACTCCTTACACACATCCCATCATCTTGGCCAGGCTGCTTGAAGGGCTGGGCAGGGGAGTGATGGGGAAAGGTCCTGGGGGAATATGTGATTACTTGCTTCACAGATCCTCAGAAAGATCTTTCCAGGAAACCAAGATCTCCTGTCAGCACACCAAAAGCAGGAGCTGAATTCTGGCGTGCCTGCCAGATGAGGCAGCTGGCTGAGAAAGGTTTGTGAGAAGATTGGAAGAAGGTTAGCATGACATCCTCGTAATGGCCCTTGTTAGCTCTTCTGTACTTCACTCTCTGTTGCAGATTGCAAATAGCTTTTTACAGTTAGGATTTGCATCAGCATTCATACTTCCGCTGTGTTATTACCTACTGCAGTTGCTTTGGGTGACAAAATCTTCCTCTGTGATTAGCACTCGCTGTTACAAGAGGTGGATTAGTCCCCTGTAGTGTGCAGCAGCAAATACTGAGGCCAAGTGCAATGTATGCATTTTCACTAAGTGTGCTATTAATGTTCCTGTACTGTATAAACCTTGGGTTTGTTGCTGTGGGCATTTCTTTCTGTGACTTTTTTTTGTTTGGTGGGGTTTTTTTCCAGCAGTCGTAGGGGTTTTTGGGATGAAGTGAAGATTTTGATTCTTTCCATTGTTTCTGCCACCAAGTTTTTAACTAACTCCAAGGGTTTAGATGTTCACTGTCTTCTCTTTTGTTTGCTGCTTTGCAGTTGGAAAATGGGAATCTGCCCATAGGTAAAGCAGCAGGGAACATTAATGTTACATCATATTTTCTCTGCACAGAGCACAGTATGAAAACATTACCCATAGAGGGTTAAAACCTGCTGGAAGAAAGGATTTTGTCCCCTGAGATCAGAGAAGCAGTGAAATTCATTCTGCCCTGGTTGCCCTCCTGCCTACAGTGTGCTATTTCACTGAAGCAAGCACCTGTTAGTACTTAAGACTGAGAACAGCTCTTTGGTGTAACTGAACTAAGGTGAAAAATTAAAAATAATTACAGTTACAGCTACTCTGTTGGTCTGAGGAAAAATATGAAGAGTGGATTTACTGGGACAAACAGGAAAGGAGCTGTATCTCTTCTCTCCTATTCCTTGTCCTTCCTTACCCCCTGGACTTCATCTGCACAGCCACATTGTACAAGCAGCATTTATCAACACATCCCCCAGGAGCGACTGATGTGTGGTGCTTCTCCCAGGTTCTCTGCATCCCATCTCTGTCATTTCTTGTAATCTCACGCCTCATCCATGGAGATGTTAATTTCCATTATCCAGGTGCTTATACTATTTATAAGAAAATAAAAACAAATTGTCTTTTTTCTTTATTTCACGATGATAGTCATAATGGTAGTCTTGATGGTAGTCTTCTCTGGAAGCCAAAACCAAGTTGTTCTTGTTACAAAAACATGTAATTTTTATGGCTAATTAAAAACTGGGAAATACATAAACAAGCACAAACATAGATACAGGGAAAGCAGTAGGATTATGTTCTTTCACAGTGTCCCATAGAAAGGAATTAAATGTATCCAGGATGTAAATGAGGAGTTTTTGGTCTCTATATCCAAAAAAAAAAAAAA
>VZRN01004407.1:1852066-1886971 GCA_013397935.1 Dasyornis broadbenti | reverse complement strand
GAAACAAAAAAAAAAAAAAAAAAAAAAGAAAAAAAAGTGGAATTTTTCAGGGGATCTTTTTGCACATACTAACAGACTTTTGTACTTTAATTTCACTTGATAAATCTGCTACTTTGGTTTGGTCAGGCCCAAAATTTTGAAAAGTCTGGCTGGAAAAAAAAACTTGGTTTGGCTAAAACTCTAAACTTTTCATAGAAGCACATGCTTTTCAGTACAATAAAATAAAAAAAGGTAATCAAAGTCTTGCCTTTCCTCCAAAAGTGGTTCCAACAGATGATGTTGAACAAATCCTTTTTCAGCTGCCTGGAGCCAGTGATGATCATAATCACAAAGGGAATAAGAACATGAAAGAATAATCACAGCATCATAAAATTGCTTTTGGAGAGATTTTTGCTGAATTCCTGCTAATTTGAACGGGAACCACAGCCTTGGTTTGTGATAAAAATGTAACCATAGCACAACTCTCATTGCTACCCCCTTCCTTGTGAGCAAGCAATGGACGTTGTTGTACCCCATTTCAAGTCCTTTCTTGTAAGATTTAAACAAAATGGCAAGTGAAGACCTACCAGCTTGGGGGTGGTGACTCCACAGCACTCAGATTTAAACAGCACTAAATGCAAACTGGAGTTGCAGCACTCTTTGTCTTAGCCTGTCTGCACTAAGGCATGTTGCTTTATGACTAATTCCATAGGGTTCATGTTAAAACACAATATAAACATGCATTTTACAAGCATGACATTAGATCTCTCATGTGGTCATGGTTTACGGTATTTCTGCAGAAACACGTGATATGCTGTGATCCGCAAAGCGCTGTACACGTCCATTAAATATTGCATGAACACCAACACCACAGGGAATATAAAATATTGAATCTGAGCAAACGGATAGCTCAGGGTAGGCGAATGCAGAGATTTTCACCTGGAGGTCACCAGTTAAAAATCCAGTTCAGATTAGTGCCAGCACCACACCAGACATAACTTGGCAGGTGTTCATTGGCTGAAATTATTTATGTCCTCCAGCTTCTGTTGGACAAAGGGTTTTATCACACAAGCCATGACTGTTTGTTGCACCATGAGACAGATCATTGTTTCCATAGAATAGCTAAGGTTTAAAAAGACCTGGATACTGTGAATGTTCCAGGCACGTCTAGAACAGGGTCAGAGCTTTAAGACTTGAAAATCGCGTAGGGGTTTTTATTCTCTCTGCAGAAAGAAGCAGTTTTCCTTCTCCAGGAAGGCTGGGCTGGCCCATCCTCCAGAGTATGAGACAGTGACGTGGCTGCACAGCCTCCCTCAAAGTACTTTTCTCTGTTGGCCACCTGATCTTTTCCCAGGACAGCACATACCACTGGGGCCGTCTGCTCAGGGCCTCCCACTGGGGAAGCATTTCTGGACCAGCCTCACTCCTGCTGCTTCTTTGCTCTCCTCTCACCCCCTTGCTTTAGGTTTTCTAGTTGCTCCTGCCTGCAAGGCAGTGATCCCTGATGTGTTTGTTAAGCTCAGGAGACATAAAGCAGATGTTCTTAGGGCCTTGACTGGGGACCCATGAAGAGATTATTTCCATAACAGCAGCTCCTAGTTGGACTCATTGCTATTTCTTCCTCATTTGCCTGGTCTACAAATTCCTTACTCATCTCTTCAGCACACAAGCACAAGTTCTTCTCTGACAGATACCATCTTTACTGACTTCATAAGAGGATCTATTTGATTCTTTGATATTAACATATCTTTATCTATTTCTGCATTTGTCTTCAAGAACACACCAGAGCTATTGCGGTTCTTCTGTGGATGCCACTTTGTAACAAAGTTTTCTTTCCTCCAAATCTCAGCTAGAGTAACAAGTAGAGCTGTCATTTATCTTTATTGTGGCTTCATAAAGCCTGTCCCTAGGCTGAAATATGAAGGTTGAAGTTCTGGTATCTAATAGGACAAACTGCTGTGATCTATGAAACCTCTGTATTTTGGAGAGTACAAAAGTCTGGGCTAATTGGTCTCCTACTTCATAATGGGGACACTGAAGGTGCAACCACCACTAGCAAGTATAATTGCTTCTCTGAAGATCTTAGTGTAGCAGAAGTGCATAGGAGTTGAAGTCCCTAAGATGCTAATAAGACTAGTTTCTATAAATACCTATGAAATCAGTGTGAGGGCTCTTGATCCATGGGCAGTGGAGCAAGACTGGAAGCAAAATGGTATGATTCTATGGGTAGGAAAAAAATTCCCTTTGTTGTTCAGACTCTAGGGAGGGGTTGGTGGTGTCACAGATGTTGGTGAAAATGCAGGTGAAAGTGCCCTTAAACAGCTGAATAAGAGCATTGCACTAATCATTCGTGCACTTTGTGTGTGAATCCACACCTTGTAAACCTAGGAGAAGTAGCTGCATATGGAAAAGCCATGAAGGAAAGGAAAAGGACATCAGAGATAGGTGACAAACGGATTTGGCCAGCCCAGCAGGCTGGGCTTTGTAGGAAACTAAAACTCATCACCAAAACAGCTGGCTTATTTACTCTGCCATGCTCATAAGCAAGGGAGGCTGTTCCAAGGCATGGCTGCAAAAGTGCTTTTTTAGAAACTGCAAAACTGCTACACCTGTGTTTTGTGTCTATTTTGTGGCTAAAAGTCACATTTGTTTAATGACTAGGGGGAGAGCTGGGGGACATAATGGCAAAACTACGTTTGATTTCTCTCTTTCAAGTGAGCCCGGGCAGGCAGAAATGGACACCTCTGCTGTTTATTGTAGCACAGATCCGCAGTGGCACGGAGCACTTTGGCATCTAGCGCATCCACTGCTTGCCTGAATTTACAAGCAAATGAAATCTCTAAGAGCACTACAAGGAATTCTGAGTGGATCCCATCCCTCTGCTGTAAGGTCATTATACAGCACAAAATTAGGCAGCCTCAGCTAACAGCTGATATCTCCAACACACATGAGCCCCAAATACAGCAGAGGTTGGAGGAAATTCCCCAGTTATTTTCTATATTGTCTGTGGGAGTTCAACAACAAGAAGAAGGTAATAAAATGTCCAACTCAGAGAGAATAGTCTGGCATGCAAACACAGCTTGTCAGTGCAGTAGAGAAGCCCCTACTGCAACACACTCTCCTTAAGGTGTGAACATCATGTATTTCTCTGCAAGATGAGGAGTAGAAATTACAAACTCTAGGCAGTAATTCAAACTGATTATTATATTCTTGCCTCTTCTCACCAGCATCTTGGTTTTGACCCCAGCATTGCAGAGCTGCTGAGAGACAGCAGATGCCAAAGCCTTTGCATCAGATCTCTGTGGAGGAGGAATTGGTCCATACCCTAAGTGGGCATTTTAATTGTCCTTGTTTTAATTAGGATACTCACCTGTGCTAAAATGAGGTGGTCAGAAAGCACCCTGGGAAGCCTGGCTTTCTTAGGAGGTTTCACCTGCAGCAAAACCTGACTCCCTTTTGCAGGACTTGTGGAAAAGCTCTTTTCAGCATGGAGTCCAAACCACCAGCACCTGTCTTCTCAAAAGAAATGAAGTTGCTTCAGTGCTATGGAAGGTACAAAAGCTAGTATTTATGTAGCTGTGCTGTTTCTCAGTCTTTTCTTGAAACAGATCACTTTTAATACTGAAAACAACATGCAAACTCTCCTTTTTAAAGAAATGTATTATTTTAAGTGTGCAAGGGAAAGTTCTTCTCCTATTGTTCCACTACAACTCAATTACATCTGAAAGCAGAGATAGACCCTGTTTGCTTCCATTGTATCATAACAATGTTTTAAACTTTGCTGTTTGTTTAGGTGGGAAAACAATTGCCTGGTGTCTCGGGTTCGAGACAAGTTTTAGGAGGAAAGCATTTCGGCTAAACGCCTTCCCCACAGGGACGGGGCCGGCACATCTTCCCACCACCACAACAGAACTTTTTGGATGCCAGTGAAAGAAAAACAAACCTATTTATTCAACAAAACAAAACAAAGCAAAATGCCCACAGAACACAGGAAAGAACAAAGGACTTATTAAACCTGAGTGAACAGTCCAATAGGTTTTAGTGTCCTGTTCTTCTTGGGCATAGCTTCCTCCCCACTGGGGGTCCTGCGGGGCCGGGCGATGTCCCTCAGGTGGCTTCTTGGAGGATTCTTGCCTGCTTCCTCTCGGAGATTGTCTGATGTCTCAGACGAGAAAGCAAGTCGAGAAAAAGACAGTCCAAAAGAACGCAGAAGGAGCAGTCCTCTGCTGGAAGCTGGGAAGAATGGAAAACCCCATTGCCGTCTTCCCCCTCCGCGCTTTTAAAGTATAACACCTGGGGGAAGGGTTTTCAAAACAACCCGCACCAGCAGAGCTCCTCCCAGCTTCTTAGAGCTTTAGAGCACACTGTCTGAGCGGAAAGCAGATGATATGGGATACAAGACCATTGTAACATCACCCCATAACACCTGGCTTCTCTTTTCAGTTGTGTTTTTTTTATTTATTTGCTTGTACTCTGGAAGTGTTGAAGTTCACTTGAAGCTACGGGAATCTGAGAAAATTCATTGGGTATCTTTTTGAGTAATAGATGCTTTTTTTTTCAAATGAAAATCACATGATAAATGCTTTAATATTTCATATTGGAAAAAACCCCCAAACTCCATTCATCCTGAAACATAATATTTCTTTCTGTGATTTTGTGTTGTTTATTTTAATTCAAAAGAAATTGATAAAATTTTGAAGAAGTTAAAATCAGAAATTCAGTAGGTTTCATTTTGAAATATTTTTTTTAGTTCATTATGTTTGCTGATGATGTTGAATATATTTTTTTCACCAAGAAAATGTTCAGAACAACTATTTTATTAGGCTTTTCTCTTAAAGTTTTTCAAGTTTATTTAATGTTTCGTAGTAGATAGAGCCATAGATCATTAACTCCTTTGGACAGAGAATGATTTCATTTTTATATCTGGATTAAGTTGGTTCCTATTAAAATGGGAAGCTAACTGAAAAAAATGGTTTTATGAGGTTTCTTCATGTGCTTACAACCACCTGGAAGGAACAGCCTCATCAAAAACATGTTCTTTGGCAATGCTTTAACCTCTTCTTAAAACATTTCTTTACCAACTAACAGTCATGAAATCAACAGTTCTGTCATGTACAAAGGCAAGGTTTTAAAAGTTGGTTTAGGATGTTAATTTTTTTCATGAAGGCTTGTCTCTCAGGGGAAAAAAAAAAAAAAAAGGAATAAAACAGTGATAGGATTATATAAGCATCCAGGTTTGAATTCTTCCATCACTTATAAAGGAGATGCTGGTGTTTTACACAGAACCTTTAAAAATTAATTATACTGTTTTGACTATCAGAAAGTATTGAGGTGAAAATTCTGTTCTCCCCCAAAATTTTTAGCTTTGCATTAGGGAAAAAAAAAAAAAAACAAAAACTTCAAGGGAATAGCTGTTGTAATACATTTATTTCAGAAGCATTAATTTTATGATGTAGTTGCTCTGTAATAGTAAGCAACCTACAAGTTAAAAGTGTGGAAGATTTAATGATACACAAAAGCTGAGGTGGAATGATAAGGACAGAAAGATTGATTGAGCCACAGTTGTTGCTTCTTTGGAATTTTGGGCTTACTGGACTTTTTGTTTTGAACAATGGATGGCAGGCAAATAATAAAAGAGAGTGACACAATATCCAAACAGTTTTCCTGGACTGGACAGATAAGCCGGAAATGCTGCTAATGCGAACTGTGGGATTTTTAATTGACTTTTCGTGAACAAAAAAACCAATTAGACAAGGGAGAAGAGAATTTTTTAATAATGACTGTTGGGACTTCAAAGAGCTACCACACTTTGCAACTTTGAAGGAAAGTAGCATAAAAATAAAAGCAGAAAACTTGGGAATTGAATGCTTGTTCTGGTTTAATGATGTTTTGTGGTTCCTAGAGTCTTTTAATAGCTGTATCATGCTTAACATTTTGTGTTAGGCTGAGCTATGAATGGTAATAGTGGTTTAGCTCTCCTGGAATGTCAACTACTGGCATGTTTCATGTGACCTCGGGACTCACACTCAGTGTGTAAATAGGAAAACATCTCTTTCTTGGAAGCACAAGCTGTGAGGATCTATGTGCTTCTGCTTCCAAAGAGCACATCTCGTTCAGCATGGTCTGTTTTCTAACCTAGGTGGGCAATTAAGTATATGAAAGAAAATAGGATGACTGCATATGCTCTTAAACGTCAGTGTGTGAATCAAGAATGTCATGGATTGTTTCTTCTCATATTCAAAATGTAACAGGAGGACATTTCTATTATTAAGCTCTCTTGGTGCTGTTAGTTTTGAAGTCACATAGGTATTCTTTTACACACACACTAGAGAGCTGGTTTTCCTCTCTCTCTTTTCTTTTTAACTTCCAAAATTTGTCAGAAGCCACCTCATTTCTTTTTTCCTTTCCACTTCTATATTCATTTAATGTCCATGAAAACTGTCAGATAAATAGTGTCACACATCAGGGCACAATTTGGGCAGCACATAAGCTTTCTGCATCTTGCCTGAGGGTTTGGGGGGTTTTGCCACTCTATTTCTCACAGAATTAGGGGAATTATTCACAATGAATCATTAGTTTGACAAATTTTCCCTTTTTCCTGTTAGTCCAGAAATTGCCCAAGTAATTTGAAGCTCTTGGAAGCTAATGCAAGTTCGTTTTTTAAGCTACCCACTGAATGAGATATGGGAATAGCACTTTGAAGATTGTACTTGATAGTCAAGTTCTGAGACTTATCGTTTAAATGCTGTAAATCTAATAGTTTAGACTTGAAATTATCTAAAAGTTACACACTGACTTGAATATATGAAAATTCATGGTTTGGGTACTAAAAACGCATAAATGACTGAAGCACAGCTTGAGAAACTAAGTCACAAAATGATTCTCCTTTACTATCTCATTCTGAATTGCTTCAAAAATAAGATCTGCTTTAGTACTAAATGTGAATTGTAATGTTCTAATGAGTTTTCATGTGGCTTTTGCATATTTTGTGTTGTTCGGTTAACTTTGCACAGAAAAGGTCTATTCTATCTGTTTTCCATGAGTGCCCTTGGTGACAATCGCAAATCCGTGCTCTTCCCAGGACACTGCATGTTGAAAGCAACAACAGGAATTCTTACTGTCAAGTGGGATTCAGGGAGTTCTTCAGGCCCCTCCTGCACAGCTCGGTTTGTGGCCTTGGACACACAACACAGGGCCACGATTCCCTCGGGGCCTGTTGCACCCTCTCTTGTGTCAGACAATCTTGAATGGAATGATTGCCATGAAGATGTGCATTAGCACGATTTTAAACCAGCCTTTATTTTGATGGAACAGGTGGGACAGCATGAGTGCCTCTAGCACATATTTTGACACAAGTATTTGGCAAGTGCTAAAAGGAATGCAACTAGTGTCACCTTTACGCTGCACTGTATAATTTCAAACCTCCTGAAGTTCTTATAGCTTTGTCTTTAAAGTGCTGTGTGAATAACTAATTAAATCAATTAATCCACTTAATATAAAAAGCAGGTTTTCCTTTAAAGTGAAAGGCTATTTTCTATTCCTTTCATTACAGGAGAGAAGAAGAAGAAATGTGGAGATGTGTAATTAGAAGGACCTTCACTTGCTTGGCTGAAGGTAAGCCCTAGTGTTGAAGACATTTCAGGGTACATAAAGACATTTCCTCAGCATCGCCTTGCAAAATGGAGTCATCTGTCATGTGCTGCAAGGCAGCCAAGTCCAAAATGCTTGAGGGGGGGCATGGCTGCTGGACCCTTTCCAATAGACAGAGCAGAGAATTGGAAACCACAAATTAAGCAAATTAACCTGGTGGTTACAAGTCATGGCTAAAGCAGGACACATCCAGTGTAGATTTTTTCCACTATTTGTCTCTGAATCGATATCTAAATTTTAAGCCTACTTGGGGCAGTGTTTCTTTACTTCTATTTGTGGTAGTTGTACATTTGCAAGTGCACATGCATTAAATTACTCTTCTTTTTTTTTCTTTTTCCTCTCTCTGTGGTGTCATTATATCAGAGGGAGTGATCTTGGATGAATGAAAGTGCATAAATAATCCAAAGAGGCGAAAGAAGTTGAAAATTGGTACAGAAACTATCCTCTTCAGCAATTGGTGGTTTGTGAATGGAAAAGGATTTTAGATACCTTGATAGTGTCTAGCTAAATCCTCAAGCAGTCTAGAGATGTTAGAGAGTGTGTAAGGATCCTTTTCTTAGTTATACACTTCAATTAAAATTGAGAGGGAGGGTGTGTGTTAATACCTAAAAGGGCTTTAAAAGCCATTTTACACATTTAACAAGTAAAGAGCTGTCAAACTATTGTCAAATTATACTGAGGCAGAATAAAGAAATCAGTGATAGCAACAGATGGACTGGGATCAGCAAGGACTATTTCTGCTCTGCCCTCTCTCATTCCTGACACAGGAGACACTCGGGTTGAAGCCTGAGAGGCTCTGCAGGCTGGGGGCCAGTGACCCAGTCAGCCATGGCCAGCGTGGACACTGGGGAGACGCAGCTGTGGAGCTCAGGGATTGCTAAAGTTTTTAACAGCTACCTAGGAATGGTGTTTTTGACACCATTTTTGACAGCCACTTCTACTGAATCAGCCAAGTTAACATAGACAGGAATTAACTATTTTGTTCCATTTTTAAATCTATAAACATGAATGCGACTATGTCTTGAATGAGACACAGAAATTGCTGCATGGTGATAGTAGTGCAGTGTAATGTGTGTAATCTGAGACAACAAAACACTGTGTTTAAGGAAGTCAATGAATAGGTAAATAAACATTTTCATTTGCTTGACACCTTGGAAATGTGACTCCTGAAGATCTTTGCACTGCCCAAATTGATGTGATGCTCTCAAAATGACTGATGGCTCCTGTTAAAAGACAGCTTGGTTAAATGCCTAATGTTGGAGGGTATGAGTCTCCCCTTGCTGCACACAGAAACGAATTGCTGCAAAGTGCTGCCTGATGCAGCTAAGCAGTAAGGCATGGGGACAGATGACATGTTTGAAGTGAAGTGTTGGTCCAGATGACTGAGTTAGCTTGCTTGAGATATGTCTGCAGAGACACACTCCTATGGTCTTTGGAATGCAAAACCCCTAGAAAGTTATACTTCACTTCCTCTGATTTCCTTTTCCCTGGCATTTCACTGTTGTTTCTTTTCACTTTTGCTATTATTCTGACCTGCCATCTGCAGATTTTCTGAACCTTGAACAATAGCTGTGACTTTGCTGTGAGAACTCAGAAACTCATTAACAGAAGGACTTGGCTTTAAGCAAATGTCACATCACATTAGTGTAATTCTCAGGCACTAGCTAGCTCTTAGCTTGGCCCATTCATTCAGACAGAGTTCAGAATTCCTTGCTGCATCATAGAGATATTCTGATGATGCTGATTACTTTTGTCTCAATCTGTTTTGATTGATAACTCAGGCAATTATTAGCATTCTGAACACAGCGGGAGCTTTTCTCAGCTCTTGTCAGCATGAGAGGACAGTGGTGAGGAAGAAAGGAATTTGTAAGCAGTATCCCAGGGAAAATAACCTACAGGGTCAGAAAGTATTAACGAGAGAAGGGCTACTATAATTAGATGCTGTGCATGTGTATGGTACACACATTTTGCATTATGCTCTTCTTGGGGTGCCACCCTGGGATCTCACAATAACCAAGATGGAGATATCTAAGGTTTACTAGCAGCCTTCCACAGTGTTACTTGCACCTGCCTTTACAGGCAAAGGGAAGCACTGGGCTTAGGATTCAGCAGCTATATATGAGAATGCCATTGAAGTGGCTCTTCCTGGGCTAACTGATAATTCATCATTTATTGCAAGGACTGTAGAAATAGCAAAGAATATTAGTTTGCAGTGCTCTGTAGCATTACCCTCAGAGCTCATCAGAAGGATGTACCTTAAAAGCAGAAGGGGATGAAGCTGATTTTAGGCCTCCCCAGTGTACTAGCAGGTACATTGGTCCAACAGTGCTTGCCGTACTTTGAAGCCTACATCTGCCTACACAGCCTCTTCCTCCTCTGCACAATTTACATTGGAGGTTGTATCCATCCCCAATGCCAACACTCTGGTAAATATCTATTCCATCAGAGTGTCAAAAGAACATTAAAGTCATTGTGGCAGAAAACTGAAAAGCAAAGAAACTTTATTGTGGCTGATGTATGACTCAAAGAGTCTGAATTTCAAAGCATGCTAATGCCTTTCCATAATCTAGATGCTTCCTTTGGGCCAGGAATACAACCAAATGTGTCCCTGGGTTCCTAATGCAGGGGAATAACTCAGAAAAATTAAAAAGCTGCTTGCCTACATAAATAGATAATGGACAATGTAGCTTTTGATCCTGGACCACAAGCAGTAGATTAAATAGAGAGTGTGTGTTCTTGGCTACAGCTAGCATGCACAGTGAGCAAATAGGAAATGAAAGCAGTAGGGTGAGCTTTTCCAGAGATTTGAGCAATTACAAAATATTGAGATTATTCCTAAAAGAGAACTTAGTTTTTATGTTATAAGTTTCTCCCCTGACAGGTCTAAGGTCTGCTGCTTTTTATGAAGATTATGGTCCTGGTTGTGTCATTGAATGTGCATGGTCATATGGGAACAAATGCAACTCATTGTAGCTGCTTACTGCCTGGCATGGTCACAGAGACAAGGTCTATGTCCTGCCTCAGGCAGCAGAAACTGATCTCTTGTGTATGGCAAACCGTGAAGAAGGGGAAAGTCCAATCACCAAGGAAAATGAGATGTGCCTTATGGAGATGTGGCCACAGAGCTTCCTCCCAGCACAGCTCAGCAACTCCAGAATGAGCCAAGCACAGCTCAGTGTGCGTAACTCACACAGCTCCTGGGCCTCACCCTCCGCCTCTGCTTCCACATTTCTCAGAGTCCTCCTGAAGGCAAAACTGGGCTTGACAGATATTCTAGGGTTCAGCCTGGAGCACAGACTCTGCTTCTCATTTGCTATGAGATGTAAATCTCTGAGGCTGGGGTTTATGTTCATTGCTAATTCAAATCCTGGCAACTCTGGGAAACACAGATCTCATTTGAACCTCTAAAGCTCACTGACAAGGATACTGCTAAAATCAGTAGCTGGTTTCATGGAGTGCAATAGGATTTAAATCTGCAAACAGTCTGGTCTGCACTGGGTCTGATTTGAAATCTCTTGGCCAAATACAGTAGACTATTTTTCTTCTACACCATTTTTAAAATCTTTTTTTACATATAACTTTGCACATACCCAGCTGGTATTAATGATAGTGATGAAAAGACATAACAATGTGATTTCCCCTGTAAAATATAGGACTTTCATAAGAAGGGCATGCCCAAAAGAGGGTGATAGCTGAGATATCAAAGGATCTCTGCTGTTACAAACTAGGTGACGTCTGCTGGGCTGTCAGCCTGAATTTAATGGAAGGGAAATGAGGACCTAACCATAAACAAGCTTACTTGAGGAGAGGGAGTGTGAGTGTTTGACACTGGACTGAATTTTAGGGGTCTCAGGTGACAATTTGAATGACTCATTCATGTGCTGTTCCACTAGGAAAATTCATTCAGTCCACTATCAATTTCCCCTGACATTCACAACCCTCATAGGGTTTCTGGTGTTGGTTATTTGTTACCATGCAAAAATAATTTGATTTTCATACTCCTTAAGTGAAACAAAGTTGGAGAAATGAGTAAGACAAACAAGGTCATCTCCCGTGCATGCTTTTGTAAGTTAGATTCCATTTCATACACACACACACACAAAAAGTAATAGCTGGTTTTCTTATTTCTTTGCAGCTTTACTTTGCTTCAAAGTAATGTGTGGGCTTTTTTATTATTTTCTTAAAGCAGTGTAAAAGACAGACAATAGATGAAGCAAGAAAAATGCACAGTTCATTTCAGAGGGAGCATTAATCTCATGACACAGGATTGGTGACTTCTGTTGAGCTTCCAGCTCCACAGTTCAGTATTGATATGTATTTTGGGGGCCATTAACACCATTGCTAAATAGCTGTTACTGAGGCTTTTCCAAATTGAATTTCTCATGTGCCAGAGCAGGATTCTTTATCCCTTTACTGTGTGATAGTTAATGGTAACACTGCATGAAAAGCAATCTTTGGGGTGGCTGCCCAGCACTGCTAAAATGTACCCATCTCAAGTGAAAATCATTATGTGGCAGCTCTCTTGAAGAACCTGGTACTTTTCAGTGAAGTATGAAGCATCCAAGTATTAATTTCAAGTTAATTTGAGTTACATTTTCCTGAAACAAGAACCTAGAAGAAAGTAGGTTCTTAGCTGACTTGTGCTGTGCTTGGAGGTGGGGAGGCTGGCTCTAAACCTTGTGCAATATTGTGTCAGACTTTCCAGGCACCTTTTGCATAAGAAAATAACTGACTCATAAGGTACTGAAAGAGATAAATATGTCCCAAAGAAACCTTAACACAAAAATATCACGTTCATTTTTGTGAGATATTGAGGGGAACCACTTCTTCAGGAGAACCAAGGGGCATTAAAGCCATGCATCTACTCTGGAGACTATGAGAAAAATACCTATATTTAGAAGATGCTTTAAAACCCACCAAAAAAATGCTCCTGAAGTGCAGCATGGGAAAGATTTAGAAGGAAACAGGTGCCTTCTGCAGTGTTTTTGGATGAGAAGTAAAACAGGATAATGATTCCTCCTGAAGAGTCAGGAAATTTTTTTAAGCAAAAGTTTCTTTCAAGGTTGACTATCACACTTGATGTTTTTTTATGACAACCTCAGGTTTGTGAACCACTACAAAAGATCAGTGTAGATGAAGACGTACAGATGAGACTTCTATGAGAGTTTGTGTTCATTTTAACTTCTACTTTTTCTTCTATCAAGCTCTGTTTGTCAAACAGGGTTTAAATAAGAATTCAGGACATCAAATAAGAGATGGCAAACACTAGGATATTAAAAGTAAAAAGCCCAGTTGCATTTCAGTTCATATTTCCTTGGAGAATCTTTAATTTTCATGTTCAGTAAGACATTGCCTGACCTATCCCTTGTACAAATTCATGAAATGTAATCAAAGCAAGGCTTCTCTTGGCATCTCTGGCTGTTCTCTGACTGTGCAGGGATACCTGTTCGTATTGGATCAATCTCACTCAAAAAATAGTCTTTATTACACTTGTGCTGGCAGAAGACCAATAATATCCAGGAACAATGGCTCATAAAGTAAGAGAAGGACATTTTCCTGTGTATCCTGTTATGCCTTTTCTGTACCTTGCAAAACATGAATGGTATCTGAGATAGCGAACAGTGGCATTTAAGTGACAGAGCTCTCAAGAGAAATGCAAAGTGATGCGTGGAGCCGTTGCATTTGGTACCTCAGTTCCTCAGGCTGTTCTTTTCACTTGTCACTTCAAGGGAACTGTTTTCAGTCTTCCAACTAAGCAAATTACTTTAATCTGAGAAGTGCCAAATAGTATTAGGCTTTTCTTAGGAATTAATCTAGGCAAAAGGAAGGCTGGCCCTCTAGACAAGGGAGTTTTGTATCTATAAACTACTGCTCCTCGTTCTGTGTGGAGCACAACAAAATTAGTACATTGCTGATAGCTTTGTACTTTCATTTGCCTACTCAGCAGTTACATTCCAGTAGCTTCCCTAAATGGGATATCAATGATTCTCACTCTGCAATTTGTATATCCATGAAGTGGAATTGCATAATCTAAAAAACCAAAGACCATACCTAGGCACTAACAAGATCTTCCTCTTGATTTACTGACTGATCCTCCATTCAGCCTGATTTAATGGCAGGCAATGAATTAGAAAGTTCCATTGCTCAAGGCAGTGCCCACTAGTAGCCCTGTGCACAGCAACAGTGGAGGAGCTTCCTGGAGAGGAGCAAGCTGAACTTTGTGTCTGTAAGCACCATAAAGCATTAACCCTTTTGGAGCACGGTGAGGTGATAAGCAGGAGCTGTGGCATGCTGGAGAGAGGGCTGGAAGCAGTGACACGAGGATGAGGGCAAAGATGGTGTTGACAAAGCTCTAGCAGTTACTTCTGCATGGGACACTGCAGGAGCAACAGTACCCATTCTTCTAGTTCCCCTGGGAACTGTGCTGAACTGTTTTCCTGTGACATTCTCCAAGCCGAAATCCTATTTCCTCCCGGTGTTAAGTAATGCGCGAAGGAGCTCATTTACTCATTTTAGCAGGTTCTAAGTGCAGCAGCTCATTTTCCCTCCTGGTTCAAATGAGCTCAGTTTTCTGCTTCTGGGTATCTTCACTTCCAGGGTATCCACTGCTGATGAAAAAGCCAACCTCCCAACACCGAGATTCAGCTCTTGCCTAGGAGGACAGTGTTTGAACTGAGAAGGATAATGACGTGCTGCTATATTCCCTTGCCTTATTCTACATGCCATAAGAAATTGTGCAAGAAGATGAAGCAGAAGCCATGAACTGCTGATATTACCATTACTTATACAGTGATGAAAACAAAGAACCCTTGCAGATAGCTCTGCTCTTGATTTGTGAGCCTTGGTCACCACTGGGCCTGGGGTTGTGCCTTTGTTCCTTACCTGCAGTCCCCTGTTCCTCTCCCTTAGCTCAACAGTATGACAAATTAGACCAAAATTTTCTCTGTGCTTGCACAGCTTGTGCTGAATCCTTAGTGTGCAGGAGGATCTAGATCACTGCTGGAATACAATACAAGCTGATAGTAACTCCTGCTATTCGACCATTTAAAATGGGTCAGAAAGATGACCTAATTGTGGTAATTGCCTTCTGGCGTTGCTTGTGCAACAAACATTTTGGCTGCATGTGTAGGCCTGTGCCCAACAGTAGGCAGTCCTGTCTCTAATATCTGAGCTCAAAGATTAAACTTCCATTCCACAGAGCTGCCATCTGCTGCAGCTTGCATCCAGCCACTGAAGAACCTTGATCACTGATCTTACACACAGCACTGGTGTTGTCTCTGCTTTTTTATGCCACCTTACTGGAATGACTTGCTGTGACTAGAACAGACTGAATAAACCAAAATACATACAACAGTCTAGTAGGTAAACATAGGTGTTAACTAGCTCATTTAGCCCCTACCTTGAGGCAGGATAAAGTAAAAACTGAAGTAGTTTTCAGAAGATATGTTTGCCCACAGAATGGCAAAGTCCAAGTTCTGCATAATGGCACTGGTTGAGTGTTTCAGGCTTGTGCTGTCACGTGCAGCCATTGTGTGTGTGACACTACTTTGTTGATGCTGTCATTGACCTGAGTGAGGCCGTCATTTCCCTGAGTTCCTTGTCGTCCTGGCATTTGTGATAAGAAGATAGGATAGCACTATTGGAGCTGAGGCCAAAAGAGCCCAGGCTACATTTAGTATTCTTTTGTGCACATTTTTGTTTGCTCTACTTTGGTGGGGGAGAGACATGCCAGCATGTATCCTGTTACAGGAATTCTGGACTGCTCCCATTTCCAACAGAGCTGAAATGCAGCTTTTTAGCAGACTGTAATAAGTTACATATTGTCATTTTAATTAATTTCATATACTGCTTGGAGACATTTAAACTTGGAATGAAGGCAGGCATGAAGGCAGCCTTCCATCAGTCCTATGCCCCTGCACCAGGAGCTCTCTGGCTGCCCTCTGGGGCTAGCCTAGGACTCATGGACTTGCAGAAGTGACACCCAGAGATCAGGCCTGGGAGGAGGTGACTCTGGAGTATCATGTTTGAAATGGGTTGGTGATGAGGACCACCCAGTGTTCTGGACTGAGTGTTTTGAGTGGCAGGTATGTGATATAGTAATCTCTGAGAGCCAGATGGAGTGGATTTAATGTCAGGAGACATTTTCCAGGGATCAAAGCAGCTTATAGAAATAATTTATTTTTACCTTTAAATGAAGAGAAATATGATAAATGTTAAAATGGGCCTTAATTCATGAGCTTCACATCCCTGGGGTATGATTAGCACCAGATAACTGGGTCTCCCTGCTGTGCCTTGTTGCTTAGTTACACTGCACAAGTACACTGTGCTTTCATTTCCTGTCTTATGCGAGCAGAAGCAGCATGATATAAAAGTTTAAAAAAACTGAAAGACTCTCTGAGTACTCTCAGCTGTATTCCAAATCACTTGGGCTCCAGCAACACCACATGCACTGTGCTTGCTGTGAATGGAAAGAAGCTTATCCTGATCATGGGTGTAAATCAGTAGAGATCCCATTAGCTGCAGCTGCTGGAATAAAGCAATGCAAACAAAATCAGAATCGTGCCCAAAAGACTGATCCTTTGTGGGAAGTAATTCGTTTTCATTAAGAGAAATTAGCAGCACAGTGGTATGATAAACTTAAAAGGCCTTGGAAGAGCTATTGTTGTTCTCAAGTAAATATTGATTGCTAAAAAAATAGCAGATTGCATATTAATCTCCTAAAACAGAACTGCCTTGAAGAGCTGGTTGCTCGAAGAGTGTACAGTGTCTTTCTTTTTGCTGACTTTATTAATGAGGGTTTGGTTGTATTGTGAAAAATCAGAGCTGGCTTATGCTGGGTCCCATGAGAGCTGCTGGTCTGGTTTAGCTGGGAAATCTGGGGAAAGCTCCATGCAGAAATATGTGAGGACCTGCAATGGAGAGAGAGACATCAGTGGGTTGCAGATTAGAGCTTCTGTTCACGTTGAGATTTTCTGCTGACTGTATGGAGAACATGTCTTTCACAACTCTTTCTTAATGTCAAAATACTTATTTTCCTATTTCGTTTGTTCTGTTAATGGATTCTTAAATACAGACACATAAAGGCCTCATAAGAATTAAGAGAAAACACAGTTGGGCTTGAAAAAATTATCTGGCAATTCAAATGGTTTTGCAGAAATTCTGGAGCACCTCACTCTAAACACATGGCTGAATGATAACAGCAGTTTCCTTGGGGGACTGCTAATATTTTTTGCCCATAGTGGCTACAAAGTCTGCTAACAACAGCTGCTATTAATCCTTCTATTTTGTGGCTCAGTCTTCAACTGCACAAAAATTAGATGAGAATAGGGTTTCCCCTTTCAGTGGGGAGGTGAGGGAATTGCTGATGTAGTAAGGCTAAGAACTGGCAGAAGAGAGGATGCTCATGAACTGGCAGTTCTGTTGCTAGGTTTTGGACGGTGAACAAAAGATGCTGTTTTCTGCCTAAGAGCAGCTCTCCTGAATAACTCATTCATGCTTAAGGGTTATGTCAATCAGCCATTGTTTTGTTCAGAGTTGGGAATACCCAATACTACTGTTGTTCCATGAACTTGGTTGGAATCTTCTTTTCCAAAGTCTTCAGTGAGCAAATTCAGGGAATCTTGAAGTGAACAATTATTTTCATTTTCTCTCAACTGACTTTTGACAGATGATGGGTCCAAAGTGGTAAAACTAAAGCAGCAGCTTTGCAACCTTTATTGCTTTTATTTTCCAGTATTTTTATGTGATGATACACTCCTCCCTCAGATTTGTTCTGCTTATTCTCATACACATTTTACACTGTGGCCCTTGCTTTTAATATCCTTGTATTTACACAAGCAGCCAGCCCTTCCGTATCAACAGATAGCTGTCTAATTTACTGAGAAAACTGTTCCTTTCCTGGATGGTTACTAATATGAAAGAAGTTTTTATCCTGGGGAGCCACTTGTTCTTCCTCTGTTACCTATGATAGTTAAGATTATGCATTTCTAGCTAAATATGCACTAAGACAAGAGGTCTCATTTTCACTTGTAATAGCTCCAAGGCACTTCTCAGCAACCTCCTTGGTTGAGCGCATTTGCCTTGTTTGCAGCTGACAAGCCCATAAAGTTGCAGATATGTGGGAATGCAGTGGGCTGACTTGGTCCATGTGAATTTTACATATTCATCCCATTAGTAAGGGACAAAGGAATCTTCCTTTTTCGATTTGGGTGGGGTTTTTTTTCCTATTTGATGTGAACACATGCAGTCAGTAAGGTAATGACCAACCACGTAAAATCATTAAATGAAGGAAGGAAAATGCATGCCAGTACAGATTTTTAATTTTGTCCCCCTAAAGTGGAAATCTATACATTTCTTTCTTACTACTTTGCTGTTTCTGCACAATGATTTCCTGCTTAATGCAGTAGAAAGTATGGATGATGGAGCATTTGGCGTATCATTAAAAAGCATAAGGAATAGCTTATAATAAAAAAACTCATCTAGGTGTTAAAGACAACTCTTTTTGAACTAGATGCACTGGAAAGAGGTCTCTGTGACCCCCTGCCTGCAGAGAGCTTGAGGATGTACTCACACCACATCCAGTGACTGCAGCCTGTGCAGGCAGGAGCTGGCAGGGCAGAGGCACCTCCCTGCTGCTGCCTGCTTCGCTGCTCTGAGTCAGGTGAGCTGCAGGGGTGAAGGGCACTCACTTCCTTTAGCTCACAGGAGCAGGAGAGCTGCAGAAGGCAGTTCCACCAGCACTCTGCTCCCTTCCTGGAGGCTTGCAACAGCCCAGAAATCTTTCATGCACAGGCATCCCTAAGTCCCTACACATAATGTCAAAAAAAAAAAAAAAAAGAAAAAAGAGGGGAAACTAAACTAACACTACACTAACATCTTACCCTAACTGTAATTATTACCCAAGAGGGATGGCAAGGCATCATTTTGAAGCTAAATATCCCCTAGAATAATACATATGCTATCCAGCAAATATTTGGTTTACCTTCCTGAGGAAAAGCCCTTCAATGGGAAAACCTGCCCAGTCAGAAATGCTTGCACAGTGTAAGAATGTTTACTGCAGAGAAGAGATCATTTCTGCTTCATATTTTTTCTAAGCAAAACATCACTGCAATTTGAGATAGGTTTAAATCAATGTGGATGATAGTTAAATATTCTGTTTTAAAAATGAAAAATTGATTTTCACCGGGAAGATATTTCAATAAGGTCAATAGGGGCATGGCGATTGAGTAAACCAGCTTTTGTTCACAGTTTACAAAATCTCTGTCACAATAACTTAGGTATGTAAACATTCATAAAACTGGTTTCCCTTGAGGGAAAAGTGGTAATCAGGCCCTTCTCTTAGAGAGAGAGGAGCTTGGCTCTACTGCTTATATCAATAAGCATTGATTGAGTTTGAAGGAGCTCTGTGGATTTACACCCTCCATAGCCCTGCTCAGGAGATCAGACACCTCTAACCTGTTCTGCTTGTTGCCTCTGATACCACGTGATTCAGATGGTGCAATTTGGTGCCCTCTCTGGCCTGGACAGATAGCAAAGGCATCACTTAGCACTTTGCTAAGTGAAAAGCTGTGCCAAGCTGGTCCTTGGCTAGACCTTGTCCTCTGCTCCACTGGGCTTTGGCTAAGGCATACCACCCACACTGCATTGCTGCCTGTCTGCCCCTTACTTCTTCAGTGGCCATCAGCAGATACAGGATGCCCAGTCCTGAAAGTCTGCCATGAATAATGTGCGTGCTTTTACTGCCTATAAGCTTATGATTGTAGTTCCTCAACTTTCTGACCCATCTGAAAGTGCCATAAACCTGACCTGATCTGATGAGGTGGGGAACTGTGAAGAGCTGTGTAGGACTCCCTGGTTCCCACACAGTTTGAAGGGTTACCGTGAAGAACAGCTTCTTACTGGGTCTGGACAGCAAGACATCTGGAAGAACCTGATTGGGAAGATGGCTGATGTCTGTCTTCTCAGCCCTGTTTAATTCTGAGGGGTGAGATCTGTTGGGATGTGTCCATTTCCCATGACAAACCCTCAGCACAGTCAAAGGGTCAGTGAGAGTTTCCTTGAGCTCATCCTGCTGTTGATAACGGGATGCTGGGAGCTATTTCTTATCCCTGCTTGAGACTCATGGAGAGTTTGGCATTTCTTACACATGCAAAACTGGATCTCAGCTCTGGTAACTCCTGTAACAAGGAAAATGTAGTTCTCTTTTCCTTAGGTATTTGCACAGCTCTAACAGCCATGGGATAAGCAAGGTATATATTCATCCAACCAAATTTACAAATCAGTGGGAATAAAATTTACAAATCAGTGGGAAACATCCCAGGTCCACATTTTCATGAAGAAAACTAAACCCTGCCTTTGCTAGCTTACCTGTTACCAGTTTTATCACAATTCTCTTGGTTTGCTCTGTGTTTTCCCAGGAACTCTTTTTCTGTTGTCACAACCAAAGCAAATTTCAGATTTCATGAACTTCCTTTCACCTAAGTAGACATAAGCAGTTTCCAGGAAGCTGTTCTTTCTTCCTTTAATCCTGGATATTTTAACAGCATGAGGATCAGTAACAGAAAGTTGTAGGTATCAGCTTCAGAGAATATTGCAGTTCTGAGTGGAACTGATTGATATGGAGATGCTGAGGATTAGCAGTACAATATTCATATTATCACTGTACACACTTTACAAGTGGAGAAGGCGGTGGTGATTTTTTTTTTTTTTTTTTTTTCTTTTGAAGGTGTGACAAGGGGAANNNTTTTTTTTTTTTTCCTGTAGAAGGTTTGACAGGAGAAAACTCTAAAAAGTTATCTAAAACTTCATGATTGTAGCATGGGGAATGCAGATGAGGGGGGGAAAGGGTAGCTTCTTTTATCTGGCTGGGGTCTGCTGACAGTAGCAGATGAGTATAAATAAACCTGGTGGAACAGGAAAGCAGAGTAGGAATTGACTCTGAAGGACGAGCTAGCAGCTATCCCAGCCAGAGACTATTTGAACTGATTGACTGTGCAGCTTAAACCTGAATTAACACTGCTAGTGAGCACTAGATGAGAAAGCTGTTCTCGAGGACAGCACTGACTAACCTGCATTTTAAACTTACAGTGCACTTCTGCAAAAGCTTTCTGTCTTTGTTGGTCTCCTGATAATTTCTTCCTTGCTTAACATACCGTGAAAAATGTTTAACCTTCCCTGTCCAAACAGACACACACTTGAAAATTGAAAGAGCTTCCTGAAGTTCCTTCTCCCAAACTAGATGTGTTCAGTTTTCTGAAGCACTTGGTGGCCACTTGAGAGTTTAAGCGCCTACTTAGGGAAGTGGATTGTCAGCTCTGCCAGCCATCAGTGTGTTGGGGCTGTGGGGTGGAGCTGTTTCCACCCTCTCATCACTGACACATCCTCCCCACCTCGAGGAACAGTCCTACAAGGCGACCTCCTTGTGACACAGGTGTTCATTTAATTTCAGCGGTTGCTCACAGGCAACAAAGCTAAGTGTGGCTCCTGGGGAATTCTGTTGACTTCAGGAGATTTACCGTGGTGTAAATCAGAGGCCAAGTGACAGAGGAAGCCCATATGTTCTCCTGGAGTGCTGATTACAGGGGAAAGGAGCTGGATCAGAAGAAAATGATTGCACCCAGATTGTTTTCAATGTTTTAATGACTAGCTTAAGGCAGCAAATAAAAACAGAATCAGGGGTGATTTATATTTTTGCTGAAATCTAAACAGGTCTGGCCCTAGGCATTTGCATTTGTTCCTGTCTAACACTGTGGCTGACTTCAAACCTCTTGAACTGCAAGAACTGCTGAAAGAGTGAAGTGAAAGCTGCTTGTGTAACTCAGTGTCAAGACTCTCAGAGACAACATAAAGGGCAGGAGGAGGTATATGTGTGGGAAGAATCGGGTTGCAGAGGAGGAATATTATACTTGTAGGGAAAGCACTGCTGTTCATGGAAAATATGTTTTCTTTCTTTCCTTTTTTTGTTGTTTTTTGTTTGTTTTTTGGTGTTTGTTGGGTTGTTCTTTTTTTTTTGGTTGGTTGGTTGGTTGGTTTTTGTTGTTGCTGTTAATTTTGGGTAGTTTGTTGGGTTTTTTGATTTGTTTGTTTTCATTTGCTAGATCTGGCCCCAATTCCCTGATTAGCAACAGTTACTCTGGCAGATCTATCTCACTGAGATCATGAATTATTACAGAATCACAGAATGTGCTGATTTGGAAGGGACCCACAAGGATGGTCAAGTCCAACTCCTGGTCCTTGTCCAAACACTTCTTGAGCTGTGTCAGGCTTGGTGCTGTGACCACTGCCCTGGGAAGTGTGTTCTAGTGCCCAACCACCCTCTGGGTGAAGATCCTTTTTCTAATATCTACCCTGTTGACCCCCAGGACATGGTTGGCCCTCCTGGCTGCCAGGGCACTGCTGAATCATGTTCAACTTTCTGTTGACCGGGTCCCTTTCTGCAGTGCTACTTTCCTATCTCATTCCCCAGTCTGTCCGTACATCCAGGGTTGTCCCATCCCAGGCGCAGAATCCCGGTTGGTGATTGCCCAGCCCTCTCATTTAGTTGAGGTCTCTCTGCAGGGCCTCCCTGTCTTTGAGGGAGTCAATAGCTTCTCCTAATTATGTGTCTTCTGCAAATTTGCGCATTCACAAAGATGTTGAAGAGCACAGGGCCTAAGATGGAGCCCTGTGGAGCCCCACCAGTGACAGACCCCCAGTCTGATGTCACCCCATTGTCACCCTATAATGTGTTTATCCACCTACGGACATTTTGTTCAGAAGGATTCTGTGAGAGACAATATTGAAAGCTTCACTGAAATCCAAGAAGATGACATCAGCTGGCTTCCCGTGATCAGCTAGATGGCTTACCCTGTCATAAAAGAAATCAGGTTTGAGAAGCAGGACTTTCCTCTCATGAAGCTGTGCTGGCTGTGGCTGATAGCTGCATTGTCTTTCAGATGTTTTTCAATACCTCCCAGAATAATCTTCTCCATAACTGCTAAGCACTGAAGTTTTGGCGTCCTTCTTCTTGCCTTTCTTGTAGATTGGGATCATTCCCTAAGGACTGGGTGTCTTGCATTGTATCTAGTCCAAAGCTTTAGCTAAGCAGGAGAGGAAAAGGAGCTAAGACTTCAAATATGACTGACAAGTTTTGCAGCCTGTCCTGAGCTTTCTTTTTTGACTCCCTTCTTTTGACTCCCTTCTCAAAGTCCTGAACTGAAGGGGACTGAACTGAGAGGGGGAAACTGAAGTCTGCTTCCAGAGTAAAAGCAGCACCAGGGTCCTCATCCCTGTGCATAGCCAAAACCAGCTGCCCTCTGGGGCAGCACCCTGTTAGTTAGAAGGAGAAAAGGGCCATAAAAGACCATGACCTGGAACGCCATAAAGTAGGGGTTTTCAACTATTAAGGGAGGAGCTGAGGTGTTTGGGGCAGAAGCCACTGGTATATATAAATAGGAGAGAAACACTCCCTGTCTTTCCACAAGCAGGGCGTACCATTGTACCTCATTTTTCTCTGGTCACAAGAGCAGCATCCCAGGCTCTCTAGGGCTTTTTTTGGCTCTCTCTCCAAAGCTTAATTTTGCTTACACTGCTGAAAAGGCTTTGTCTGTGTCTGGCAATAATCCTAAGGACCACAGTCATTAGATCAGCAGGCTGGGTCCCAGTTTCACCCTGTTTGGGTATATCAATGTCCTTCAGGATCTGGAAGCTCAGAAATGCCATAGCCAGCTCCCCTGAGCAAGGCAAGAGGGCTGAAGCCCTTTCTATACAGGCAGCAAAGCTGTAGCAAAATCTGCATATTAAATGGGTGTTTGCTTTATTCATGGAATATCCCCTCTTGCATTCCAATTCACATAAATGAAATGGTGAAGTCTGTTCTTCCTCACCCACTCAGTGATGTGGTGTAGGTGTTTCAGTGACACACTGAGTTCACAGCACCATTTCTCAGCTTCTTGTTAATGCATGCCACAGTAGAAATCTCATTCATGGATGACACTGATGTTATCACAGATATTGATTCATCAGCCAGAGCTGAGCATTAACGATGAGTTTTTCCCACACAGTTCTTTGATGGCTCTGATGTCTGATACCAGTGGAATAAGCTGCTGCTGGCTGATGTAGGGTAGGTGGTCTCAATGGAGGGGTTCTTTTTCAACTGAGGCTTCTCTGTGAATCTGTGAGGACTTGATGTGTGGGTTTGGATTAGGTATTCTGCATCAAAGGGATTCCTAATTTCTTTTTCCAGCAGTTTCCACTGAACTCTAACTGTCTGTTATGCAACAGCAGATCAAAAGGGGGAGGAAGGGTGAGGGGAACTGCCGGTATTGGCTGGTATTTATTGGAATGGCTCTTCCAAATGAAATCTCTCATTAATAAATTCTATTTTAAAAGGTTAGTCCTGGAAACTGGAGTTTGGGGTGTATTAGAACAAACAATACCAGGCAAGGGAAAATTTAGCTGGTGGAAAGATTTATTGTTTTGTTTTCATGAGTCTGTTTTCATTCTGTTTGGGGAATGTGGGGAAAAGCGAGGGCTGGAATTCCTGGTGAACTGGGAAATTCATACCATTAGGTATTTTATATGCTTAAGCTTTGTGATCTCTAGATTTCCAAGCTTCAGTTAGAAAACTATAGGCTGTTTCAGGGAAGGGTGACAGTTCCCTCATTGGACAAGTCAAACCTGCCTGCTTAGGGACCATGGGTGCTTACAGATCTTCACCAATCCTGTTTTCCAGGGGACATTTCCTATGTCAATGGAATGTTAATCATCCTCAGACTTTTGCCGGAGGATTGAGTTTTGATGCATTTCTGTTCATTCATGTACTTCCTGTAAATGTGTTTGTGACCAGGTAAGCAATGTCCTGTGGCATTGTCTGTTCTCTTCAGTACTGTTAAGTACATATAAAGCCATGCAGCAGTGCCTGTCGGAAAACTGCAGGACATGGGCTCAGAGAGAGATGTAAGAGACAAGGTGTCGTAAGGGGACAGCACCATCTGCTTTGTTGACAGCCGCTTGTGCAGAGAGGACAAGGCACTGATTAATTTGTCAAGGACTCGTGTGAAGAGCTGTGAAAGAAGGCAGATAGGTGTATGCACAATGCACAAAGGGGTGTGGGGGGTGATGAGATGGCTGTCAAGACAAGAGAGAGGGGTGATATAACCTTTCAAAATGGGTATTTGGACATCTCGCTTGGAGAATGGGACAAAGGCATTGACACGGCTTGCTGCAGGACCACAATGAAAGTTGTAAGTTGTTGCTGAGCAGCAGAATATAAGTGTAGGTAGTTATTTATGGAGCACAATAAGATGTGAAAAAGAAAATGCAGGCTGGCTGCTAACCCTTGGTTGATTTTTTTATATATATATTTTTTTCTTTCACTGAAACCTATGAGGCAAAAAGGTCTGCTAATCTAGACTAATTGGCAGTGCTGCTGCCAGGATCACATACAAAGGATTAAAGGAGCCAGAAGGACGAGGGACTGCCAGGGAGATGCAGTGGAGGGATAAGATACACTAGTGGTCAATGAGAGAGTTTTCACAGCTGCAGTCCACTCTGGGTGTTTTCCCCAGGCCCTGTGTTCTCCTAAAGACGTACCATAAAATGCAGACAAGTTATGTAATTAAGCAAATTAAAACCAGTCTAGAGGCATTTCTGTCAACCTAGCTAACAAAGACAAAAAGTGCTTCTGTCACAGAAAAGCCACAAAAAAGAATTATCTTCTTACAGTTGGTGCCAGTACTTTAGATAAAAGAGAAGTATGATCAGATATAGATGGCAAAGATTGACAAATTTAGGGAGAATTTTTGGAGGGGAGTTTCAAGCAGATTAATAACAATCTCATCGCTTTTATCAGTTATCTGGAAATCATCTGTAAAAGAGACCTGAAAGATAATGATTGACATTATCCTTTTGGGCAATTCAGCTTTGCCTATTTTTGGTATTAGTTATCCATGGATCAACAAAAAAGAACAGGTGAAGACCTTTGACTCTCAATTGGTCACTTCTGGGCTTTTCAAGTCTTACTACTGACAGACAGTTTATGGCAAGGGTCCATTGCTGAAATAAATCCATCTGGCATGCCATATTTGAGTCCTCTAGAGAAGCTTCCATATGAGGTTAAAGAAGGAAAGAGGAATGCTCTCCCATCCTCAGCACTTTTTGCATTTTTGAAAAAGAAGAGATTAATACCGCAAGTACTGTTCCATCCTCTTACAGAGACGTGCATATACAAAAAGGGAGAGTAAAAGTGTAAGAATAACTGAATTTTTAGGGACTCCATACTAAGACTGAGTGTACAGACCTCCCCAGACAGGATGCTTTGAACTGGACATATACCTTTCTCAAGTCTAGTCCTTTTCAATAGTAGTATGTCTGAGGAAGATGAAAGGGAAGTATTTGAGGTTTTGCTCCTCTGGAATGCTCACACATTCATTGCCAATCAAAGTTAGGTGGATTGTGTGGAGATTGTGTGCAGAGACATTAATCACAGAACAGGTGTAAATAAAAGGCAACTTCCAATTTTCTGCACCGGATGCTTAATGAAAGGAATTCCATTTTGAACTTGTTGGGAGCAATGCAACAGAGCAGTACAGTCTGCTCTTCCATAGACAGGCAAAGAGGGACTGGGACACAGATCCCTTTCACTTCCACACAAAGTCTTTACTAATCCCTTGGTTACAACAAAGATTTGTCTCAGTCATAAACTCCTACTCAGACTTCTAAAATACTTCCCAGAAGCAGAATTGACATTGGAGTTGTGGATACAGACCTCTGCCAAAGTATAATAGAAGGATTGGGGAACTTATGTTAATCAGAAGTTTGTTCCCAAATCTGTAAAAACCATGGCAATGTCTTCGGATTAGACCTTCATTTATGCTGTTTAGCTAGCATGTACCAGAGAGATTTCTAACTGCCCAGCTTAGTAGGTTTTAAGATGCTAGCATCCACCTCCTCCAGGTTCTAGCCTGGAAGATTCATGTCACTTGGGAAAACATAATTTCATCATTACTGTGAGTCCTGGTTATAAAAAATTCCTCTCATGATAAACACGTTTTTCTTGCTGATTTTTCAGAAGGAAGAAAGAGGAAAATTGAAGTTACTTGGCAATATTTTGGAGACGTTAAAATAATCTGTGGAGAGCGGATTTTATTCTAGGTTTATTTCCAGGTGGTATGGATTTGGGGGGTGGTTTTTGGGTGGTTTTGTTGTTCTTGTTTTGGTTTGGTTTGGGTTTTTTGTGGTTGATTTTCTTAAGTTTTTCATTTTATTTTTCTTTCTCATGCTTAATGAAATTTTAGCTGGTAAAATGCCTTTTGAGATATCCCAGGCAATTCGCCCTGTGTTTTACGTGCTATCAAAATATATGGATCCAGCCTGTGCAGCTGCTTGCTGTCAGGTTCATTACATCCTGAGCATCCATGCCCCCAAGTGATTTCTGCTGAAGCCTCTCACATTCTTTGTGGGAGATGACAAACTCTGTAGAGAGCAGCTGATCCTCATGGAGGTGGGAGTGGAGCTGCCTGATTGATTGTCCACAGAGGACAGGTAGGCACTGAGTCAGTCTGCAGGGAAGGAGGATACAACAGGCAGTTGGTTTTGTTTTTCTCTAGAGCATTTCATTCACATTCCTGGATAACGTGCTTTGTTTTGCCTTTGTTCCACATAATAAACTGGCAGTGGCTAAGGATTTTAAGTCTTTTTTTCTTTTGTTTCTCTTATGTTCCTAGAAATTGGAAAGTGATGCTATGTGTTTCAGGCAAAGCCAGTTTGTCCTTTGTAGGAAAGCTTGGTGTGTTTTACTGCATCCAGTGTTAAATCATCTGGAAGTGCTATCACAAACAATTACACCTCAGTGCTTTGTATTCTCAGAGAAGTGAGAGGGTGGACTTTTGGAGCACACTTCTCCTAACTGCATTGGTGTAACTCCACAGCTTCAGGGCATTATTGCTGCCTTGCAGAGAGTCTGTTGATGCAGGATTGCAGCTGAGAAGTGCATGTGGCACACCTGTGTAAGCTGTGGAAGCTGCTGTTCAGTGCCTGTCCCAGAGCACACATGGCACCCCTGTGATCCAGGGGACACCAAGAAGGCAGTGGCACTGGGAGGTTGCCAGCTTCATGCCAGAAAGGGCTGACAAGAGCTGCCACAAAGTTCCGTACTTATGCCTCTATTCAATATGGAAAGCTTTTCCAGCTGGGAAAGAAATTGGCATGGCTGCACAAGCTACTGCCTTGCTCTGAACAGGTAGGACCTCTTACCTTAGAGTAAGAGCAAGGCTGTGGTTGCACTGTCCTCACAGTGGCTGTGAGGTGCACAGGCCAACAGGATCAGTAGTGACTCCATGGTGAGGAGAGCCACAGGGGGAAGAAGGGCACCTCTATCTGGGCCAGCACTACAAGGGCTTTGTCTTTCACATCTCTATGTGACACTGATGACTAAAGCTTGCTCGGAGCAGCATGTGGTGTAACTTGACTTTTAGTGCTTGTTTAAAGTCCAACTCTTTCCACATGGCAGGATTTTTAAATGACAGGTGCGTGTGCTTCTATGAAAACATTGCCTTATTGCCCTAAACGCTGAGCTAAGTGAATCTTGTCAGGTGAACAGTCGAAAGGCAGGAGAGGAATTGTTGTCACAAAACTACCATTTGCAAAGGATATCTGAATTGGTGTACAGTTCATCCAGGCAGCTGATGATTTAAGATCATTGTTCAATTTAAAATGAAAAGTGAACTTGAACAAAGATTAATATGATTCTGGCACCTGCAGATAGACAAACGTGGGATGGGTAAATGTGAATGTTGATTCTGACATTAAAGGAAAAAGTACAGTGTTTTAGCTCATCTGAGCACTAGGGTCAAGTATTTCCCTGTCTCCCACTTATTACAGCATTTAGTGCCTTGTCACAGAAGGGTTCTCTGAGGGCTGCCTTTGTGATCACAGGCTGAGTTCTGTGGCAGAACCCAGAGTAACACAACATTGTATTGCATCCCCAGCAGAGATTTGAGCTGACAACAGTTGTAGTTGTAAACTTAGTGCCCTTTTATGTTATCCTGCACATTAAAAAATGAGCAAATAACACTCAGAATGGACATTGGGAATCCTTCCTTCCCATAGGAAAGACCTCATGAACTAGCAGAGCAACTCTTATCTTCATTCTGGCACTGGCAGAGGGGTACTGCCACATTAAAAGCATTTCAGACATGGTGTGCATTTGTGTCACCTGAGCTGGAACGACTCTTTAGCACAACATGGAGTCTGGTGCAATATAGAGCCTCTAAAGCAGGACCATAAAGTTCCCTTTTCTAATTTGGTGCTGGGTCAGGTCCCCAGATGGCTTCAGCATAGCCACACATTAGACCTCTTGCCTCTGCACCTTCTCTGCAGCAAATCCATGAGTCCAGATTATTTTTCTGGTAGCTGTTGGGGGGTTTCTTGCATTTGGGAGTGGGTTTTGGTTGAGTTTTATTGTTGCTGGGGTTTGGGTTTTTTTGTGGGAGAGGGAGGACTGGGGGTTGGATACTTTTTTCCCCCCCATAGGTTATCTGACATCCTTCATTTTTCTGTGTAGTTCTTCCTCATGTCTAAATGTGTTTTAGTAAATCCATTACTTCCCCCTCTGTTTAGGCAGCTGCAAGTGGTCTGTCTCACTCACTCCTCAAAATAATAACAATTGATTTTGAAAAGAGAGTTCATATCATTTACTTTCCTTTACAGCTATCCATTGCATCTCCCTTGTAATTCAATACTATGCCTACTGCTTACATCGAGGTTAGTGGCAGCTCTTAGCTTTGAACACTTTGGCCACCTCTAATGTGATAACAAATTGCTGATTATCAAAGGAGTGGTAGCACTTACTTAGACTTCCCCACACACTAAATCTAGATTAAGGAATGAGAGAAATAAAATAAAGGCAAGAGAATGGTTGGCTCCTTAATCAGAATGCTATTAAACAGCAGAATACAACCCATCCAGTGCCCATTACTGAAAAAAAATTTGAAAATACATAATTGAATATTTAATATGACAAATGTGATGAAATGGACATCTGGAAAAAAGCTAATGCTAAAGTCTATCATATTCTAAAATAATCAAGGAAGAGGACAAGTGAAGAGTGTGTTCCTCTAGGAAGAGATGAAAACCTGCCTTTTGTTTCTGACTGTTTGCTTTTATGGAGACTTCTGCCTGTCCATTGACCATTCCACTGTCCCTCTACAAAGTGGCTGTAGTAACACTTGGCTCCTTTATTACAGCAGCTCAAATGACCCAATCTGTGGAACACCTGGGATTTTTTTCTCAGTTTTTCCAAATAAATAATAATGTTGTCTTTTTAGTTCTGTATCCTTGTTTTTTTCTCCTTGAGGACATCTTAAATTGAAGTTCATATTAAAGAAGAGATTCTGTTTTCATGTCTTCAAGTTCATTTTTAAGAATGACCATTTTAGGACAGCAATTCATGTTACTTTAATTCTGTTCCATGACTTAGAATTTTTTCTTAAACTTTAATTTCAAAGTCCAGAAGTCTCTAGACGTAAGAATCTCTTATAGAAACATACATTTTTATTTTCATACAGAAAGATCAGAACATCAGAAGAACATGACAGCAGTGCATATAGATCCTAGGAAAACAAAAAGGAACTTGCAAAATAAACCATGGGGTCTGGTGGTTGATAAGAAAAAAAGGATAATGTCTTTTGAATAATTATGTTAAGAATGAATTTTAGGGCTTTGTTTGAAATTCATTTTGGAGGCACTCCTTTTTGCTTCTAACTTGCCACAGAGCAGTACTAACTCTTCCTTCAGTACTTTTTTTTCCTGTCTGAAAGAGCAGAAAGAGGCACTTCTATTTATTTATAATCTCTTAAACTGAGATACATAGCCTGGTGTTCTTGGCAGATTGCATAAAAGATCCATCTATGAACCAATAAAGAAACTCTCCCAGATTGATTAAACACTGGATAAGGCTTAGGCAGAGGAGAGCTGGCCCAAATCCATTTTAAGTTAGGTACAGGTCTGAGTTATGCTTCATCCCTGCCTGCCTTTCCTGCCTGCAGCTGCAGTCCATTGAAGCTGTTGTCTAGGATACAGGCAGGCTTAGTTTATTCAGCCCCTGGTTTAAAAGCAGAAAGAAGGATGGTTTGGGGGCTAATGCAAACATCCGTGTGGCATTTAACAAGTCACTCACTGTTATCAGAGCTGGTTTTGTCTTTCATGTGGGAAGGTGCATGTACTTAGGAAGGACCTTGAAAACAGCGTGATAGAGACAACACCAGGTGAGAGAGAAATAGACAACAGCCTGATATCTTCATCCCACAACTACATCCTTCTATGTTGTGTATTGGTGTTGCAGGGCTGAGAGTGGGGTAAAATCTTCCAGTTTATTCACTTATTTCACTCAAGTTTAAGACTTCCCTTCCTACTATCATGGATAATCCTAGGGACCACAGAAGCTACAGACAGTCTCCAGGGACCATCCTGAGCTGCAAGACACAAGCATCTGTGTCTATAGCCATTCATCATCAATGGGTGAGAATGTGAAAGCCATGTGTTTCTATGTGCTGTGTCACCACTGAGCAGCTTTCCTCGGCTGTAATGGCACAGCCAGCATGTGAGGAAGAAGGTTCACCTTGTTCTGCTCATGGGCTTCTTAAGTTTCCTTACTAGGTGATTTTGGCAAGGAAGCAGGAGCCCACCATCTTCTGCTTGCTTCTGTCAAGGAGTATCATGGAGCTTCTGCTAAGACCACTTCTATTAGGCAGAACCTTCATCTAAGGAGATGAAATCTCCCATATCACAGAACATCATAAAATTTATAAAAGGTGCTACTGCAGGTGATTGCTTTGGAGACATGAGATTTTTCCAAAGTGTGCTCAGGTTGCATATGTAAGGGCTTGTGCAAGTCAGCCTTTTACTTCCTCTGATGCAGGAGTTTTCTGTGGAATGCAAAACAAACTTCCAAGCAAAGCAATTAGCCAGTGTCTCTGGAAAGCAGTGCTCTGCCTCTCATGAATGAGCACACAGGAAGAGTCTGGTAAGACTTTCTCTGAGCTACAGAGTTTTAATCAACATCCTGCACAGGGGAAACTGCAGGGGAAACTGTATTATTTTGCTCCATTGCTCTAAAGAGTAGCAGGGGAGGGAAAAAAAAAAAAGAACAAACAACAAATCCCCAATAATCACAGCTCATAAATTCTTCATCTTGTGAATGGTCCTTAGGTAGATACATCCACCTAGGGAGGTACGTGACAGCTTCTAGGCACAAACTGCTGCCCTCTGTGTGGCCTACAAATTGCTGTGTACACTAGCTAACGCTTTGCTGATGGGCTGGGCTGTCTAACAGGAAAAAGCTCTTGACTGAAAACAGGCCATTTTTCTCCTTCAAAGCAGGTCTATTTTCTCATCACCACGTTTCATAGTAATTCAGCGATACTCAGTTTGCTGTGCCAGCATCATTTTCCCTGGCTGTTTAATAACCATGCTCTGAACCAGAGCTGCAGAGTATCTCATTATTCTGCTCCAAAGGTAGGAGAGGAAGGGTAGATGTGAAGAAAAACAGCTGTTTCTGAGCATGTCATAAGTAAGGTTATGCTGCCAACTGCAGTATAGTGTCTGAGATACTGCAGTCAGTATCCCTGCAGCAGCTGTAGGAGAGGAATGAAATGAGAGGAAAGAAAAATCAACATGGAAAAACATTATTGATTTCTTTTCTGCAGCACTGAGTTTAACCTGAGTTTAATATCACTTGAATTTAAAATATTCTGTAGCTGCTGCTTGCTAATCCACTTGCAGAGTTGGATGAAAGCTCCTGTTTTCTTTGGAGGGTTGGCAAAATCAGAAAGAGTTAAAGCTGGAGAAGGCTTTCCTGATGTTCCCCAGCGCCTCAGAAAGGAGACTCGTTAACTCAGGTGTCCATGAGGGAAGTCAGACCATTTTGAAATGTTATGAAAGTAGCATCCAAGGCAAGCTTCACTACTGAGAGAGGCTGAAATGTCCTCCTGAGTGGCACAGGTGCCCAAAGCACAGGGAAGAAAACTGTGGAGCATAACATCCTGCAAAGACACGTGAGCTGTGGGTTAGCTTTCCCAGTACAAAATCTGGAGTTTGGGGTTTGTTCTTCACAGGGCTGCTGGCTCTGTGTGTCATGATCTGGTCATCCAGGGCCAGAGATGCAGAAGAAGCAGCAGGTCAGAGAGGCTGTGGGGTAAAGGCTGGCAGGAGGGTACTGCCATCGGCTGGCATTGCTGATGTGCCCCTGGCAGGGACCAACAAATCCTGAGGCAGAGAAAATCAATAGGCACTGCTGAAATGTTTGACTTTTGCCTTTTAGTCTCTTGTTTCTTTCAGTTTTCTTCAGGGTACAGGTCTGGTCTTAATCTTCTTGCTGTGAAAGTCAGGGAAGTGCTTGGACATGACACCAGGTCTTTCCAGCTTCTCTACATAAATCACATTTAATTTAAAATAAATTTCTAATGGGAATATTTGACATAACATTTTTCAGCTGGCAGAGCATTACCCACTGCATGCTGTGTCTTTTTTTCTGGAAGCTAGTACCACAGGAGAGCCTGAAAATTACTTTCTTGTAACGGGACTGCCTTCTCTTCACTAGGTTTGCATTGATTTTTCTATCATTTTCAGCCATGAGTTAGAGGACATTTCATTCCTGCCACTCCAGCATCTGAAAAGGTAAAGCATTCTGCCTGTGGTATTGCAGTGACTATTTCAGCATGGCTAGAGTTAGTTGAAAAAAAAAAGTATTTGAAAGGTGTTCTTAGGATGACTTTGTTTTTTAGCTGTGTCTTTAAAAACAAACAAAACATAAAAAATTATAAAAAATAAAATAAAAGGATGACTAGGGAAAATATGGACCCTCTCTGGAAGGAAATGGGAGATCTTGTTACCCAGGATATGAAGAAGTCCGAGATCCTTAAGGACTATTTTGCCCTCAGTCTTCAGTGCCACAAAGTTCAACAAGGCCAAGACAAGGTCCTGCACCTGTCGGGGCAATCCCAAGCACAAATACAAACTGGATGGAGAAGGGATTGAGAGAAGCCCTGAGGAGGTCTTGGGGGTGTTGGTTCATGAGAAGCTTGATGTGACTTGGCAATGTGTTTGTAGTCCATAAAGCCAACTCCATCTGGGGCTGCATCCAAAGCACCGAGGGCAGCAGTTCAAGGGAGGTAATTCTGTGCTGGTGAGATCCCACCTGGAGTGCTCCATCCAGCTCTGCGGCCTCCAACATAAGAAGGACATGGACCTGTTGGAGAGAGTCCAGAGGAGACCACAGAGATGACCAGAGGGATGGGGCACCTCTCCCAGGGAGATGAGCTGGAAAAGTTGGTGTTACCAGCCTGGACAAGAGAAGGCTCCGGGGAGACTTTGGAGCAGCCTGCCAGCACCTAAAGGGGTCCTACAAGAAAGATGGAGAGAGGCTTTTTACAAGGACGTGTAGTGATAGGACAAGAGGTAACAGCTTTAAACTGAAGGAGAGTAGACTTAGGTTAGATATGAGGGAGAAATTCTTCACTGTGAGGGTGGTGAGGTACTGGAACTGTTTGCCCGGGGAAATTGTGGATGCCCCATCCCTGGGAGTGTTCAAATCCAGGCTGGATGGGCTTTAATCAGCCTGGCTTAGTAGGAGGTGTCCCTGCCCATGGCAGGGGTGTTGGAAGGTTGGTCCCTTTCAAATCAAACCATTCTACAATTCTATGATAGACACACCAGTGCCCTCTAGCCATGGAGCTGTACAGCACAACAGCAGTGCAGTGAGGACAAAACAAACCTATCCAAAAAACACAAGCTCAGGGGAAAACTTGATAGTGTTCAGCCTATGGTTTTTTGACTTGAGGAAATTTTGTCATGAGGAGCTGCTAACTTTTTTTTTTTAACATCACAAAATATCTGAGGTGAGCAAAAGCGGAAGAGAAGCTAATGGGTGTTTTAACCAGGTGTTTTCAATGAGTAGTAAAGTAATTACTGAATTGAGAAGGAACTTTGCGTTGCATTTTGGAATCACTGGTTCAGCCCCTACCAAGACCAGCAGTAACAATGGGATACCTATTTGCTCTTTGTTTATTTCTGTGCATCTCACAGAGAAGATGGAAGAGATTTTTCCTAGGTGCTCTTACCCTCTCTCCTGGTAGCAGACTCTGTTGGGAGCCCAAGGACCTGGCTAGTGCTGGCCATTATTCCCACTGCTAAGCTAGGATAGGGATAGGATATATTGCTCCTACACCAAAGCCTGCATACCTCAGTCCCTTCGCAGCTGGTTTTCCTCCCTTCATTTACTTACTTTCTTTAACAGCAAAA
>VZRN01004407.1:1808155-1852048 GCA_013397935.1 Dasyornis broadbenti | reverse complement strand
GGTGTTCCCCCCTTTTTTTTTTTTTTTTTTTTAAAAAAAAAAAAAAAAAAAAAAAAAAAAAGAGTTAATATCTATTGCTAAGACAGTAATGTGGGTATGCAGTTGCTTAGTGTAGCTGAGGGATTCAGGAGCATCGTTCAGCTTTTTGTAAAATGATATTCAGCAGGTCCAGAACACTGATACTTTCATAACACCTGTTAGAGTATTTAAGATGGAAAGTCTTGCAGCAAATGGTATGAGCCTCTTTCAAAAGGTCTCTTTGTTTTTTAACGCTTTTGGAAGACTCCTGAGACATGAGCCCAGAAGGCTGCCCATTTAATAAATGAGAGACCAAATTTGTTTAATATTGTCTGTTTCAGAGAAGATGCTCCTGGCAGATGCTGTTTATTGAAACAAAAGCTTGATGGGTTTTGCTAATGATGGTGTATCCTACAAAATATTTATGTTCTGGGAATATTCTGAGTTGTGATCTTTTGGTAGGAGTTTTTATTGATGGAGTCTTGTATCTCATTATGGCAAATTTATCCTTTCTTTGGAGTTGTATATATTAAACCTTTTCTCTGTCATTAGTTTTCCTGTCTCCAAAATGAGAATTAGCATTGCAGGATATTACGGCACGGGTGAAAAGATGAATCGTTACTCTTTGGAAAGGTAATTAACCTCCAAAGGCAGCTGCCAGAGAGCTGCCATTATACCATCAGCTGCACTCTGTTTCAGTTTTAGCCTTTCCCTGTCCTCCTCCAGCTCTCAGAGGTGCGTTGTTTATCAGCTCGGTTCAGTGCAAGCAGGAAGATGGATACCTTCAGCACAACACCTGCAAGGAGCAGGGTGACAAATGTGGGCCTCTCACCAGAGTAACACCCTGTGCTTTGCTCTCTTGCCATGAGAATGCAGAGCAGGGCTGTGACCTTGGCAGTGCACCTGAGCAGGTGTTGGCAGCACCCAGTGATGCTGATTAATTGTGCTTGCTCAGTGCAGGGGGTGCTGCTCACTAATTCAAGCCTGTGTAAAGGAAAGAGGAGACCCTTAGGACAGGGTCTTTAGGCGAGCCCTGCTGGTCTATGCCATGGAAAGACAGCTTTATGGAAAGTATGTTGACTTTGTGGGAGAGAGAAGGGAGAAGAGCATCTCTCTCACTGGCACTTCAGGTTTGGATCCTGGTATGAATGTACTACAGCACTGAGAGAGAAATACTTAGGCTGTCTACAGGCACTTGTTAGCTAGTAAACAAGAAACATTGTTCCAAACAGAGATGATTAACAGTGACAGAAAAATTTAGGAACTGGGTAGAAAGCTTTATTCTGCCTTGATCACAACTACCCATTATGTCAGTAAGCTCTGATTTTTTCAGACTAATGGTGGGTGTACACTCATACAAACATGCAACTGTGCACTGATCTCACCCTCGAGGGACTGTGGATTTATCTCTAATGCTGTCAGATTTATTTACAAAAGTTAGAGTACACTTACAAATGCTCTGTTGCGCTCTGTTATTTGGAACAAAGTGAAACCTGGTCCCAAAGGATAAGGTAAAATGGAAGAGGGTTTTTAAGTCTTTGTCCTCCCAAATGAAGTGGTTTTTAACTGAAACCATTGATGAGTTTCTATCAGCATACATGGAAAAAGGAAAAGACAGTGAGGATTTCATACAGAATGCCTGGTAAAGAATGTACATTTTGTTGCAATGTTGGAGGAATGCTCAATTTTGTGTGACAGTGATAGCACTAACCAGTCTTTTGCTGCTGCTGTTGCAAAGCATGTTTTCCTATTATGACAGTTTGGGTCTCTTCAGCGACCAAACTGTAGTTCAGCTTTTCCACAACAAAGAGCTAGAAAGATGGTGGAGATGATCAACAGACATCTCAAATAGGAAGGACTGTCATGCTTCCTCAATGTCTAACTGACAGATAGTAAATGCCCCTGATTTTTTCCCAGATACTTCTGTATCTTAAATACTTCTTGGTGTTATTACCTACCTAGGTTTGAATATGTAGTCTCCACTGCTGGAGAGAATGCTCTTGCTAGTTCAGGACAGATTTCCAGAATCTTTGAGGGGTTTTCTCCCTCCTTTTATAAGTCTGTCGCAGCATGTGTATCCAGATGTAGTGCCACAGCTGTACATCCCTTTGCCTTCCCCGTCCATAATGTAGTTGGATTTTTGTTCAAATGGGTATGTGAATATCTGTTTCCAGAAAAAGCATGATTTCTCTTCTGCTTACATAAGAGGCACATTGTTCTCAGCAGATAGTGAGCTCTCTTTAAACCTCAGCTCCTCCAAATGCCACAGTGACAGAATTAAACTCCCTTTAATATAAAGATACTGGGAACGCATCAAAGAGTGCTTGAAGCTTTCACGTGTGGGCAAGTGCTGCTACACAAAAGCAATTTCTTCAAAACTCTGCCGGTGTTTTTTATTTTAGTGTATATATTGCATTTAAAGCATGAAATGATGCACCTCCTGAAGTGCAATGCTCATTTGGATCCACGGGTTCCAGCCTCTCCCAGTCAGTGGGAGTCTCTGCACTGATCTTGGCAGGCTCTGGACAAGTGTAGGCAGCAAGACTGATTTTGTCACCGGAATGATGAGCAAGCTGCACCCCCTCTCGTGTCATTGAGAGCTCAACTCATGCAGGCATTTTCCTCAGGTTCTTGTTCCGTTCCAGGTAGTCAGTAGATTTCGTATGTACATCTTTCCATCCTTATGCAATCCTTGCCTGGTAGCAATGCTTTGTAAACAACCGTCCTTTGCCAGAACAGTGCTTTCCTAGAGCTTTGAGTCTGAGGGTTTCTGCAGGGGAAGCATTTCCTCACAACAAACGATATTGTATCTCCTTACAAATGGCTCTAGTAAAAGAATTGTGAATTTGTGTGGGTTTATTTCTCTTTGCTGCCTCTGCTGCTTGAAGTATTCTCAGGAAGGTCAAGTGACCTTTATCAAGCCCTGGCCACTGGCAAGATGATATCCATAATGAATGCACTTCAAGCAGCCAGCGCTCCAGCATGAGTGGTTTAACATCTGACCCCTTCAGTACAAATAGTGCAAGACACAGAAGACACTTGACTCCTTTTCCTAGAGGAGAGCAAACTCCAACTCTGTACCAGATAGGGTGTAAAATATCCATGTACTTATGACCTAGCTGGAAGAATAATGCATCCAGTCCTTCGTTTAGTTGAACATAACAGTTCTTGCAGCTTGTTTAGTTTTTTCACTAAATATATTGTCTCTATTGCTGTCTGGGCAGATGCAAAGGTTACTAATCTCCTGGTATTGTCTATGTTTCTTATATTCTCACTTGCCCTAGCCTCTAAAGGAGAAGTGCCTCAATTAAATCATAAATATATGGAATAGTTAAATAAAGGCAAATAACAGCCTTGGGGCTGTAACACACACTTTTCACTTTCTGTGATACAGGACAAAACATCATGTGCTCCACATTGACCAGGGTTTTTAATAACACTCACTTTGTATTCCTCCATATCATGATGGATATGTTTTCCCAGTTAAGCAGAGATGAAACATCTAAGGCGAGGCATGCACCCTGTGATGAGAACTGACCGAAATGAGGCAACATGGCAGTCTAGGCTTTGAATGAATACAATGAGGTGAACCATAAATGAAGTTCTTCTTCACTACACTAATGTATTTTAATCCATTGGTTTTTTCTTAAAATGAAGAAAACAGCCCATATTAAGCCAAGTATAATACAAACATGTTACTGAAGTAATCCTTTATCCATCTTAGGGTTTTTTCCATATGAGCTGTCAAGCCAGGCAAACACAGAGTGTGCCACAGGCAAATACTTATAGGAAATCACTGCTCTTTCCTGTGTTTGAACGAACAGGAATGGGGAGATTCCCTTTGAAGGGGAAAGTCTCATGTGTTGGCCATATAATTTTTAAATTTGCATGTGTTATGACATTTCATTCCCTTAGTAATAGAGTGGCTTTCTGCTCATTGTGAGGGATGTTTATTGTACTCTCCTTGAGGTTTTCATGTCTGATTGTCTACTTGGGGAGAAACAGTTGAAGTTTTGAGGTGGCCTATGTTTCTGGTTTAGTGTCATCTAACACGTTTTAAAGGAATTACATCTTTCTCTTTGAACACTGGAACTGGGATCTTATGATGTATCATTTATATAGGGAGAGACCACCTATTCCCACTCCAGTATCTCTATTTTCCCATTTGTACAGTACATCCCAATGTATTTCTGTTTCATGTTGTATTCATAACTGACCTAAAATTAACTTGGGCTTTTGCTGTTGCCCATTGTTACTGACTTAAATGGCAAAAAGAGTAATCTGCATTGATTGTTTGGGATTTAAAGTCTCTGATTCCTCTTCCCCACTCTCTGCTTTAGTGTTTGCAGCTGTCCTGTGACACTGAGTGATACATGAATTTGCTTCTGAGATCTTGAGGGCTGAATTCAAATCACTCTGTGTGGAATTTAACTTTCTTTGAAAACTGAAGCAGTTTGCCTCCTTTGTGCAGAAGGTGTTGTTAAATGACATATTTTTTTAATAAGAAGATTAGTTCTGTAACTCCAGTCTTGGGTTTCACTTGTACCTTGTAGTTGTGCAGCTGTTACACAGCTAAGTGCTCTGCCCAGAGGATAGGGACCGAGTCAGCCCATAAGCAGATGTGGTCCCTGGGAAAAGTGAAGAGGGAAACAGCAGTGCACCTGAACTGCACTGTGAAGAAGTGAGTTTCTTCTCATTTCCTCACCCAGGTGGTACTCTGAGTTTACTGAAGGACTTGTCCTGTAGGCTAAATGCTTTAGGCAAGAGATGGAAATAAATAACTGAGGTTAAAACTTACTAGGTCACCTACACTTCTTTGATTCAAGACCAACTAACATAACAAATAAAGATGTTCCCAGCATCACAAATACATGACTTTTTACCTGCTTTCTGGAAGGCAGCCATTTTGTCAAACACAGGAGGGAGGATAAAGCCAGACAAATTGTGCAGTAACAGCTGTAGCTAATCAAAGAAACGGGAGAAAGTAGAATTTAATGAAGAAAAAAAATCACAGTAAATATATCAGGAAAGGACCTACAGTACACGGTCATCTGCTAGGGGATGTCCCTGCCCCAGTGATTATATGTGTGTGTTATGTAGCTTACTTGGTTGTTAAAGGAGACTTCCATTTCAAAACCCCGATCAAAACCTGTGTGTTTCAGGTTGGTTTGGATGAAAACCAAAAGTGCCAAATGTTATTTCTGTTCTGATAGGCCAAGTTAAGGTTTAAAACTCAAGCATTGCAGATTTCAAAAGCATGCTCATTCATATCTGGGCTATTTGGATTCTGGCTGCTTTAAGCTGCTCAGTGTGTGTTTGAGGTGAGCAGGCTTGACTCATGCTCTGTCAGCCATGCAGCTGAAGTAGCAGAACACCTGATTTAGGATGATGTATCCAACTGAGCCTCCACACAGCATCCAGTGAGCTGCAAGAGTTTGCCTGTGTTCAGCTGCACAGGACTAGCTGAACATAGTCTGAACTCCTTTTGAATGACAGTCATCTTTGCAGCATCAGAGAAATCTCTGTTAAAGCACTGGCTACTGTCTGTTCTGCATCCTGGAAACAGTTTTTGGGTCTATGGAACATAATTCTCTACTGGATATTCTTATCTCAACAGCATTTGCTGTGATTTTGGTGTGTTGTGGCTTTGGTGGGGGTGAATTTGTTCTGGAGGTTTGTTACCTTTTCTTTTTGCTTAGGAGTCAAGTGGCTCCTCATGTGAGGGCACAATAACCCTTATTGTAGTGATTTTATACTGACATTTGATCGTTATGTGCAGCTACACTTATTGTTGGGTATAATTTTAAGGACAACTAGGCTTTCAGACACTCTCTTCCACGACCAGAGGATACACAAGAAAAGTAATAGCGATGTGATCTTTTGAAATACCTTCCTATATTCAGAAAATTATGATCATTTATTCCTTGTTCCTAATTCAGTACTCATCCTGATTTAGAGATTTTCATTTTAGTTGTAACATTATTACCAATTGTTAAATTATAGAAGCCTATTTTTTCTTCTGTATCTCAGATCTTGATAAATGCAAAATCAGAAGTTTCTTGAACTCATTTGAGATTAAATTAAAATGAGAGAGAAGCTTGAGGAGGTAGAAGTATTTCAGGATGTTATCACATATTGCCTGAGCACTTAGATTGCAGGGTGATACATACCTAAAAACTCCAAAGACAGATATATCTGACATTATCTCACTCTCTAAATGCTTGGTACAGTTACAGGAAAACTGAAACAATATAGATAAGGGGTTTTTTCTTCTTTTTATGCCTCCACCTGTGACAGTTACCCTTAAAAAAGCCTGTCACATCTTTTGATAAAAGGTCCATCTTCAGTTTTAAATGGGAGCTTTCTATGCTGAAGCAGAGATTCAAGAGCACTTTCTATAAACAGTCTCTCGGGAGCCTTTAGCTCCCTGCTAATACAGCAACAGCAAGAGAAGGCAGCTCCTGAGTCAGGCTGTCCTTGTCAGAGGAGGCAGGGGGGAAGCCTGAGCCAGCTCCGTGCTGCGCTGGCCCCTGGCAAGGCACTTCCACTTATCATGTGTGGGCACCAAGGGAGACTGGTGCATTTGCACACACAGAGGGGTTCATGGCCCTTCTGCACGGACAGAAATGAATCGAGCCTGTGAGGAGTCAGCCGCTGATTCCTCTTCTCTCCTTGAAAGTCTGAGGCAACACTGTGGAAGTAAATGAAACTGCACTCTGCTCTCGCAAGCTATTTTAGGGATGTGTCAGATAAATGTGTGTGGCTCAGAACAAAAAGAAGCAAGAACTAAGGCCAGCTCCTCACCAGATGTAGCAGGGTGCAATGCCTTGCACTGTCAGGGAACCGTGTCCGTTCAGTCCATGTGAGGATCTGTCCCCAAGTCTGCTGTGAGCAGACAGGCATTCTGTCCCTGACCTCTGCAGCAGCAGCTGCAGGAGTTTGGATGAGAGAGAAGCCTGTAATGAGCCCAGACTTTGTCCAGACCCTCCTTTCAGCATAGACTGTTATCCAGAATAATTGCTTGCAGAAAATGTTTTTTGTTCAGTGGTGAAAACTCCCTGAATGCTGCTGAAGGACATTGTTTTCTTCTACCACACATGCACTGTGTCCAGTAGAAATTGATTTAAAAACAAACAAACAAAAAACCCTATCCTAAGAGCCATCCAGAGTGAATTTACTAAGTCGTTCAGCTGGGAGGGAATGAAAAGGTCTGCATCCTGCTGGTTACTTTTCTGCACTGAAGGATCTCACCGGGTCTGCAGCACAGGAGAAAGGCAGTGATGGACAGAGGCGTGTGTGTGAGCAGGAGGGAACAAGGATCTCTGTGTGGCTGCAGGCTGCAGGATATGAGGAGAAACAGTGAGTAGCAAGAACCTCTCCTTTGAGACAGAAATACTTTAAAACGTTTTTCTAAAAGGGAATGCCTAGTATAGACTTGGTGAGGGAGGGTGCGGGAAATACAAAAAAACCCCTTTTAACAATAGAGCTACTGCAATGGTGAGCTCGATAGTGCCACCCAGAGTACCTTTTTGCATAATATATGATGCTCTGTGGGGGTCTGGAAACTGTGAAGATTAAAGCAGATGATCTTTCTGCATGTAAAGCAGCCAGAGACAGCATGATGGATTATTGCTGAATACACTTCTGGCCGTGCATAATTGTGTTCTGATCTTCCTTGTTGAAGTTCTACCACCACCTTTCTGCCAGACTATGTTACTTAACTTATAAGAGCCAAAAATACTCTTTACTTCTCCATGTTTTGTCACCAAAATGTTTGACCATAGCTCTCTCTAGGGTCACTTGCATTGGAAGTAGGTTACTGCCAGCTCCAGTAAAATATTAAAATGGCATCCAAACATCCTAGAGGAGACCAGCAAGGTGAATCAGGTAACTGCCTGCATGCAGGGTCTGGAAACTAAGTGTCTGCTCAGATTTTGATAGGCTTGAGCTTTGTTTAATATTTTGTGGTTATTTTTGCATTATTTGAGGTCTGGTTTGCACTGAGAATGTTAATGCAAAACAACAGATAGGGATTGTTTTGTCATTTGTTTCCCGTCATTTCTATTTGACATTTACAGACAAATAATGTGCACTGTATTTACTGAATAAGGGTTAAATAATGCTTAACAGGTAATGGTGAACAATACAGAAGAAAAATTATGTCTTGTTTACAAATGAAAAACAAAATCAAAATGAAAGTGTGTGCACTGGGAGTTTCAGCAGCCCTGAGATCCAGCTGCTGAGGGACAGGCAGGTGGTCTTGGTCTGCACAGCTGAGCTGCAGATCTCCTGGGGACCAGATTTCTGGTGACATGGTTTGTACTGATGCTCTCTGCATTGCTTAGAAGAGATTTATTGTAGGCTTGTCAGTGTGGATCGTTACCTGCCTTTACATCTGTGGGGTGTCATCTACTTCAAATAATCTATAATTTATCCCCTGCATTAAACAACTTTTAAAGTGTACATGGTACCTATGAACACTTAGATGCCTTTCGCTCTTAATAAAAACAAGTGAGAAATGCAGAAACTGCCAGAAAATGTCCTCCTTCTTTCTCTTCCCTTCCCCTGCTCAGTAAGGAGAAATGGAAATTTAAGGAAAGATTTAAATCAAACTTATGTTTAGGTTTTTTTTCTCAGAAATAAATAGCAGAAGATATTCTGAAGCAAAGTTTAAAATGGTGATATTACTCCTTCACTTAAATCCCAGAAGCATTTAAACAGTCTTTATTTCAACACTTACCATATTGGCAATTACTCCTTTTATATGTATGTGTGTGTGTAAGTATAGAGATATATATATAAGTATAGATATACCCACAAGCAGTCTTCAATTTACATTCAGCAATACTGTTGGTCCTTAATATCAGGCTGTGCTAATTATGTCGTAATGAACAAATGTACATCATTTGCTTTCCAAGCTTTTTCATCTAGAAATGTGAGATTTTTATGTACATTATGACATTAATTCTCTACTTACATGTTCTTACTGAGCCCTTTGGATATAACCTTCAAGAATATCGATGCTTTCTATTTTCAACATTTTAATTTCTAGCCTTAAAAAGAGATGTCAACAGGTGAAAAGTGTACTTTAATGGCTTATTATGCTGCTCAGCTCCATCTGTAATACTGTGAATATTTGTCATTTATTCAAAATTAAAGAATCCGTGCCATAAATATACCTCACTGTATTTTTATGTGATAAATAAATGATACAAAGAATACATTTTTCACTCTCAAAGATATAAATATGGTTTAATTTGGATCAGCACATAGCTAGAAGTGGTATATAATTGTTTTCAACACTTCCATTTTTTCTTTAGGATATCTGAAATTGTCTCATTCCAATTTGCACAGGAACACATATAAACAGCTGGTTGCCCCTAGACAGCAAAAGCTTGGTTTTTCCTGACCTCAAAGTATTTGCTTGTCATGGGTTGCACAGAAGGGAACCGTTTGGCTCGGCTCTCGTTTTGGCTCCCATTTCTCTGAGCTGTTCAGCGTGGCACAGAGCTCCTCCCTGTCCCCCAGTTGCACTGCAGTATGTTCAGAGCTGCTAGAAATTTCATGGCATAAATTGTTGCCACACTGAGCAGAGCCTGGCTGTGTGGCTCTGGTTTCGCTGAGCCCGACAGCAAGGCCCTAAGGAATAACTGCAGACAGCTTCCATGGGACAGATTTTCCACAGGTGCCCTTCAGTTTTTGCCAGTGCCAGACCATGGTGTGTCAGGAGAGGCCAAGCCCCAGTGCTTCCCTGCGGTTGCACCTTGCTAACAAGCACTAAGTTGGTACCTCCTTGCTGAGGAGAGTCAGCCCAGGAAGCCCAGCTTGTTAAAAGAAAATCTGCCAGCAGGATTAGTTGTATCTGTGAAACCAAACACTTGTGATGGTTGTTCCTTTTGAAGGCAATTCTCATCCCTAAAAGGATTCTGAGGTGCAGCTGCTTGCCGAACAGTCCTGTGTTCCCAGTTGCAGCCTGAACCACAAGGGCTGACATCAGAAACAACTCCACGGTCCATGGCCTAAAGGAGACCTGTTAAAAATACAGGATGTGCGCAAATTCTCTGTAGCTGCAGTTGTTTTGCGACCTCTGGGTGACTCAGGGTGAAAAGCAGCTTCTCCTTCAGGAGCTTTGCAGCCTGTTCCTGCAGCTGAGGGAAGATGGGGAGAGGTGGCAGCAAAACATACCTGAGCACACATCAGGCCACATCAGCCTGGGGAGACCCTGACGTGCTTCAGGAGATCAGAAAGCCTAGAGAGGGATCAAGAGCCATGACAGCAATGTCAGTGTTGAGAGGGCAAGGGAAGAATGAGGAGAGCATGTGTGTTTCCATCTAAGAGGCTTCAGGATTTTTTTGGTTGACTTTGTGGCTCTTTCTCTGTACCTCTTGGCATTCCGTGCTAGGTACATGTTCTCCTTACATGGCGCTAGAACAGCTGCAAGCAGGAACTTCAGACACGGGTAGAAAAATGGAAATGCAAATCTGTCCTGCAACCACAATCTTCTTTTTTCTGATGGCAGCATCCCACTGCCACCTCCCTGGGCTGTTTAACTTTCTAAAAGTAGACCTGAATGTGTATCCCAGTGAACTGCATGTAGAGGGTATCCTAAAAAGCCGCAGCTTACTGGTCTGTCAAAGCAATGCTGTGCTTAGGCAGCAACATTGTTCCATTTCTTAGAGATGCAGGAGGTATCTAGAGCCAGCAACTGAAAGCTGCTCTTTAATGCCCTTAAATTCTAAAAATTAACACAATTGCTGAGAATTGTACAGGACATCTGTGAGAGACTGCATAGTACTATCCTGAGCTCTTCACAAACGAAAGTAGGAAGAAATGTGCAGCGGTCTAAACCAAGCTCAAAGCAGTGATGAAACCCCATGTACTCCTCAGTTCTAATTCAGAGTTTTGATCTCAGAGCATTCGTTGTGCTAGCAAGTGTTCTCTGAAGTGTTCCTTGAGCAACATCCATAGCTAAATTGAGATTTCTGTCTGGTTTTAACACTGAAGGCATTTCTAGGAAGCTTATAAATTTACTACTGGAGAATGTTTATAGAGCTACATTAGAATATTTAACTACAGGTTTTGCATTGCCCAATTGCTATTTCCCTCAGAAACAGTGGTGTCTACAAGACACAGCAGTCCACTACAACTTTTAGATGGCTGACTCCTGTGTTTAATGGAAGCCAACAATAAAGATCTTCTTGTTGTAGAAGTGTTCACCTGTAATTATTATAGATAAGTCATAAGAAAGTATTTCTGACTGTACATAAATCTCAGAGTGGAATAAACTGTAGTTACCTGAAAGCCAAAGCCGATTTCCAGTTCTAGTGCCACTGGAAAATTCTCAACTAAACTTCTCAGCTGAGAGATTTTCATGCTCCTAAGATGTTTTCACTTTGGGAGTTGTGGGGGTTTACATTGTTTTTACTCTCTTCTGTCATCTATGTCTTAGGCATAGTCCATTTTTTCACTAGAGAATTTTTTAAGACAATGCACTGAGGAGTTAGTTCATGCAAGTCATTCCTGAGCACAACCAAAAAGCCTTGAAAGTGATGAAATGTGTTTGTGTCATCTGTGAATGCATTGATATTTATCCCTATTATCCTTCACATTTTCAATTCAAGCAGCACATAATTTATCAGCTCTGTTGTCAAATGCTGCATGTAATTGTGTTTAGTAGAAAGCTTGGTGGGAGAGAGGGGAGAACAGAACGGGGGAGATAACCATTCACTTTTTCCCAGAAGAATCGCAGAGCAGACCTTGCTTTGAATTTGGTGGCCATCTACCCTTTTCAAGTACTCCCATGGCGCTTGTTGTAAAAGTGGAGCAGCAAATCAAATGTACGAATGTAGTTCAGCAGGGGCAACACAGGTAAATGTCTACTGGAACAATGCAGAGCATGAGACCACAAACACTTGGAGGGTTTGCCAAGCTGAACAGTCGCATAGCAGCCCCTTGCCCATTGACATCACTCTGAAAATGAAGTCTCTTGGCTATAGGATGTCAGTGCATTGCAGTGGTCTCCTTTCAGTATCAATATTATTCTACTTTGAGTAGAATTTGGTTTAGTTCTTTTAATCTCCTTCATGGGAACATGGATATAACACGGTTAACAGATGGCACCATTTAGATTGGGGATGTCAGCTGCAAAAGATGTCGGGAAAAAGCTTCTGACATGCTTTAATTTCTATAGGAGAACATGGCTCTATGTTCCCTGGCTGTTCTGTATTCAACAGCTGTGGAGTCACAGCACAAGGCCTGACAGTCAGATCCCTTAATATGTACTTTACAGAGCTGCTAATTCAGTCACACTGTTAGGGAGCACACCTATAAATTATGGCTATGAACACACTTATAAAGCACGGCTGTGAAAGTAGCAAAGGGAACAACTTGTGGACAAGGGCCTCCATTTTATTCCCCACTTTCAGGCTACTGCAGTCTGTGTGACAGCTGGTTCTTCTGTGGCTTCTGCCTTCCTCCATTTCTCATCGTGACCTCTGTTGCGTTGACTTCTACTGACAGAACAGTCCTTTGGAAAGGGTTCTTGTTTATGCCTTTGTCAAAGACACATAGGTGGATTCTCACCAAGCTTTTTTGCATCTTGTGGGCCTAAAAAATGAAATTGAAAACATGTAGATCTTCCTGCTAGCTGTAATCTTCCACTCTGGAGGAGCTGCAGTGCAGGGAGCATGTTGGGAATTGATGGACATCTTGATGGATTTCCCTGGACCTGGAAAACCTGGTTAGGAGACAGCGCTTCTGCAATTCTCTTTTCCTGCTCACTTAGAAAAGTACTGACGAAGCACACTGCTGTTGGAAGGGACAGACTCAGTGCCTGCAGTAGGGGGCAGTCTAAGGTTAATAGGGAAAGAAATCCTTTTTCTTTCTCTTTTTTAATCTTGTGATCGTGAATGGAGATCTGTGAATTGCAATAAAACTGTGCGTTCTCTCAAGGTGCTTTGCTCATAGGAAAAATGAATGCTGTGACCTGGAACCACAGCACCTTAGAAACTTTAAGCCTAGTCTTTGAGTATGATGTGTTTAAAATGAGGGGCTTGGTTTCCCCATGGAAAGGATGCAGCTCCAGCACGAAGCAGTGCCGTGGCATTTCTGCACTGGTAGAACCTTGTAGGGCTTTGCCTTTTCTGCCTGTTGAACACTGAATCTGTGCTGTGACCCTGAGCTGGCATTGCCTACTTGAACAGGAGGAAACAAGGCAACTCCTGAGCTGTCACAGGTTTGAGAGGCTGGACCAGGGAGCCCCATCAAGGCACCTCTGGCACTAAGCACCAACTCCTACCAACTCTGTAACCCTTCCATGCCCTCTCTCAACCAGCCTGGTAGGGAAAAGCTTTTCCTGCTGTGATGAATCCATGCTTCATGTGCTGACTGACTGTGAGTGAGAAGTTTTGTGCTGTGGCTTGAAAAGAAAAAAGAGAAATAGGACGTGGCCTGCTCTGGTGTGTCAGCCTTTTGGGAGCACTAACAGTGAAGAGTGCCTGTCTTAGGCAGAATAGGAGCGTGAGGGATTTGAACAAAAAGGGTTGCCAGACTGGTAGTTTGATGTCAGCCCTCACTGTGCCAGGAGAGCAGCTTGTCCCCTGTTAATAGATTAGCAGAAATTTCTGTGCCTCTCTAGCATATTAACAGCAGTTTGCCTCTTTTTTGTTACAGAAATAGATTAAGCTTTAGCCGTGTTCCTATCAGACAAATTTTCTTTGCCTTTTTTCTTCTTTTTTTTTTTTTTTTTCTGGTATAATCGTCAGATATTCTCATCAGTTTTGTCCTACAAGCAAAGCTTTGAAAAAACCCTGAAGAGCTGACTGAACAGTTGCTTTTCTTTCAGCATCTGTAGCTGTTTAATATTTTGCTTGTCTGTCTCTTCAGGTGCACAGGGGAGACAGAGGTGCTCTCTCCAGTCTGTACCAAGACAAGCAGAACTTGATCAACTGGGGAGAGAGGATGAACTGCCACAGCAATGCCAAAATTTCTAGCTCATGTTCTTGAGCTCTGCTATTTGTGTGTCAAAAATTGAAAGTGTAACTCGGTGAATAATCCTCAGGCCTTAAAATTCGTAAGAGTTTGGGTTTCAGCCAGCTCTTTACGGGGATTTTGTGGGTCCAGTTTTAATTCTTCCTTCCATTTGACATGGGAATCGTGTAATTCAAGCAGTCCTGGAGGTGTGGAACCAGGCAGTGTTTTTTATTATTGCTGTTTTATTTATTAATTAAGTGCTGTGGTGACCTGTTACCCACCTTATAAAATCAGAACTTTACAAATACTTAAAGCAAACTGACATGTGAAGGAGCTCTGTTCTGGATGCTCACTACCAAAAGCTAAATGAACTTATATTTGTTAAAACAAACAAAAAAATCCTGATTCTGCTGTTGTAATAAGAACACCTGCTATGGTAAGGTCAGGCATCAAAGACCTCAGTGACAGAGCTTTCTTTAAGCAATTTTGCAAATAGTGACTGTTTCTTTCATGGACAAATTGCTTTTTGTGTTAAATTTCTGCTTAAGAACCTCATCTAAAGTCAGATCACTACAGTGCCACTACAGTACTTGTCTCAAGTACAAGCTGAATCCTGTGTTGGATTTAGTATCTCCTATAACTTTTAGCCTAATACTTACCTCTTGGCAGACTCTTCAGGCATAGCCAGTAATGAATTCAAGAGATATTTCATGCCTGAGCCAGGAACTTATTTATCTCACTTCCATGGATCCACAGAGTGGAAAGACAGGGTACTGACAGCATGTCATGCTGGCATGTACTGAGAATTATGTTGAAAACGTAGACTTAACTACTTTTGTACATCTGAATCCTGTGCAACAATTTACTCTCTAATTAGCTCAAAATGTGTCTGCCCTTCTGTGGTGCAACTATATCAGTGTGAGATGAATCTCCCTTGGACAGTGCTGAAAGGAGTTAACTGCACTTGGAATTTTTCTTTTTCTAATTTTTTTTTCTTTTTTTTTTTTTTTTAAACAGACTTGCATACCTGGATTGAGGTCCTGGTGATGCTGTAGGCTTTTTGTGTGATGTTGCAGCAATATATTAATATTCATGACCTAACCTAGCATGTTATTAATGCTCTCCCGCATTCTGCTTACAGTGTGACCGTGTAGACAACTGTCACTAATTCTCCAGAGCCGGTAACCCGGATTTAGTCTTGCAGAATTTGCTGTCATACATGGTGATAAAGCATGGGAATGATATCTGGCTGTGGTCATCTTAAGTATAAAAGCATTATCAGCTCTTGAAGTCTGAGCTGCAGGTTATTTCCATGAGGTGGAAAAGGCTGCCTAATTTTACTTCTCCTTGTATAGAAAGGAGGAATAATAAGAACAAAAGCTTTTGAGGGCAGCAGGTGGGTTTCTTGGAAATTTTTTTCACCTAAATCAGTGACTTCCCTGTAGTAATCAGATGCTGCTCATTTGCTTTTTTCTTTTTTATTATTATAAAAGTGTTGGTTTGGTGGGGTTTTTCTTAAACCACAGCCGTGTCAGCCCTATTTCCATCCTCTCATTCCCTCAGCAGTGGATCAGAATTTGCTGCAGTGCATTCTGATAGCCTTAGTACTTGTCCTTTAAGTCAGTTCTGTGGTTAAACAGACACTTTGAAAAAGATGACAGAATCCAAAGAGGATGAAAAATCATCCCAGTTTTCCCTAGGGAAATAATATCCTTGAAGTACAGTCTGTGTTACTTAGCTTTACTCCTGTATCATTTTTGTGCTGTCTTATTTTTCCCCTTCTCAAAAAGACACAAGGATCTTGCCAGGCACAATATCAGCACACGAGCCACAAAGGGCCCTAAAATGCATTTCCCTATGTGCCAGGACAGCAGAGTAAAATACTGCAGCTTTTTGTGAGAGTCCATTTTGTACCACTGGATTACAAGAGAGTGTCACATAAAATTTATTCCTATTTTCTGACCTAGAAAGGCAGATGAATAATGTAAGATTGTCATAAAAAAGAAAACTGGCTCAAGATTTATTCTTTAAGAGAAACAAATACTATTAATTCCTTCCTCTCTAGTTCTTTCTTCTTAACTAGCTCCCTGGTAATCACTTCTAAATTTCAAATTTGCATTTCTGCCAACTTGGCATGCCACACAGAAACAAAGCTTTTCAATAATATATGTGCTGTGCCTGCTCTGGAAGCATATTTTGGCAAGAGCTTTTCTAACTTGAACTGGTATCCACTTTCAGAGATTACTTTTCTGCTACTATTTCATTTCAACACAGCCTGAGAGAAGCTGCCATCCAAGGTCCTGAAGTGCAGTGTTACACAGGCAACTCCTTCCTGCAAGAATTTAGGGGCTGCCAAGAAGCCCAAGAAGCAACCCTGGAAATTCAAATCCTGCGTGCCAAGAGCAAAGCTTCTCGCTTTACTGTACTCCCAGTGAGGTTCAGAGCTGTTGCTCCTTGGGGACTTCTGGGGATTCATGAACTTGCTACGTCCCAGAGCAGCTCGGTGCTTATGGCCTCTGCTGATGCTGATCACCCCTAAGGGCAGGCTTTGACACTGAGGGCTGTTAGGACCTAGATCGAGAATGTTTCAATTTCCAGCATTCTGTGTGGAGGGTTTTTAAAGAAACAACAGGTTCCTACTGACTTCTGCCAAGCCAAAACCAGACTGTGGGCCAAAACGATTGGTAGCTGAGAAGTTAGTAACTAGGGCATCCTCGCTTCACTTTGACAAAGAGCATATTCACAGATGTAAGTCCCAGGAGGAAGTTCTTAATATTTTCTTTGATCTGCTGAATCACAGAAGATGGGTATGACACAGTTTTCTTGGGTTTAAGTAATCTGAAATTATGATGCACTTACTAGTTCTTACTAGAAAGAATACAAACTGTCCCTGGATTTAGTCCACCCTTAAAAGCTTACCATTCACAGCTATGCTTTAGGATATTCAATTACTAGATCACTTATGCTAAAAAATAGAACCATAGAATGGCCTGGGTATTGGTCATGGGTATAAAACTGTAAAAACATATTTTAGAAAGTCATTTTAGAAAATGTTTGTGCCACAACATAAAATTAAGCTCCTTACTATATTAATATTTGTGCCTATGTAATTCCATGAATAATTTTATAGAAAGCCATGTGATAGGTGAGTGCTTTTTAGGAATTTGATACTAAGAGATATAATATAATACATTTTTTAAAAAGTAAAACAGTAATTAAAGTCTATTCTTCCTATAATTCTTATGGCTTTGTTTCTGAAAGTCAACCAAAGCTACGAATTGCTGAGGCATGAAATGCTGGCAGTTAAAATGTATATTTTTCTTCTATTATGGAGAAATACATGTGAAAGAGAAACTGCAAAAGGATGAGGTAAATTTTCTTTTTTGTAAATCTTACTTTAGAATGTACATTCTTTCTTATTTTGAGGTTTGGGTGGGGGTTTTTCCCCAGTTAGATTGTTTATTGTGGATCACGACACTGACAGTCTGGAAACACAAACTGATGATATGCCAAATGGTATGTTTTTATTTACAAAGCGTTATGGGTAGATATTAGTAAAATATTTCCCATTTTAAGATTATCTTTTTCCTTTGTTCAGTGGCAAAACTGATTGCTATTTCATAGGATAGAATTATAATAATTTTTCAGTATTTTTACATAAAATTATATAAGCTGGATCACAAAATAGCTTTCCACAGAAAATTTAGAAAAAGTGGTGGAAAGCAGTGTAATGTTTCAACTTCAGATTAAAACCCAGCATTTTTATCACTAGGAAACTAATGGTAAAAATGTATGACCACCATCAATTCTCAGTATTAGCAATCACTGTGGGTAGTTTTTCAATTGTCTGTTCCCTTACTCTATCAAATTGTTGCATTTGAATATTTAGCTCTGCCCCTTTGATCTCCTTCCTCTATTCAGCTCACGTACCTCTTTGTACTTTCTCACGTTGACACATAATGAGGAATTATTTCTAGATAATCGAATCTCTCTCAATTCTGTAGCCACTGTAAGCCTGCTCTATTGCATACATTTGTCGATAAACTATAACCATGTGATTCATTTCAATGCACCTAAAGCCATCTTCACAGATGGAATTCCCTTACAAAAAGATGTTCACCGCCTTTGCAGAATTGTTCCTCTCAGGTACTGTTCTCATTTTGACAAGCCTGAACAACAAAACCAAAGCTAACAAAGTAGCTGTAGCCCCTCCATCATGACTATCCTTGGGAAACATCAGTGGTTCATGGTTTCATGAACAGTTGTGTTTTAGCTCCTCCACAGATGTGCTCTTGCTGCATACCTTCCTCAAAACTCCTCTGTTTCTCCATTTTGTCACCACATTTTTGGGTGGTATTCACAACACATTTGGTGCATTCTCAGTTGCAAGACTGTGTCTATCTGTGTCTATCTATATGTGTCTATCTATCTGTGTCTATCTATCTGTGTCTATCTATATGATCTGTGGGCAATAAAAGGGGATAAGCTTATGCACGTTTGTGGAGCAACTCAGTGTGGCTGGAACATGTACAAATCACACATGGAAGAATGAGATGAGTGTACGGGAAACCAAATGCAGCAAAAATTAATATTGATCTCTTGCTTATTTTCCTAAGCATGCTGACATCTCTGCTTGCAATAATGTTGGCCCCACTTACAGAGGATTCTCATGCTAACTGTAGTGTCGTACAGTGAGTCTCCTGCTTACTGCAGCTGTCGCATTGCTGAAGTGTCCTGGGATATGAAGCTGTCAGCTTGCTGTATGGAGCCAGACCCATGTCAAGCAGCTGGCACCCCATATTTATAACCTATCTTGAATTGGTCTGAAGGCTGCTTGCCTAAAGGGACAGTCAGAAAGTCCTTAAATACCCAGCTTTTCTTATCTAAAAAGGAGTTCTTGTAACTTATAGGTAGCACCTTGGTAGGTGTATTTAAGGGCTTTTTTTTTTACCTCTTCTAATATATCTCAAGTTTGCAGCAAAATCTGTATTTCACCAGGCATGTACATACCCAGTGCACATCCAATCTTTGACTGTCTGTGTGGATGCTGTTAACATTATTTATACATTACCAGACATGGGCTGGAAGCAGCAAGATAAAAGCTCTATTTTATGAGTGCTCCCAGAAGCACTACCCTCAGTTGCATAATTACCTGCGGCATCTGCTGGGAGCTGTGTGTTATGAAACGGTGGGAGCTATTAATTTGCATACAGCTATTTCTCTGTTTTTCCCGTTTGTCAACTGACCATGGCATGCTCAACAGTCTCTTCCTCATCCAGACGAGCGCATTATCCCTGCTCTCTTCTGAACTCAGGCACACGATCAGCAGCACCTGTTGGGAAAGGAGAGGAGGGAGGTGGAGGTGTCCCACACTACATGTGTGTGCATGAGGATACACACGTGTAAGAGAGGCTGCACAGAGGCTTGGTACGTGCCTGTTGTGTGCAAGAGAGAGGGAGAAACGGGTTGGATGTGTGCTGCAGGCTTCCTGTTGGCCTCCTGCAGTATTAGGAAGAACTGTACCTATTTAATCATGCACATAATTCTAATTAATAATGAGGAAGGACATCCTGCCTCATTAGGGTTTCCCTGCTGACCCTGCAGGATGTTACTTAAGAACCTCATCAAACCTGCATTCATTCACTCTACAAAACATCATTCACAAATAACTTTAATTTTGCCTGATGCTTCAGCATTCTGCCTTTCTTTTCCCAATACCATCTTTTCTTGCCCCTCCCCACAAATGCAGGGCCAGACAACTCCTATTTCTTCCAGTCTTCTAAAGAAAGCATTAGTCCAAACTGGATGCACTTAGTACATTCATTTGCATTTTTGCAGTGGACAGGAGAACAAGATTTGCATTTGAGAGGAAGAAATGCTTTCTGACAGTGAGGATGCTGAAATAGACTTGTTTAGGTAGGTGGTCTCACCAGGAATAAAAGGCTTTAAGAACAGTTTAATTATTTCTCACCAAAAATGCTATAAGGTGTAGTTAAGTCTGTTCAGGGGCAGGAATTTAAACCTGGTGTTCTTTCAAGATCCTTTGCATCATCATTATTCTTCAATTATTCTACTCAATAAATACTGCAGGCTCAACTCACTGCCTGCCACTGTTTCCAGTTAAGAGGTTTTTGAGGGTGGGGGATGTAAATATAGAAGGAATTCATATTGCTGACAAATTTTGTAGTGACACTCTTAGGTACCTCCAGGCATCAGATGAGGTACTAAGATGTACCTTAGCTTGAGGCCATAGTTCTGTATCTCTGAGAGCCCTTCAGCCATCAGGGTTTTCCATGTCTGAGCTTTCACAGCTCCTGTTAAGGAGCTGTTTCACTGGGACTTTGCAATGGGAGTGCCAGGAAGCAGAGAGGAGCACATAGCTCCTGTACCATCTCATCTGCCCTAGATAAAGGATTGAGGCCCCTAGTGTTCCTCCCATGCCACCTGGATGATTAAGGATTTCAAGCTTGCTAAGCTGTGCTAATTAGAAGCCAGTCTTCCTGCTGCAGGAATCTCTTCAGAAGAGGCAGTGATTTCAGACTGCAGCACTTCAGACTGCTTGCTGTATGTGCCGTATGCAGAACGCCACGTAGAGCAGATGAATGTTATCATACCAGCAGAAAGTGCAATATTCTCCCCTGTCAAATTTCAACTCTGATAATTCAATTCTTTCCACCTACATTCCCCTTCCCATTTCAATGGAGAAAGGTATATTTAAATTCTTTTTCTAAAAATTTATATAGGGTTAAGGGGGAACTATTGAATGTTTCTTGCTGTCCATTCCTCATCAGATTACAGCTGAGCAGTGAGAGTGTGAGCCATTTCTATCACTACATTTGAATAGTAAAGCGCGTTGAGAACTTTAGGAGATGAAAAACATTGCATACCAAATCACGTCCTCAAAAGTGTTTCATTAACTTCTTACAAAATAATGTCTGCTCTAATCTTGTGAAATAATGTGGAGGTCTCTAATACACACTATAGGTCTGAAGCAAGACAAGATGCAAATAAAAGGTAAGCCTGGGCCATAAAGCCCAGCAACTGATCAAAACTTGTGCAAAGCCTGTGCCTTTCCAGGTTCACTTTTTTTGTTTTTATTTTGTTTCTGGATAATTTCTAATTGAATTGAAGGCTTTTCCTGAGTTTCTTCCAACCTTTTTCTAAAGCCACTGCTGTTATGAATGAACAGAACACACTTTCAGTACTGACTTTTTAATATATTTTATGGGTTTTTTTTAAATGGGGCCAAGTATCTATAAAAGGAGAAACAGGCAAAACCTCCAAAGGTGCAAAACATCCAAAGGAATTACAAGATAATAAATCCGTAGTATTCTGGTATAGAATAAGGCCTAGTATAAGCCTGTTCTAGTGTAGAATGGCGGTGTCTAATTTTTAAAGCTCTGGTTTTTATACAGAGCTAAAGCATGCAGTTAAGGAAAGTATATAAGCAGATTTGATTTGCTGGAGAGCAGTTAGCTGGGATGCCAGCAGCTTTGCCCCTGCAGGCTGCATCAGCTGGCACAGCAGGGGACACTGTGGTGGCTGCAGGGACATGATGCTGACCTGTGCCTGCAGCCCCTCTGTGCCACTGGCTGTGGCTCTGTGCTTTGGTGTCAGCTTAAAACTCTGCTCAAAGCCTAAATGCTTCCCCAGCTGGTAAGGCTCAGTGTAAGTGCTGGAGAGTTTCTAAAGTTGAATCAATAGTTGCTATTGCTGCCTTCTGCCAAGACTTTAACCTTTTTTTAAAGCAGTTGTGCACAACGTTAATGAGTCTCTGCAAATAGAAGCCTGTATTAAATTGGCACTGGAGTTTGTGCCCTGGAGTTTGTTCAGACACTAAACGCAGCTGAAGGGAAACTCTGAGTTTTATTCTAAAATGTTAAGTACCTAAAATTTCCTCTCTTCTTCAGCGGGTGCACAGCAAGTCATCCCTTCTAAATGACCCTGTTAACTTGAGTTAGAGGCGTTTAGTGTTATGACTCAGCCATTACAAGCTGTATCTTTCGAATTCATCTCTCATCTTCCCTTCCACTCTGAGGCCAGCTGATGGATGCAGAGATGGGGCTGGGTGAAATGTCGAAAGCAGCTCTCAGCATGCCATGAGCCCTACAGGAACCAGCCTTTTATCTGCCAGGACTGAGGGCTAAACTGATAGGCCACGTGCATGTTCACTGTGGTGTACGCACATCGCACACATAAACTTCTGTTCAGAATACCAGTCTTTATGGTATTTCTGAGAATTGCTCAGGTTACTGAGCAAGATGCCTGAAATAATCCTTTTCCTTTGATCATTCTTCAAATGAAAGGTTTGTTTAATAAGCATTCACACCTTAAGTCTTGAACAGCATTTCAAGCTTTTCTGGCCATGTCATCTGATTATAGCTGTGTTTGCTTCACAGACGGAATATGCAAATCCCCACATCATGTCTTTACAACAAAATGAGAAATTACCAGAATTTTATTGCTGGTTTTCTTCTCTGCTACCTCCTGGACAAAAGCCACCCTCAAATTGTTTTTCTCATCTGGTTGGTATCAGCTGGGCTGACAAAGTAAAACCATCAAGATCAGAAATAATTACAAGAGCTTAAGGGAAATCTGAAATGTGCATATTCTCTGGAAAAAAGACAAAGCACATTTTCCAGATCACTGAAACAACTGAGCATATTGCATATAGGTTTTGTTTAAAAACATATTTAAGAAAAAGAGCCCCTCATCTTGTCAATTGGATGGAAGGAATCAGAAGGATTTAAGTCTGAAAGTGGGGCACGAGACAGGGACATGGATTATTAAATGTAGAGAAATTTAAAAGACTTTGCAGGATGGTAAAACAAAATGTGACAGGCCTGATCCTCTGTTGTACTCAGGCTTCTGAAGGCACTCGTGGTTGTTTGGGAAGTGCCACAACAGAGTAGTGAGAGGACAGGCTCTGCTGGATGACGTGGACAGGGGTAAATGTTTCCAAGGTTAGAGCAGAGGGAGGAATGGATCTTCTAGCATCAAGGTGGAGGTGGAAGGATTCTGCTTCCATGGACCTTTGAAGCTTGTTCAATACTGCCTCCATGAACACTGGGGTCTTTCTGCTGGGATGCTACCAGCTTATGGCTTCTCCCATCTTCCCTAGCAAGATGAAAGGGAAGGAACCTCATAATCCTAAGAGCAGAGGTGCTGGGAGAATAAGGGTTCCATGGTTCTGCATTGTACTGGCAGAGACTAGAGCTGTTGAACTATCATGCTGACCTGGCATCAACCTTGGGACTTCTGGGCTTCTGGGGTGTTTGGGGCCCATCTAGCAGATGGCTTTCCTCAGTAACTGGAATATAAAGTACACATTATAGGGCAGGTATCAGGCAAGGAGAGAGGACTGGAGAACCAGAATGGCCTTCATAAGCCTGGTTTCTGACTGCTGAGGGGACTCCCTGAACGAGCCAGAGGTGTGGGGGCAGCCCTGGCTTCTCCTGTTTGCCAGGCTGGGGCTGAGCTGAGCAGCAGCTCTGTCCCAGGAGGTTTGTGAGGGTCTGCACTGTACCTGCACAGAGAGGGCAGCAGCCTGGCAGTGCCACACAAACAGGTTTGAGTGTTTGCTGAGTGTGGCCACATCACTGGCTGAGTGAAGAGCAAGTCTTATCTCTTCCAAGGACACAGGACACTTTTGAGTTCATGGAAACACAGGATTAGAAAGCCATCAGTGCAAAATAGTACAGTTTAATTTTCTGAAATGCAGCTAGATAGGTGGGGAGATTAAATTATGGTCCATTTATTCTCTCACCACCTAAATCCCAGTATTTTAAAAATATCTCTAAGTGACATTAAAGTAGGTCTAGACTTTCAGTAAAATATTGATCCAGTTTTTCATTTCATGATGTTTCATGATGTTCACATCAGGTTAGGTTGTTTTTTATAGTGTATGCAGACTGAAGTAGAGGTTGGATTTGTTACCTAAGACTTACTCCAAGTGAAGAGGATTTGGCAGTGCTATGTGATTGAACTTACTTGTTTTTCAGAGATTTCTTTACTTTGCACTTCCTCTGAGGTTAAGCTGCCAAATAGCACAGCTTGGGCTCTTTTACTGATTCAGGAAAGACAGGAAAAAAGTTTCCCCTGAAGACCATTGGAGGTTAGATGTCTTCCTCTAGATTTGACTTGCTAAATTCTAGTTGTACGGGAGGAAGGAGCTTTAGTACACTTGGCAGACAACTGTATTGTCATTAACAGCTCAAAATAAGCAGTTACCTGATAACATAGATAAATGACTGCCTTGGAGGGAGTGTGTATTTAAGAGGCATTTCCTCAACTGAATTATAAGGTGGGTAAGAACACCCCTCCTTCTGTGTGAGTGGAACAGAAGGACACACTGCATCTCAATTTTGCTGTATAGGATTTATGCTGCTTCTCTACAGCATGTTAGAACAATCATGCAAATATTTCCACGCTGCTTGCAAACTGCTGTAAGGGGTACACTTGGGAAGGGGAAAAGGATGCACATTAGTAATGTTTTTATCATGTGTTTATTATTTTGTATATTTAGACGTATGGGTTTTTAGAAGCTCAATAAAGGTAGCTGTTGTCAAAGAAATTGCAAGTAGACCTCCATGTCGATAATTTTTCAAAACAATCAACATACCAATCCCACATTCAGTTTTACTTTGGTGTGATGTAGGCATAGGGTCACATCTGAATCCAGACATACGTTTGCAACTTTCCTAAACTTCAGGGATAATTAGATCTGAAATTTGCTTTTCATCACGCCTCACTATTTCTGTTGGAGTGGTGCCACCAAGAGACCATTGCCAGTAGAGAGGCAGGATGGACTGTGTGCCTGACTCCATGTGGCATTTGCTAGATCTGAGCTTGAAGAGCATTAACATTTAAAATCAACTCTCAAAATTTGTCCTCTCCTGCTGGATAGGAGATGTTGCTCAAAAACAAAATTCTAGACTGGTGAAATTCACATCTCAATTGTGTGGTGAGACAGGCTATGCAGGCAGGCTTAGACTTCTCTCTCATTTGTGGCATGTTTTAGATACATATTTTTGATAGGATCATAATTTGGTAACCCGTGCTATCTGACAGTCTATATGAGAATGAGATTGAAAGCTTTTTCATTTTGTATATGTTTACAAGAGCAGCTACTCTTCTTAAATAAAATGAAAGGTTTTCTTTTGCTCCTTTATTCACCTGTACAGACACTGGAAGCCAGCATGTTAGTGAAACAGTCTGGAGGAAGGTGGGGTTATTGAATTTCATTGTGGCATGTTACGTAGTTTTCTGTCTCTGAGGTCGCTGGGTATGATGTATAAAACTGGAGTTTCTCAGGACATCAGGCACTCTTTCTCCCATTCTTATGCCTCATTTGTACCATGGTGGATTTTTTCTGGCTTTGCTAAAGCATTAGTCATCCAGTTGAGAAGTTCACTTAAAAGCTCAGACTTTCCCTGAAGAATATTCATCTTCTCAGATGCAGAAAATCCTGCGTATCTTGTGTCATTAAATATCTTGGAGTATTTTCAGACAGAATAGGACAATGGTCCTTTTGGTCTGGACAAAATATGGGTCTGACATCAACAATTTTTTAAGGAATTCAAAGAGTTAACAGGGATTCTTTTTGTATTTCACCCTACAGAGAGTTTTGTTATCAGCAGAGACAAACATAATTCTTGTTCAGTGCTAGTCCCTGATTCTGAGAGGGCTTATGCATGTGATTAGATTTCAGTGGTGCAGCTTGTGTATAAATTTAAACAAGAATTTGTTGCAGGGCTGGAACTATTGTGAGTAAGATACATATTACCCCTGGGATCTTTTCATGAAAGGTGTTGTTATCTGTATCACTCATAGCAGATATGTTGCTTTTACATGAGTGCTGTGGTTGTAGTCAATTCATTTCCTAACATTTAGAATAAAAGATACAAACCCTGGATGACCTGAAAAGAGAATCAACATATCACAGGCACTGCATGTAGATTCCTCCCTAGCACAGCTGGCTGACAGGTATTTCATGGAGCTAAAGGTCATACACTCATTTGTGTGTCATGCTACAGTTTGCACACAGATCAGGTATCTTTGACGTTTGTATTCACACACACCACTTAGAAGTTCTTCCCACTGAGTGTTGTGCAGCTCAGAATTAGCTGGCTGGCTAAAATCACACAATCTGATTTTTCTTTTGTACTGCTCACCACCACTGGCTATTATTAGATTTGGCAGAATTGTCCAAACGCTCATAAGCAGCCACTGATTTGTGGCCAGAGCAGGAACACTATGGATAGGCTTGAAAAACATCACCTGAATAAAAAAGCATCTACTGCTTTCCTCGGGAGGCAGTGCAGAAATAATGATTTATTTTCTTTCCGGGCATTACAGAGATGGAGGAGAGAGCTCCTTGCAGCTCTTTTCTCACTGGAGGATTCAAACTCATCATCCCTCTGAGAGCCCAAGACTGAGGCTGTCATTTTCCAGTCTGTGGTCCCTGTTATACTCTGTGGTCTGAACATCACAATCAGTAAGCTCATCAAGATAGGCTTAACTTCTTGACATTCGTTGAAAGAGTACCCCAGAGTCAGAAAGTTCTTTCTTTTGTGGTATAGTTTTATTAGAAATTTGCCATTTCTTCAGAAAAAGGCTGAAGTCCTGAGCCTATTCAGGACTGCATGTTTTGCATTGGATTTCAGTTGAATCACGATTTCACCCAAACTGGTCTACTTGTGGTCTTTGTAAAGTGCCCACCACCTGAGTGATGTCAGGTGTGTGTTCTTTCAGGAGCATGTGTCCCATTTTATACAGATTTGCCTGGTTTCCTCCTCATTTGTACTGAGATACCACTATTTGCCTTCATACCCATTACTTTTAAATAGAGCTAAAGAGAAGCTGTACTTAACATGTCCTACAAAGAGCACCACCAATGGGTGCCACCATTTTCTAAGAGGCTGAGGGTTGGATGTGTCTCTCAGAGGCAGCGTACACTCTCCCATAGACAAGGGATAAAAGTAGTTTTTGCTACAGCATAACCTATCTGTGCTTGTTCAATTTCTACCTTAGGAGCAGATAAATCCAGAAATGGCTATTTCGCTTCATGCTTGAAATGAAAACCTAGCCAGAGAGTTCAAATATAGAGACTTGTTTCGTAGATGTGTAACTTGAATACACAAATCCCTGCTAATGTGTGCTGAGCAGGAATAAAGCCCTAGTGGCAAGAAGGATAAGCAGTGCAAAGTCTCATGACCCTACAAACTTGAAGAATTTTATGGACAGAACACCTGTCTGTGAGGCATGTAAGCACAGAACTGTATTAAAAAGTCACCACTATCCAAATTAATAACCTAGGAATTCTTAATTCACCCTTTAGTATAACTGTGTATATAAAACTGAAACAGTAAACTCTAGGAACTTTATCTGTGGTTTTAATATGGCATATATCAGAGTTCTGTGCCACGAACTTGGAGTACTTGCCATATATGTCAATGAAAACCAATAAAGTATCTTTTGTATTTAAGGTAGAAAAAAGTATCTGTCTTTGTAGTGCAGTGAGCTCTGCCTGCAAAAGTGTGTTGGGATAGTTTTGACTGCAGCCAATGAGATTATAAAAAACATTCTAAAGTAAAAGCTTCCTACCCCCACGCACTGCACATCAAGGGTCAGGAGTGAACTCTGAGAGCAGCAGAATTCTGTCTCTGTACTGCATTGCAATTGATATGTATTCTCATTAGAGGGAAAGTGATTCACCCAAAGTAGGATGTCAATAACTTTGCTCTTTCCCACGCACTTTCTTTGAACTAAGGGGTTTTTAATTGTCACAGTCCCTCAGGATCATAGTTTCTCATAGACTTCATGCAAGTTCAAAACCTACTTGAGTCTTTTCTTGGTGCTGGCACTTAAACAAGGTAGATTTTTTCAATTATTTAATTTCTACTTTCTACCACTAATGACTAGCTTCATTTTTTCTTCAGCTGTTTGGTTTTGTTGCCCCACTGAAACCCTGGTATTTCAGGGTTTTGGGTTTGGTTTTTGCTGTTTGGAGTTTTTTTCCTGAGGTCACACCAAGGATAGCTCAGCATATTGAAAAGCAACATACTTTAGCAGCTTACCTTCCCCCTCAGACACTGAATGAATAAAAACAAATCTATAAAGACATTTAATTCTGGCACCTAATGGCATGCCAGGACCAAACACACACTACAGACCTGATAAAGCAACAGCCACAATCGGATAAAGGGGATAGGTCTCAAGAAATGAAGGGATTAACAGGGCGGACCAGTAACGAAATAGTATCACTTCTACCAGGAAAATGAAAACCAAGTTCATTGCACAGTCACATGACTCCCATTAAGGGCTTAATAGAAATTCCCTTTACTGTGGGATCATGCTATAAATAAGCAGATGGTGGTGATTTTGGGTCCAAATTATTGGATTTACATACAAAATGTCTTTTGATAGCAGGAAAAAAAAAGGTTGAATAGCTTTAAATTAAACAATAAAGCATGCTGTATTTAAAAAAAGGAAAAAAGGAAAAAGATGGAAGCAAGAGCAACAATACTATCAGTATGAAAAGCCTCAAAGCCTGCAGTTCTGGCAATGTTTTAAAGCCAAGTGAGATAATACATAGCTAAGATTACTCAAATACAGTAAATTGGAAAATCAGTGGAGTCTTGCTAATTTATAGCAATAGAATTTTGCTCTTATGATGTTATTTTCAAGTTAAGACTTCAAATACATTCATTTAAAAACATTTAATAAGCTCTAGCCGTAAGCCTGTTTTGGATGGTTCTGGTTACACAGTTTGCATCTGAAGTTTCATATAAGTAATATTTGTTTTTAACCTCCTTTTCAATCAAGCTAATGGAAACCTGCTTACTTTGATTTACACCCTGAGAAGGATTTGTGCCATAAGATCACCCCTGCCTTGTGTTGCAACATGATCCTTCCCCAATTCTTACAGCTCCTTAAAGCACACACAAGTGGAAAAACTCATGACAGTGTTGACTGCCTGATTGACTTCAGTCCTGAGCAGCAGTGTCTACAAAGAGCTTTGTGCCGAAGAAAAATCACATTATATTGACACCATTTGCTTCTCCGGATTAACTTTGTCTAGTGTGGATGTCTTCTGGATGCTTTTCACATCTAGATACTGATACAGGGTTTTCTAGAAGAATTCAATATGCAGTATTTGAGAGCAGCATGGACAGTAGCACATGGAGCATTTGCCCTGGAGCCCTGGCTGGTCTCCTTGCCATGAGAGTGAACCCAACAGCGGCACCATGACCACTGTCAGTGCCTCTCTCAAGCCACATCAAGGAGGACTTGTACTTTCCTCTCTCCCTGTGACCAAAAGCAGCTTCTCCTGGTTCCTGGAAGCTCAAATCCAGAGCCTTTCCCAGGCCAGGCTTTCTCACAGACTCTTCAGTCAACAAAAGTCTTACGTGTCAGTGCTCTTGGTGGGAGCTGCCCAGAGTAAGGCACAGCAGTGTCTGGTCCCTGGCACTCTGGGGTCCCCCAGGCACAGGAGTTCAGCTCCTGTGCTGTAGGCAAGGTCCCTTGGTGCTCATGGGAGCCACAGGGCCGGCTCTCTGTCCAGGGCACAGCTTGCATTGCATTGTTTGTTATGAGGAGCTCTCCCAGCTCCCTCCTCACTCAAGGCTCTCGGCACCAGCCCCTACTCCCTGTTATATCCATTTGCAGCCTTCTTCTCAGCGCTACTCTTGTATCTTGTATCTTCTGACAGTCTTCTGAACTTCAGCCTGAGCAATCTAGCTACAATTAAAACCATCAAGAAGGTCACTTTGTAAACTAAATCCAGACATGTGCTGTCATTTCAGCTTCACTTCCAGCCTCAGGGACAGCCTGTTTGAATTTGTCTGTTGCAGGGGCGGCCCTGTGCGCGTGAGTTGAACACGGAGGCTGAGTAGGACGGGGCTCACGGACCCGTTCGGTTCTGCTTGAATGACAAACTGACCCTCCAAGAGGTACAAAATGGGAAGGCAGCCACACAACTGAGACAGGATAACCCTGCCCAACATCCCTATGCGGCTCATGGCTAAATACCACATACTGTTGTAGAGCAAGGTTGCTTGTAGCAGCTTATGCTCTCATACAGAGGATAAAACTACTCTGCCTACTGAAAATGTCCTCCCAAGCATGAGCCTTGTGACCTCTTGAGAAGGGACAGTGTTCCCTACAGCTGCTGTTTTCATTTAGGTAGTTAAATTCTAAATTAAAGTAAACTACTGGAGGGGAGCAGAGAAGCTGGAGTTTGTCCAGGTAAATATTGGCATGTAATAATTGCAAGTGAGCTTGTGTTTGCTTCTCTGGGAACGGTTCACAAAATTCATGTGCAGGCTTTGCCTTACCCACAGCTTAAATGCAGCTGTCTCAAGGGAAATATGGAGGTTATTTAATAGTGCCCAGCAATGACACAAAACAACTTAGGGCAGGAAGAGAAGCCACCATATTAAATTAAAACTGCACAAAGCAAAATTTAGGGAGACAGAATGTAATTACCCAACTTGGACTGTGGCCAAGGCACTGATGCTAACACCTTTATTATTAAAAAAAAAAAAAAAAAAAAAAAAAAAAAAAAAAAAAAAAAAAATTCCATGAGAGGAAGGAAAATCAAAAAGAGATGAGACCTTGCTTTCAGTCTTTCTTCTGAAAGATGACACCTCAAGTAGCACAGTGCCCATTAGCACTATGCCAGGGTATTGATTCAGTACCTACTAAGAAAGAAGGCCACCCACTGAAGAACATGCATAATTAAAGCTAAAAAATGAGCTGCTTTCTCTGTGAAATACAGAGTTCTCATAGCAGTGTTTCCCCAGGAATACACCATCAGGGGAAAAAAAGTAGTTTGTACTTCACCTCCAAGGAATTTTGCAAAGGTCAAGCACTAGAGCCAGCTGGATGCATTATTTAGTGACTTGACCATTTTATTACTGAATATTTCATTGGGTTTGTTTTTACAATCAACTATTTCTGTTCATGTTAAGAGGAGCTATCACTAAATCCCATTTTTACTGTGGTAGACAGTGAAACAGAGGCAGCCAAAGGAAGCGGATATAACCAGTTGTCCTAGATGTTCAGCAGCTTCCAGTTCCTTTGGATTCCTCTAGTAACTCCCACATTCCAGTGAGTTTCTCAGTGTAATTTGAGAAGTTTGCAACAGAAAACAGGATCCTTGTTGCTGCATAACAATGTTCTGCAGAATTACTCCAATTACACCGTGAGGTCCTGAAGATACATCATCAAGCACTTGCAAGGTTCCGTGGGCATATAGGAATAGGGAAAGGGACAAAATGAGTTGAAGGCAGAGGTGCTGTGATGGGAGCATAATTTTGTATTCTCTGTGCAAACTACAGACACACAGACTGGAAGTGACCCATATATTTATCAGTTATGATTTCAGCCATGGGCTTACATTAATCCTGGATGTAGCCATTTACCCTTTACAGAATCCAACTCTTCCTAAAGGAAAATCCAGAGACATCACCTTGCTCAGAAGTTTCATAGTTGATGGAGAAATCATTTGAGACTTGAGGGCCAGTGTTGTACACAAATTCTTTTAAGGCTAAAATTAAGTAGACCTGTGTAAGATGGTTACTCAAAAAATGTGGTTTTGACCTTCACCAGTCCATTCTGCTGTTTTGCTGAATGGGTAGGTCTAGAGTTTTAGGAAAACGGATGCAGAAGGTATAGATAGCCTATGTAAGAGATGCACGTTGGCAATTACTTCATGTTCAAAATATAGGCACTATTTAGCTCAATTCCTTGCACGTTTGTTTGGTTTGGGTAGGGTTTTTTTGCTACTAGGGTATCTCAACTTTCCTGAGTGCACACTAAATTATTTGTAAGATCGAAATTGCAGAGCAGAGCTGCCTTTTATGAATAAATACTATTAAGCACGTTATCTAGTTATGTTAAGTCTTCATGGGCAGCAGCTTCTACTGTATAGTTTTTCTATATAATATGCCCTTCAGAGCCTGTGCATTTACTAGTATGATTTTATAGATACCTGTAGTAAGCTGGAACATTTTAGATAAATAAACTAAATAGTAGCATTATTATGTGGAGGTTGTATTTGCTCCACAGTTATAGCTGAGAATGATTTTCCACTGTAAACCAAAAAAACACAGCTCCTTTTATATAATCAAAAAAGTTCTATCTACTTCAAGTTATGTGTAAGTAAAAAGTCATAGGACATAGGAATAAGAGGCTCTGTCTTCCTCGGGCCTCATCTTAAAGGCAAAAGTCTACATTGAGTTGAAAGAATTTCAGAATATAACAAATACAGCCAGAATATACCTACAGTATCTGAGGAGAAAATTCTGCAATTAAAAGTGTTTTTTGCAGACAGAGATTTGCATGGGCTCTGCATGGGCAGGTCCTTAATACCATTAAGAGCTCTTGTTTGAAAAACCACCACATGTTTTCAATATTTATGCTTTATCACAGATGAAAGGTTTTTCTCTCCACAAGACAATTTCTCGACTTTTGGTAGCTCTTGTTTTGATCAGTGCTGAGCACTTTTCAGAGTCCTTACCTGAGGTGTCTGCATGAAAAGAAACACAAATTTTTAATCAATCTTCTTTAAATACAAAGTCTTCCTTTGTTAACAGGTAGAAAAGGCTAGAATGCTTTTCTCTTAGTCATTCTCTTAATTTCACTAATTCCAGCCTTCTTAGTGATCATACTACAAACCCCAAAAAGATGTACTTTAAACTTCTTATGAGACAAAGAGAATACTGTATGTGGTCTTCATTAAGATCCTGGGTGCTACCCATTGTGATGAAGCATCATTAAAAATGAGTGAATATGTTTGTAACCTTCTTGGCCAGTAGCACATAATTACTGCATGTGTATAAAAAGAAAAATAATGATCTGATGCTGTAGCATCACCGTCAGTACCAGAGACATGGATGTACATAGTGAGTCAAGATCCATTTTATGGGTTGTCATTGCTCCGTTTGGAGCTTGGATGTGCAGGGGTTTCTGACAGCCAGTGACAAAAAGGGAGCATTGGTTCATAGCTCTGAGCTGGGGTAACTTAGCTGGGGTTTCATCCACAGCGGAGACTCATGCCAGTCCTCCACCGTGCCTCTGCTGTGCAGCCATTCTGCCATGCCCAAAGACAGTGTGCGGGAAGCTCCACAGCTAGTAGTGCTTTTCATCCTATGTTAGCACATGAAAGTTTGCTAGTCCCAGATGATCCTTTTCCTCATCTTAGCACCAAGCTATCCTACAGCAGGTTCTAGCAAAGCAATCCAGAGGGGACTGAGCTTTGACCCATAGCCAGCCACTCCTGCTGCTATGTGGGAGGGCCACAACACAGCCCTGGAAGTACAGAAACAATGCTTTTATAAAGCTCCTATATAAGAACATAATGACAAAAAAATTCTTTCACAAAAGTACTTAATGCAAAGATGTCACATTTTGTTGAAGAGGTACCATCATGGAAAAGGAGATAAATGAGGCTACAGCCACATTCACTCTTCTGAATTACTGGGTTGGCATCATGCTCAGTATTTAAAGTAGAGGGGAAAAGGAGGAATGGAGGGATATTTGGAGTGATGGTGTTTGTCTTCTGCTGGGTGTGATAGAGCCCTGCTTCCCTGGGGATAGCTGTTTACCTGCTTGCCCATGGGAAGTGTTAAATTAATTCCTTGGTTTTTCTTTCCTTTTGCTTTCCCCATTAAATTGTCTCTATCTCAGCCCACAAGTTTTCCAGGTTTTATCCGATTGTGTCCCTTATCCTGCTGTTGGGGAAGCGAGCGAATGGCTGTTTGGGGCTTGGCTGCTGGCTGGGGTTAAACCAGGAGAAGGTCATTCCCTACCCAAAGGAGAGCCCTAATTCAGCTGAAATTGTCACTCCCATAAAGAGGAAAATACTAGCTTTTCTCTGAGTCTTGAGATTTTGTTATTACTATTGATTTAATAATCACCTTTTCAGATACTATGTTTACAAGAAAAAAATTACAAACAGGGTAGATAATAGGTAGTATCCAGACCAAGATTTTATCTGATTTCTTTCAGTCTGTTGTAGAGTGATGCACCAAGATCACAGTACTGACTTCAGTGCAACCCACTGTAATAGGGTGGGGAGTCAGAACCAGTAACCTTCTCATGGTAGTTGTATCAGCTCTAGTAAGTGCTCCAGCATTCATAAAAGAAGAAATCCTTCCTGGTCTACTTTCTGGTATTTTGTATCTTTTAGTTATGAGTAAAAATGTAAAGGGCTTCGGTTATTTTCCCAAAATGAATGATTCTATAGAAAATATCCATTACTGCTTACTCTCTTAACTAGATGTTATTCCCAAGTGCTGTTTAATCATTAAGTGAGCTTTAATTTAACAAGTGTGCTGCTCTTAGCACATTTTTACTTATGTAGTAGTAAATTAACTATAACAGATTGTAACTGTTCTCCATCATTTAGCAAAAATAAGTCTTCCCATAAATATCTTTAAAACTAAACCAATGTATTTTTATGGTACTTGCTAACCATTCATTCTTATTTCTCATCACAGCTTAAACAATATCCATTTCAAAGAAAAGATTATTTTTCATGCTGAGATTCAAAATTTCAGTTCATTTGCTTTCTGGTTACTGGGAAGGAAACTGCACCACCTGAGGTATGTCTCACGTGGCCACCTCTGGTAGATGAGCAATGCTTCGATAACAGGGATGGGAACACTTCAGTGGCCTAAGTGAATTTGCCGGATCAATGAGGCATCGCTGCATTTCCACAGTGATTTCTTTCAGTGTCTCATGGTTTCACACATTTATATCACAGATTTTGCTTTGGTAGTAATCAGCAGCAAGTTTCTGAACGACTCCAATGCTAAGGGCCAAATCCCAGAAATACAGTAACCAAACCAGAGCCTGATATTTAAAGGAGCTCTCACCTTTTTTATCTACAGCCAGCTGGGTGTGTATGTTAAGTCAAGCCTCTATGCTTGTGTCTATAGGGGGAAAACTCCTTCTGAACGACTGTCCTTATGTGACACTTCTTTTCTCTGTCTGCTGTCTATACAGATAGGGAATGACCATGATTAATTAGAATAGCAACTAAAGTAATGTCTTGAGAACAGTGATGATATTTAACTTGAATATTGTTTTCTCCAGGGCTTTGCCCTGATCCTTCAGGATTGTGCACTTCAAAGGGAAAAAATGGATCTGGCACTCACATTTATGCTGGGCTGACATTGTTGGTTTGCTGCCAAAGAAGCATATCACAGAGGCACCAGCTGAGGGATCTCAGCCACTGAACCTTGGCGCTAGCCTTACAAGAAATCACTTCAATGGTGATGTGGAATAACTCTGTCCATTTTGTCCTTAAAGTTACAGAAATGCCATCCCAAGTTAAGTTAAATCACAGCTTTCTCATACAGGTACATGACCCTTCAGAATCATACTGATGCCATCAGCTTGTTTCACATTTCACAGCCCAAAGCAAAGCCTTAGAGGATGAAAATTTTGCTTATAAAAATCCTGATCTGGCCTCACCCTCTTATTGCCCCCTGCATATCACAGACTTCTTCATAGGCCATTATCCTTTCTCTGGAGTATTCTATATTGTGGCTTTGTTTTTTTAAGGGCAAAAATACACATGACATTAAAAATAACTGTTATTGTTCTGACCTCAGAAAAAAAAATGGGTTTGCATTTTAAAATAATTAAATCTTCATTTGAAAACTGTTTAGTCATAATGGTCTCTTGTCAGTATTCTCACTCAGAAATGTTCTTCTCATTGACGCCTCTTTCTCTCCCAGTTCATGAGGATTTTGCTCTCTAGCAGATTCCAGCAGAGAACAAAATAGCTAAAACAGACTAGTGGAATTTGAGTTGCACAGGGGTGTTACGTTAATTATTTTTCCAGTAAGTCCATATGTTCTTCTACATATACAGAATGATGGTATTAGATAAGAAATAATCAGTGATTTCACTCAGTAGTTTTAGCTGAACTGTGAGATAGAATTGTTCCCTGGAAGCCCATTTTCACTTGGCAAAAGGAAATATATTCATCCAGTCAGGCAACTGCAAAAGCAAGACAGAACAGAAATTTGACCAGAATTTTCAAAAGTTCCATTTTTTATCATGTAGAAACTTACCTTTTCCTTTATATGCATCATCAAAACAAAGTCTTTCTTTAGGAATTAGGGAATTTTTTTGAGGCAGGGTGTTTTGAAAGTGGCCTACTGTCACTAGAAAATTCAATAAACATTGCAGTATTTAGAACCTGGATTTCTGTCTGGGTGATTTGTATGTACAGCAGTACTGCGTCTGCGCTTCTTAAGGATTTTATTTTGTCAATCCATGTTATTTAGATTTTATTATTTCAGTTCTTATGCTATTCTGAAAAGGGAGAGAAACATTTGTAGAGCATCTTATTTTTTCAAATGTAAACATTTTCATTTGTAAACAGTGCTCCTTAGAGTCTGTAGAGAAAGGCAAATGTGAGCAAGTCTAATACAAGTTGTTCTACTCCTGCATCTCCACAATGTAACCTTGTTCTCAGTACATGTGATGCCTCTGATTGTCTTGCCCCAATGTACTAAGCTACGTCAGCATGTCTATGTGTATTATCTTTATGTAGTTTTTTAACAACTTTATGTTTGAAGTTATAAAAGGGCAAGTTCTTTACAACAGGGTAAGTGCCCATGTGTTACGGGCAAACCTCTCTGTGCAGTGGTGCTTGTTTTATAATATTTTGAGAGCATGTGTTTCCCTCTGTCTCTTCATTGATAGCCATATGTCAAGGAGTGCTGCAAGCAGATAGCACAGAGTCATTACAGGTATCCTGGTGATAAGACACTTTTATGACTCTGATTGCAAAAAGATTTGAAATTTTCATCAGATATGTAATATTAAAAGTAAGCTGGATAAATTATTAAAAGAAAAATGGAGAGTAGCTGAGTTGTTTAACACTTTAAATAAAAGGAGAAAAAATAGGTGGATCAAAGACGCCTAAAAAACAAGTCTGTTTTCTCTTTTTTCATCAAATGTTACTTGGATCCTAGGGGGTTTTCTTTATCCAGATGGAAAGTAGAGGGCTTGTTTATCAGAGTGCTGAGGCTTACACTGAAATAACAGCCAGGTCTGCAATCCCCATGGGATGGTGTAGACAGAGACATGGCAGAGGTGAGCTCACTGCAGCCTCACATTTGGGTGGGATCCTTACAAGCCATGGAAGCACGTGTTCAGCTCCTCACACTGTGTCTCCTCAGCACTTCATTGAGAACAGGACCTTTGCAAACCCCTTTTGCCAGCCTTTGATTTCTAGTCTGCACCATGTGGCTGCTATCAGTTTACAAATAAAGAAAAATTAAAATTGGTTTATGACCTGTTATTATGATAACCAAGTTCTGCTATTAGCTAGGTCTCAATGTTTTCATATATTCCACACCTCTGTTGCCCTTCAAGATTTTTAACTGTTGTTTTCTTGTACATTAATAATTTCCTAGTATAATTGTTCCCAAGAGAAGGAGCTGAAAGAATTATGAATTAATTTGCATCTTTTAATGTACTAATAAACTTTGCAAGAAGAAAATTTCACTCCATCCAGGTGGAAACCAATCACTTTAAATCAAAGCTTACTGAATTTCAAATAGGTTTTGTTTTTTTTTCAAGAAGTTGAAGAAGAACAGTGCTCTGCATGTTAGAAGTAATTAGAAAGCATAAACAGCAATTTCAGAAAAAGCCCTGGGTCATTTTTTTGCTGCAACATAGAGTTCACAGGCATTTAGGAAAATGACTATTTGTTGTATTGAAACAAAATGAATAGCAATTTCTTGGAGGTTGAGAGGTCTCAGGCTGTAAATACAGATTTCACCGTTTGATTGAAAAATATTTTTAAACTGTTTTAGCTTTTTTTATTATCTGATGTACATAAATAATGCATGCTATAGCCTTTAAAATACACTTCAAGAAAAAGAAATGTCCTTTTATGTACGATTTATTCAAACGGAATCTTGAGTGGACAAAATGTTCTATGTTACGTATTCATTTATAACCAAACAATGTCAGGTCCTTGTTCACCAAAGCACTCATCTTCATTTACCTCTGAGCACTTGAGAAACCCAAGCTCTTCTCCTGACTAACTAAAGAAACAAGTTCTGAGCATCTACTCTAAGTTTAATACATCAGAGTGTTACTCACATAGTTACTCACAAGCTTAAGCCATTTACTGAGCTGGTGATTTGACATCCAAGTTTATTTACCTTCAAGTATTTTATCCTCGGTTAAATTTGAGAATAGGAATGAATGCTCTAGCCCCCATTTTCCAAATGAGACACAAAATATCATTAATGGAAAAGACAGACCTTGATATCAAGCTTCTGATTTTGCAAGTTTATTTTAGCAGTTGCTAAAGTTTAACATTAACATTTGACAGGGTAAAAACCATTTGTTTAAATGGCTACAAACTGTCAGGGCCAGAACGAATCCCAGCTGGTATGGGAAAGGGGGGACAGTGCAGAGCAGGGAAGGGATTGATGAAGGACAGACACAAAGCAAGGATAAACCGTAGCAGGTTTGGAAGCAGGCAGAAGAGTGTTGGAATTATGACCAAGGGGCAGCCTGAAGGAATGTCACAAGAGGTGAGAAAAGGCCAGGTGGGCACTTGCTGGGGCAAGACCCAGAGTAGGAGGAAATGGGGGTGCAAGGCCAAACAAGGGGGGTACTGCTAATAAGGCAAAGGGAGCTGTGCCTCTTCCCTAAGGGAGCAGGTGCAGATTAGTGGTACAACTTCATCAGGATTATTGATATGGCCATAGAGAATCCAACCTACAAAAAAATGTTCAATACAACTTGGGTGATGTTTCCTCTCAAAAATTAGAAAAACTAAGTAATTTCTAAAAATAGGGCCTAAATATGAATGATTTAAAAACTGCATGCAGGAATTTTTCAGTAGATCTGGATGTTTAGACTTTTCCCCCCACTTACAGTTTTGAGGAGCACAAGATTATCAGCACAGTTGGATATGATGCTCCTTTCTTTAGTATGCCACAGAAGGAAAACATTGTATTGACTGAAGACAACCCCAATAGAACCTGTTTCTCCTATAAAGCTACTCCATGGCATGCAGGTTTCCATATATTCTAACTGAAACAGTTTTTCTAGTGTAAATTCGAAGTTTGCAGAGTATTTGCAGAGCTTGTATGTGTGTTCAGAGCACTGTTTGTTATGGAAAGTACTGACAACAGCAGAACACCTCTAGCAGTATGAAAGTACACATTTAAAACAGTTGCTGTTTGTATCCTTTGAAATGCATTATTTTTCAGGCTGTTACAGAGATTGCAAACAGATATATTGTTTGCTTTCCATTCTTCAATGACTTTTTTACATAAATGTACATATAAATTAATTTTTTTAATGTCTATGGTAACTAAAGGCTATTTTTGCTGTGCTCAAAACAGCATTTTTACTCACAAAAACATCCAGCTATCCCTTAAACAGCCCTGAAGACACTATTTGACACCAGAAGTGTCTGCCATGATGGATTCATTTTATTTTAGCAAGAGAGATAAAACATGGGAAATTCCTTATAGCTGGTGCTTGTTATGACAGTGCATAGGGAACTTCCTCACAAACACAGACAAACTTTCTCCAATTCCAGACTGCAATTACTTTTGCTTAATGTAAATATATATGCAAGTCCTCAAAAGACACAAGCTGCAGTACAAATTTCAGTGCAATGCTTTTTAAAACTAGCAAGGTGCAAACTTCATAACAGAAAGGAGGGAAGACACCTCAGAATCAGCACTGACACCTCAGTACCACTGAAATGAGGCTACTGTCTATTTGAAATGTTTTGCGTTTTGGCCAAATAATCCAAGACCCTGAAAATTATCACACCTGTAGAAAATATGGACACCACTTCTGGCACATCCCAACCTGCTCTTTCTGCACGAATTCCTGCAAGGAAGGAGTTATTCTTCCATGGTAAAGTAATACTCTATTTAACAGCATTCTTTTCTTGCCAGGCTTTAAGAAAGTCATCAGTAGTGTCTCCCTAAATTCCCTCCACACTGCAGTGTTTCATGACACCTGATCTAAAGTAAGAACTTGTTGCTTAAGGAATATGCATTTGTCATATGAATACCAGGAACAGATTAAGTCCAAAAGTCCCCTGTAACCTGCTGGGAGAGATATGTGCAGTACTGGAGTCAGCACAGCCAGAAAAACCTTCAAAATATTTTTCTTCAGCTCTAATTTGAAAACTTCAATGGCAAAGTTTACCCTAAGGAGAAATGGTGCTAAGCACAGATTTACTTATTTCCTGCTGATGAACACCGCCATGTGAACAACTGGGATGTTTTTTCTTGCAGGAGGGTGCCAGAGCTGCTGAGTTAAAAGCTTAAGCTTCAAAATTGACATTGACCTAACTGACCCTATTTATTAGCACAATAATGTGCTTGTGGTGACTCCTCTGGCTTTCCAGGATTGCAGAGGTCTGTATGAATGTGTGTTTATGCTGTCCCAATGCAGGTGGCTCGCAAGGCAGGGTGTCTGGTTGAAAATACACCCCGAGGTCTCTCCTGGAAGATGACTTGGGATCCTCACTTTCAGGGCAAGGCAACCAAATCCCTTCAGAAGCTATTTATCTCTAAGAACAGGCTGACTTTATTTTTGAAAATACATGATGTCTCTCATACAGGACTTGGGGAGTAGAGCTTGGGCAAGTCTCTTTTGGAGTCAGGCAGTCAGATCAGCTTTCTCCTGGGGCGTGGCAGCAGGAGGCCACCATCTTTTAAGCCCTGGCATCAGCCATTTATGGGGAATTTCACTGCTGGGAACTAGCAGGTGGAGAAGGGCTGCTCCTCACCTGGCTCCTGCCTGGAAGAGAGGCAGGGCTTGGAGCCTGACCTCACACTTCCCTTCAGGATACTCAAGTCCCTTCACAACAGCATTTTCTGATCTTGTAGAATTTCTAATTAGAAGTTAACCCTTTAAAATGAAACGGTATTTTATCTTGTCTAGAGAAATGTAAGATTTCCAAAAAATACAAAACATGTTGAAAGTGTGGCCTGTTGAAAAAAAAAACTGTAAGACATTTTTACATCAGTCCAAGTTTTCCTCTTTATACTTTTGAATACTGAGGAATGGTTCACCTATTTTCAAATGACAGTATCTTCATGAGGTTTCTTTATTATTATTATTATTATTGTTGTTGTTGCTTTGAAAATACTTTTTTTTTACAAACTGTTTACTGTTTTCCAAACACCTCTTATTGGTGCATATCAGTCCCAAGAAATCAAAAGTGTTCCAGATCCTTCAGGAATCATCAATACTTCATAGACTCAGAATAGCTGAGGTTGGCAGGGACCTCTGGACATCATCTAGGCTGAGCCTCCTAAGTAAGCAGGTTGCTCAGGACTATGTCCAGTCAGCTTTTGAAAATCTCCATAGAAGGACTTCACAATGATCTGAGCAACCTGTTGCACTGTTCAACCACTCTTACAGTACAAAAAAGAAGAAAAAAAAAAAACACTAGAAAATTCTTATGTTTAAAAAAAAGTCTTGTGTTTCAGTTGAGGTCCATTGGCTATTGTCTTGTCAGCTGAAATCACTTAGAAGAGTCTGCCTCCTTCTGCTTTACTCCTTGCCATCAGCTATTTATACACACTGATAAAGTGCCCTACGTCCTTTCTTCTGGTGGTGTAGCCCCACCTTTCTCAGCCTGTCCTTGTCAGTCAGTCCCGCCTGTGTGGCTTTGTGGACTCTCTCCAGTGTGCCTGCATCCTTCTGCTCTCCAGCTGGAGAGCCTCAACCTGTGCTGGTAGATGGGGCTGCTCTTCCCCAGGTACAGGGCTTTGCACTTCCTTTTGCTGAAGTGCATGACAATCCTGTTTGCCCAATTCTCCAGCCAGTCGACTTCCCTCTGGATGGCAGCACAACCACCTGGTGCAGCACTCACCCCTTCGAGTTCTGTGTCACCTGCAAACCTGAGGGCACCTCTGCCCCATCAGCCGGGTTGTTAACAAAGGTGCTAAACAGCACCAGATCCACAGGTGGTGGACGCACAGTGCATTTGAACACGATCCCATGAAGGAACAGTGCACTGGAGTAAAAAAGCCAGTTTTAATGCGTGCATTTGGCTGCCGTCTCCCCGCCAAGCCTCTCTGTCCTGCTGTTATCCCTGCTCTTGTCAGCAGGAGCTCCAAGTGCTGCAAAAGCACAGCCGGCGCTCAGCAGCTCCGCAGCATTCCTGGCTGGCACAGGGACTGGAGCCACCACGTTCCTGCGTCAGGGAGAAGTGCAGTGGCACCAGCAGACAGGATCCAACCTGCTGCTTCTAACTGAGAAGCACCTCAGGACATCAGAGGCCATTGTGGCCCCGCTCACACACAGATTTGGCCAGCTAGAGCATTTACAGGTGTTCACCATCTAGTAGGAAAGGAGTGTCTCTTAGCAGGCAAATTTCTGTGAGAAAGCTTCAACAGCTAAGTTTGCTGCAGGGTGGGCCCTGTGTAGATTTGGGTTGCTTCTGACAAAATTATCTATTTAAGAAACAGTTTCGGGAAAAGCTGGGATAAGCATCTTACTTGAAAGTCTCAGGAGAATTCTTTACATGATTATATGCTGTAGTAAAACAGATAGGTTTGATTCCTTGCATAAATTATTACTATTAATAACTTAATTATAAATTTAAATATTAATTATTATAATGAATCCTTTAGTACCTAACAATTATAGAGTGTTACAAACTCTGAAATAAGCACTACAAGTCTCTAAATAAACAACATATTCACGGCCTGAAACTGACATTTTTTCTTGCATTGTAGGAGACCTTGGTGCAACAGACACCAAAACTCGGATTTTCAACTTCTCCAACAGAAAGTAAACAAGTGTCAGAGTAAGTAAGAATCAGATCTCAAATTCCAGTAGATCTGGCCCCCTCTGATAGAATTTCCACCCTTCTGTCATGTATTCTTCTGCTTCATTCTGCTAAATTCAGATTCTTCTTCAAGACCTTACATACTGGTGCACTTTCAGACCTCTTCCATAACTGATCTCTCTTATCTTGACTTTCATTTTGTGAACTAGCAGGTCACTGTATTTCCTTTCTTATAGTTTAAGCAAGGAGGCTCCGAGATACAGAGAGGCTAATCTCACAATTCTCAAAAGCATATCTGCAACTGTCTTTCTATTTCCGGACTTAATTCTATATTCAACGCATCTTTTTTATTGTATTTGTCTTTGATCCTGCTCAAGACTCTCACAGTCTGTTTTACTTGGCAGTGAAGAACTATGGCTGTTTTTAGCACTAACGTTGAGAAGACTAGAGAGCTGAGGCTGGAGTGGAGCTGGAAAGGGGCTCCTGAAGCAAAATTTCCCTGAGGAATTGATAGTCCAGGGAAGTGCTGCTCTGTCTTTCCTAAGGCTCAATTTAGGATTAGGGCTGGAAAAAATCTGAGCTCCATTTGGAGTGAGGCTGGGAGGAAGCTAACAGTAGAGAAACAGTAGAGATTAGCCCAAAGGGGAATGTTTAGCCCCTCGAAGGGCTGTAGAGTGCCCCTGCAAGGCTGGGATTAGAGCTGGCAGTATCCATTTCTGTACTTTATGTACACAACCCTGCGTTTTGTGCTCATCTGGCATGTGAGCGCCAGCCTTAAAGCATGTACTACCCAGAAGAAGAGAGGTGTAACTCCAGGGTTAACAGAGGGGGAGATTTCCCTCCCACTTTTAGAGTGCTGTGCTGTAAGGAAAGGAAACACAAAGGTCCTGAGCTGGGAAGGACAAGATTTAAATTCACACGCAGCGAGCGGCAGAGGTGGCGGATGCCATAAGGCTGGGTGCAGGCAGTCAGTGGGCTGGCACTTTAACATTATACTCCTAGAACGCAGATCTATCCTATCATACCGATCTAGCGCTATATTCCTCTGGCATTAATGACGCATCTATTCCCGCCCCGCTGAGCGCCCA
>VZRN01004407.1:1724287-1808086 GCA_013397935.1 Dasyornis broadbenti | reverse complement strand
GCGGGACGGCCTGGCGTCACTTCCGCTGCTGGGGGGCCGGGCCCGGCGCAGCGGGGTCGAGTGCGCAGGAGGCGGCGGGGACCGCGCGGGGCCGGGGCAGGTACGGGGCAGGGCCGGGCCGGGCCCATAGCAGATGTGAGGACGGGGCCGGGCGTGAGCCGAAAGTGAAGGAGGACCCGGCCCGTACTGAGGCGGGCGCCGGCCGCCGCCCTGCCGGGGCTGGGAGGGGGTTCTGCGTGTTGTGGTGCGGCAGTGACTCCGCAGCGCTGCGTTCCACTATTGCCAATTAATATGCGAGAATGTTGTCCTGGTTTTAGCTTTCGGCTCTCTGCCCTCCTTGCTCTTGATAAACGCTTGAAATTATGTTGCTCTAAGTACCGATTTCAAAAAAAAAAAAAGTTAAAATCACTGAGCTGGCCTTGTAGGTTCCTACAGACTGTGTCATCCCGGGGGAAGTGCTGCGTTTAGTGGCACAATCAGGATGTCCCTCGTAAAGTACTTCCAGTTACAAAAGCAGGATTTCATAATTGCGCTGCAGAGCAAAGTGACTTCTTGTCAGCAGGATTATGTTCTCTGTCACTCCTCTGTGTGTTGTGCGAGTTGTCCAGTGCTGTTCGTGCTTGTTTCTCACCCGTCCTTAATGCTGCTTTTCTTTAGAATACTCTTAGGTTATATTGGACACTGCACACGCAATGTATGATAGGTCATTTGAAAAAAAGCACTGGTAGTTGGGGTGTTCCATGATATCAGAGGTTGTGTGTAATTGTTTGTCAAAGTACGTGTGTCTCCAATGCCTTGAACCTTTTTGTATAATGTGCACCATTTGTGGCAGTGAGCTGACAGTTTTCATGCTACCAGTGGAACACACAGGCTGGTTCTGCTGGTGCTGTCGATTTACCCATGAGTGGTACCACTGTTTTGTGATGAAAATTGCTCAGGATGACTTGAACCTGTGTTCTGGGCTGTGCCCTTGACTGAATGCTGTGCCCATAAAGCTAACCAGTTCTTTAAAGGACGGCTTAAAATCTCTGTCCAAGTATTTTCCACCACTTACATCAGGCTATTGGCTCATTTGGGTTTATACTTAGATGGAGTTTTAAGTAAGTTTGGAGAGCAGAGTAGTCGTGCAGTGTTATGTCTCAAAATGAAGGTTAATTGCCAAGGTAACTCAAATGTAAGTACATAAAGGATCTTGATGTAATTTATACATACGAAAAATGGTATGTTCTCCTGCTTTTGAGTAAATTGTGAGAGAGAAATCTCTGACAGAACTGGGAGACAAACACAGGTAAAGTGGTATTAAACTGTGTATTTAAGTAGGCTCTATTTCCTATTATAGTGCTTTAGTGATAATGCTGTTTTTACTACAGGCTTTTTTGGGTTGATTTTTTGGGGCTTTTTTACTACATTTTGTAGTTGAGAATAAGCCGTAAGTGTACTTTGTCTGAAAACCATGTAACAAAACAGTAAAATACATTTTCTTGTGCATTTGCAGGAACAGTGTGTTAAGTTATCTCAGCAACCATGCTGGCTGCCAGGCTGGTATGCCTGAGGGCACTGCCATGCCAGACTATCCGCCCCACCATTACTCAAGCTTCCCCAGCCTTGAGGAGCTCCAATATAAAAGCGTACAGGCTGTGGCAGCCTAGCCAGGTAAGGTAGTTCTCTTTCTGATGGCCCAAACTGCATGTATTTTAAAGGGTTGAGTGCATTGCCAAAAGAATCACTGTGCGTGGAGTATCTGCTGTGAATGAGTACGAGCCTTGTACTTCTCTGAGGTTTCATGCTCTAATTTACTGAATAATGTTGCTCAGTCAAAACACAGGGGTATTAGAGAAATTGAAGTGATATTTTCTGTTCTAATGACTGACTTGTGTCTTGAAATTAATGGGAAAAGAGCTTAAAAGAGGTAGTTAGGGATGGACGGAACTTACTAAGTAAAGTGGGAGGAACAGAAATTCTTGTCCTATTTCTCTGTTCCCAAGTTAGAGTCTTAAATATAACATTAAAATAAGCACTTTCTTTTCAATTATTTTAGTCCCACCATGTGTTTAGAGCTGTAGCCTAGATAAGAGCAATTTCTGAGCTATGGCAGAACACTCACAGGTCTAACCAGCATTTTTAAAAACCAAACTGTCGTTATCCTGAGACATTGTTAATTCTTCATTGAGAGAAGATGTTGCACAAGTGCAGCTCACATCTTTTAGGGGCTGTTGTTTTTCTTCTGTCATCTTCATGAAAGCACCAGTGGCAAAATCTTTACCTCCGTTTTGTTTTCCTCATAAGCTCTTTTAAGTTTGTAGATGCCTTGTGAAGTTTTTGTGTGTGGGGGGGTTTTCTAGCATTGGGCTGGATTTCATTAGCTGCTAAACAACCAAACTGAAGGGCTCTGGTAAACCTCCTGAATTGTAGTGCTCTAACGGCTGATGAAAGCAATGCTTGAAATTTTGTCATTTAGTGTTAAAACAAATTCACAGCGTGGTGTGAGTCCTTGGTTGCTTAGATGCGATTTTAATTTAAAAATACTTGTTAAAAATGGTCAGAAAACTGCAAAAGTTGGTTTTGAACTTAAGTATGAGCTTATTCTGTGCTGCTCTTGCAACTTACTGAGAGTTGGAGCACCACACTATAATTACTTAGAGCTTATCAGCCTTGAAAATCTTGAGTTTCTAGGCCTTCATCCAAGGATTGTTTTATAAATCAAGGTTAGACTTGAAAGCAAAAAGTTAGTGCTCTTTTTCCAGCTTTAGTGTCTGTAAAGTGTAAGTATTGTGCAAGAATATTGTTTACATTGAAGTGTTTGTATGAAGAGTGTTTTAACGTAGAAAGCAAAATAGGTTTTTACAAAACAAAAAAGTAAACATTATGGTTTTATATTTAACAGAAAGGCTTGTGGCAGGGTTTAGTACATTGGGACTAGAGTAGAAGGAATGCAGTCTGAATATTTCACTTCTGGAATTTACTGCACTGGTTCTGTACTTGTAGTATATGTGTATGTTTTTACAGAGGTTCCTAAACTTAAATGTTCACTTGTGTTCCTTGAGCATAATTGCTTCATATGTTTGGGAGGTAAGCAGAGATGAATAAGAGATTGTGTAACAATTTTAAGTGTAGCAAGTAAGTTGATAAGAATATATTCTGTTTTATTTCATAAAATTTTTCTTATATTATTTCTGAATCTAACAGAGTTATGCCACCAGAGTAAGATCGGGTGTAAGGCGTGGAAAACTTGGCCAGGAAGTGAAAGAAGCAGCGTTTGAGCCATCTGCAGAAACTGCACTTAAAGGTAGAGTAGCTCTGCTTTAAATACTGAGAGTCTTTGACCCTTAACTTAAAACTTCCTTGAAGGAGTAAATTTTCTTCAAACTGTTGAAACTGGTAATGAACTGACTTGAAATTGAGTGGAGCTTTAAGAAGAAAGACTGACATACATCAGCTGCTGCACATACAGCAAAATTCACATGAAGATGTTGTTAACTATGCAAGGAAGAGCATTAATGAGCGTGTGTATTTTTTATTTCTTTTTACAGCTGATCGCCTGGGGAAATTTATTGTTGCGGGAGGGGCTGCTGTTGGCCTGGGGGCCCTCTGCTACTATGGAATGGGCATGTCCAGTGAGATTGGAGCTATTGAAAGGGCTGCGTAAGTAAGATGGCTTACTTTGTTAATGAAGCAAATCTCCTCTTTGTCTGTCTCTTCTTTAGCTGCTGGTGTGCACCCAGTGTACACTCATCTTAACACTTTTCTAAGCTCTGAAGAGAAAATCCTGACCTATGTGTCTGCAGGTTTTTAAAGCAAAATTAGGATTATTCAGCCTTAAATTGATAGTAACCTAAGCGAGTTTGTTTCGCTAAATCTAATGTGAAGAGTATAAACTTGTCTTACGAGGTGTGCTCCAGATAACTTAGGAAGTGTGGTCTTCTGAAAGCATTGCTAAGACCAGTTTTCCTGGTGTCCCTATGAGACTGTTCATTGAATGTTAATACAACTGTTGGGAAAAGTCTCCATTAAACATAGTATCTTGGTATAAGTTTTGATCTTATAAACGTGTTCTTCTTAAAACTTTGAATTGCTTTTTGGTCAAAAAAACCCTGGCTGATGGTAAAACTGTATAGTCAGGCTTAAAAGGTGGGTAGTAATTAGTATGGGCTTGGAAGAAATGTGTGTTGGAGACATTTTATTTTACTTTGCATTTGTATTTGGAAGTGGCTGTCTGCATTTATACTGAATGTGTGCTAGTTGTGTCTATGAGAAGCTTGTAGATAGAGCTATGTCCCAATTTTTTTCTCCTTGAGCCTCAAAGTAATGGGTTAAAAGAGTCAAATGGGAAAAGATGTGTACACTATGTTTCACTTTAGTGTTAGCAGTGAAAGTGTTTTTGTCTGTAGTGTGAGCAAAAGATACTGCAGAAACTCACTTGTGTCTAGGTCTGTTGCTATTGTTAGAGCTCTCAAAATGACGTTTGCGTCCTGTGGTGTCAGATAATCATGTGCACTGTGACTCAGCAATTTGTGAGCTGCTCAGCAGGCTACTTAGTGCCCGGTACACATTCTGCAGACCTTTTTCCTGAAATCGGTTTGTTATATATACACACACCATTCTCTTATTTTTTGTGTAGTTAAAAGCATTCATTATTCTGTTTTCCATGCATGCTTCTTCATTGGAATTGAATTATAATTAGTGTTATTTGTAATTCTGTGTTTCTACTGAGTTAACATTAGATTAAACCGGCAAGATTGACAAGTTCAGTCCCAATTGTAAAGTAAACTCATGGCAGAGGTTGCTAGATCAAATCACTCTTATGAAACCTCGCTTATATCCATACCTATGAATGTATTAAACAGCTTGGTTGTGTTTTTAGCTGCTCTCCATTCTGAACCTGGTAACTGCACAGCTGTGTGTGCTTATTTTTCAGTATTTGGCCACAGTATGTGAAGGACAGAATTCAATCTACGTACATGTACTTTGCGGGCAGCATTGGCATGACAGCTCTGTCTGCTGCAGCAGTGAGCAGATCTCCAGCACTCATGAACCTTATGACAAAGGGCTCCTGGCTGGTAAGCTTTGTTATAAAAATAAAACTGAGAAATGCCCCCTAATGTAATAAGTCTAAACTACTTGGTGGACAGTAAGGCAAAACTTAAACCTACATTAGTGTCCTTATCCGTAAAGACTATTCAAATATCCTGCTGATACTCTGTGATGTAAGATTTGGTGATTCTAATCACGTTTTTTCTATACTGCTTTGATGGTTTGTCCAAGACAAACTACATGAGCAAAAAACACTATGCTATCCTTACTGGTTGTATATATATAAGTAAGAACCTCTTAGAAATAGCCACCTAAAGCTGATGGCACAGTTTCTATTGCCGTCTGTAAATAGAAACTGAGATCCCTATGCATTCTTACTCCTCCCTGTGCTCTCCTGTGTAGCTCTTTGAAAGCTGTCTCCTGTTTGCCAAGGGTGAAATGACACTAGTAGGCTTAGTATGTATTCAATGTGTTACGTAGAGTGAAAAAATAACAGTTAAATGCCAACACCTACATAACTTAGGGAGGTTAATTTAATAAAGCGTAACTGGTGATAAAAGTTTTATACTTCTGACCGGTTTGGTAGGTGCTGGATGATTCTGCTTGGAATCATCAGTAAGAAAAGGCAGAGAAGTTAAAAAATCATTGGTAGCAAAAGCCTGTAAACTATGTGTTGGCTTTGGGTGGAGAAATGTACAAGAAAACAAGGAAGGCTAACATATTTCAGGTATTTTAATGAGAGTGAGGGGCAGAACCGTGTGTTTTCCTTCTCTTAGTTTACACAGCCAAGAGATTGTTGCTAACTTAACCATTAAATTTGGGTTTCTAGAAAACAGAGTAAAAATAAAATGAAAATTACTGCAAGCTAAGATATGTAAAGATTTGACTGGAACTTTATAGGAGTAAGATCGATGAAAACTCCAACTGTGAATTAGGTTGCTGTTTTCAGCATTACAGTGTTGATTTTTAGGCTAGGAGATTAGAACAGAGACCATATGTCCATATGCTAATGTGAGCTCTGTAATGCTGTTTCTTCAGGCAATTGGTGCAACTTTCGCAGCTATGATTGGTGCTGGAATGTTGGTCAGGTCCATATCCTATGATAATAATCCACTAGCTAAACATGCAGCATGGATGATGCATTCAGGTATGTGATTTTAGTGTCTGCTGTAGAGATATCTGTGCTTCAGTGTGTCGAGAGTCTTACTTCAACAAAACTTTGGCTTTAAAGTAAGTTTTTATATATTACTGTAGAAGAGTTGAGATTTTTCAGAGATCAGCAAGAACTCCTGAATGTCAAGGAAAGATGTCTTAAGTGTTCTTAACAGAACTGTAGTGTTTTATGTAATCTTGTAAAAGTCATAGTCAAGTTAAACTTGAGGAATGTATACTCCACATTGGATAGAACTAGATGGTTTCATAGCTGCTTTGATTTTGTGTCTGTTTTCTGACACTGCAGCTTCTGTAAGTGCTCTTGCCTACATTAACCATTCTTCAGCTGTACAGGATAGGAAGTATTTGTAAACCTGACTAGAAAAAAAGATTTTAGTACTAGTTTACTTCTGAGATGTGTGTCCATCAGGTATTTAAGCTGTGAGTACAGATCATTTTCTCACTAATGATACGTACTTCAAGTAACAATGGCTGTTGTTTTTCAAAACTGTTTTGCCAGAAGTATTTTATAGTTCAGCAAAGACACGTGGATGTTGATCACTGGAGTGATATTTGCCTGTGCAGATCTAACCTGTCTGCCAAGAGGAAATTATGTTTATTGTAGTGATTGTTACTAAGTGAAACAACCTAGTATGATATTAGTGGACTAGATAGACATTTCCTACAAGACTCTATCAAAAAATATGATTTACCTGCCTAACTAATTGTTACATCAGGAATCTGTTCTGCTTTTCAGTGTTGCTTGCTCCTAATGCTATTATGTAGTTGATTATTCCATGCTAAGTATCTGTTCTTACCACCTCTGTTTTGAACTAATCAGTATGTTGACTTTCATTAGTCTTTTTTGCCCATGATCAGCTCCCTGAAGTACTCTAGTGCTAGATAAAAGTATATCATGGAATTTAAGGATGCCAGTTTATTGTGCTTCCTTCCAGATAAGAGCACAATGAAGTGCATTGGTGTTTTGTTGTGTGTGGATTAGTTTGCGCCATGTCCATCTGACTGGAAATGAAAAAATCAAGTGGGTTTGATACGTGGTGTGCCAAGTCTTCCATGTGTTCTGTTTTCCTTTGCCTAGGTGTCATGGGTGCAGTGGTGGCTCCACTGGCCTTCCTTGGTGGTCCTCTGCTGATCAGAGCTGCCTGGTACACTGCTGGAATTGTCGGGGGCCTCTCAACTGTGGCCATGTGTGCTCCGAGTGAAAAATTTCTGAATATGGGAGGACCACTTGGCATAGGCTTAGGCTTTGTTATTGCTTCTTCAATCGGTAAGATATTGTTTCAATACTATCGTATAAAGTAGGTTATAAACTTGAGCTAATAAGGTGCAGCTCTCAGTTAGTTGCAGGCTTGTCTCCCCAGTTAAGATTTGCCTTAAATATAGCCCTTGAAACTCTAGCACAGCAGAAAATACTCTGTCCTATTGTTGAAAACAAATGTGAAGTTAGGTTTCTGGCAGATGTTAGTCTGATAAACAGCTGATAGTGCTGCTCCGTATTTTTAGTTACTGCCAGTGAGTAGGGAAGGCAGTACATGTGATTTTAGTTCTTGATCCGCTTGTTTTCCTTTGTGTATTTTGAGGCATTGTAGTCACAGAGAGAGAAGTACTTTCACTTGAAGAAAAATATACAGTTCCTTAGGGTGTTCAAAGTTACTGGATCAGATTGTGTGTGCAGCGTCTTCAGTGTGCATATTAAAGTTCTTGGTATCAAAAGCACACCACAAACTGAGAATTGAATGCTTACTGCAAAGTGTGTGCTCCAATGACTGAAGCTTGACCTAACTCAGAGTAGCAGATACACATTGCTGTAACCTTTAATTAGCACTGTTGTATGTTCCTCTCCAGGATCCATGTTCTTGCCTCCCACCTCTGCTTTTGGTGCTGGCTTGTATTCGGTGGCGGTCTATGGTGGCCTGGTGCTCTTTGGCATGTTCCTGCTCTATGATACACAGCTGGTGGTCAAACGGGCAGAGACTCTGCCCATGTACGGAGTGACGAAATACGACCCCATCAACGCGTAAGTGCTCTGTGTTACCATGGCTGATCTCAGTGTCTGTTGAAGAATTTGCCTCAAGTTAGATTGAAGTATGCTTTAAAAATAGCCTTTTGTTTATTGTTCAAAAGCGTATTGCTGTTAAATGTGAAGAATCGCAGGATTTGAAAACAACGAGAAAATAGCTACTGAAGTTAAAACTGAAATCATTGTGAAAGTTGTGAGAAACAGAATTGAATGTGTGGTGTTACATGCCTCCAGCAGTACATTCTAAAAAGTAGTTTTGTTTTCTAAAGCATTGCTTGTGGAATTTATAGCTGTTTTTGGGAAATAACTGCCAGTATCAGCTGAGACAAAAACGTTAATCTTTCCATAGTCATTTAATGTTTATTAGTCTTTGTCACTAAATAAAAAAGCTGCAATAGTGTGACAGGGAAGGAAGGAAGGATTGACTCTCGTTAAAGACCAAGTCTGACTAAAAAGTAACTTTCTTATAAAATGTCTGTCAGATCTTAGGTAGATTGTTACCTCCTTGGTTCTGTTTTATTCTAATTATAGTAGAGCAATACTGACCTTCTTCAAAATTCTTGGAGATAAACAAAAATAATGTAAATGCAGAGGCTCCTGTTACTGTCTGTTAGGACTTCTGTAAATAGTTCTTGCTGGCAGAGGTGGTAGAAAAAATACAAGTGTTCTTTGACATACAAAGCACAGAGGACAGTCATAGCTGGTTTTTGTTACACATGGTTCATGCAGGCTCTTAAAGTGAAGTATGAGACCAAACAATACTGTGTCTGTTCAACAGTACTGTCTGTTATTTCTTGTTTCCTAGATGCCTGGGTATCTACACCGATACACTGAACATCTTCATTCGGGTGGCCACCATGCTTGCAGGTGGTGGAGGTGGCAGGAAAAAGTGAACAGAGACTCATCTTTGCATCTGTCTGACAGCCTGCCTAGTGCACATATTAAATAAAAATTCATGGTTAAAACAGTAATGCTCCAAGTGAGAATTTTAAAGCATTTCAGCAAATTGGTTCAGTGCAATGTGATGCAGTCTTAGTTTTTCTTCAAACACTTTCCAGCTCTGTGTTTAAAGTAGTCTGAACTGCTTCTAATTGTACATTATTTTGGGAAAGTAAATTATTTTTAATATATGAATAAAATAGTCCTACTTGCTTTTTAATGGGTTTGATGGCAGTTCAAGTCACTTTTTTTTTTGCTGTTGGTGCATGGTAAGGGAAGTAATTTTTGAACTGGTATCCCATAGGCAGATAGGAGCATAGACTATTTCATGAAATGCTGCTTAGATGCATCAATTTTCAGTTAAGTTTCATAAATTTTATTTCAGTGACATCTTCAGAAGAACTGAATAAATTGGATATAGTACTAAATGCAATAATGACTTTGACCTGGGCAGAAATTTCAGAAAGGTTTAAGCAGTTGTCAGAAATGCATTGGATTTGATGGCTTAGGTGACCAAAAAGTGTAAAAGAGACAAGATGTGGAAACTATGCAGCACTTGTCCCATCTGAACTTCAGTGTTTTTCTGGAGTACACGTGAGAATCCCTTGCTTTAATGTTGACTGGCTATAATAGCTAGGTTATTTTGATATTAGATTTATGAAATTGTTGGATGGCAATATAGCTGTGTCTTTCTTCTGGTGCCTGAGTTTCTGTACTGCAGATGAAGGCCTGTCCTTCAGCATAGCTCCTAGTGCTCATCTCTTGGAAGGTTGTACAGTTGGTACAGAAACTGGGAATTGAGGATGGCATGCTGTAAACTCCAGGATCATAAATTTGCTATACTGTTGTGTGCTTTAGTCTGTTTAATTCTTCTCCAAATTGGTATGTTAAATGTGGTCAAAAAGAAATATTCCCTAACAGTGAAATTGATTTAACAGTAAGAAATTTATACCTTACAAACTCTATGGTTTATGTTGGAATAAAAAGTGAATTCTTGGGCCAAGAAAATTTTGACCTAATGTCAACAGCACAGATTTTCAGTTTCTGGTAAACATGATATGTTTATGTATTGACCTATAAACAATAAAATTCTAGCCTCACAAGTTGACTACTCTTACTTTCCCTGTGTTAATGGAAGTATTTTAGTATCCGTGCACTAAAAACTTGAAGAGTACTTTAATTTTTTTTTTTTGCTATGATTGCAATTTCCTTTGTAAGGGTACATGCTGTCTAAAAAAAATCTGCAAAGTCGATTCTTAATTTCACTGGCTAGCACCCTTTTTGGGGGTGTTTCCCAGTTGGAAGGTACTGGCTATATTTGATTGAAGTGGTTCTGTTGGTGTAACCTGTTGGCCACTGATGAGAGCCAATGCTGCTTTTATGTTTGTCACACACTGTAGTACTTTTTGGCCCTTCAAACAGAGGGAAGAAAAAGTGGATTGTGAAGAACCTTGGTGCAGCTCCTTTGTGCCCAAAGATTATAAGGCACGGTCTAGTTCCTGGCACTATTACAGCTGGAGGAACATCTGTAGTTCTTAGAAGGAAGAACTGTTTGGATCATGTTGGTTGTAAGTAGCCTGTTCAGAGGGTTTCATCTTTTTAAGCAATTTGATACCCTTAATTTCTACATACTTCTACTGTAGCTGAACACAGCAGTGTGCTTGTCCTCAAATTCTGAAATCTACAGGGAGCTGTCTTAAAATTCTGATGTTTGTGCCTGTTGAAAATTCAGGCAAAACACCTTTTGTGTAGATTCCGAAATGTTGACTGTGAACCAAGGGGAGGGATTGTGGACTATTTGGAATAGTGAGGTGTAGAAACCAACACACTGCCTACAGGAAGTGTTAGCATGGAAAGTGAGACCAAAGGAAATCTAGTAACTGTTAGAGAAATAATGCTCGAAGAAACACAAGCAGCATTTTTGTGCTCAGTCTTGTGGAAAGGTGTGACTTGGCTTCTGTGGATGAAATTACAGCACTAGCAGTATTTTCTGAGTGTTGGTCCTTGATGCCTAGTGCTGGTCTCCAAAAAAGGAAAAACCAGTGGAGTTATCCCCTTACATCTGAAGTCTTAAGTCAAAAATTAAGATTTATCTTAATTAAGTCAGCTCTGATTTGATGGGGCATGAAAATCTAAAGCCAGCTCTACAGTCAGTGCTTCTGTATTGTCAGTTATATCAAATGGCACCTGGTACACCTACTACTTATGACTATAAAACTGCAGGATTTTTTGCAGGTCCAGGCATGACTCATCAATATGTAAATAGATTTTGGTAAAAGATTCCCCACCTTTCACAGTAATTCCTTATTATGTGTGCCAAAGAAGATTAAACATAAACATTGTTTAGTCCACAATTTAATTAAATTCTGATCCTTAATACTGACAATAGCTGGTTCCTAGGGATTTTCCTGATGTTTCAAGTAATTCTCCTTTTAAATCATGATCTAAATAAGTGGCTACATAATGTTTAATCATTTACGTCAATTTTATCAAGAATAATAAACCATTTTCGTGAGGAAGTGTTCTTCACAGTCAGCTAGTATAATTAAGGATGCCAGATATGACTGACACACATTTTAAGTTTGCATAGCAAAATGCAACATTACATTTGGATCTCACCTCTTGAAAATATTTAATGTAATTAGCCTTGTAATTTTCATCCAGCTTGCCCCACCTCTAATGCTGCTGAAAACTGTCAGGTTATATGCACTTACGTTCATAAAACCTATGTAATAGTTCACCTATAACAGTTACAGGGCATGCCTGGTCTTTATGCAATTTGAATTCTTCCCAAGACAAAGATTATTGCTCCCTATTCTTGGTGTTGATAAAGAGCAGCACTTTTTTTTTTTTAACTCTTCAGTATTTGAAAACAATTTAGTAATGAGGCATGATTTTCCTTGAATTTCAGTTTATAGCAAGCTTGGAATTTAGAAATGTTTGCCATAAGTTCACTTCAAGTTTTGAAACAGACCATCTGGAAATTAAAAAATTGAATGCATTTAAATAACCCCCTCAGCATAGCATTTAAGTAAGAACTGGATTTTTATTTCAATATTCAGCCATCTCTGTGACCTTCAGTCATCATAAGAAAGCAAGATGGGGAAAGCGCGACAGGCTCTTGCAACACAGGAAATGATCTGTCAGTCTGTGGCAGCCAGGTGAGGGTGTCTGTTCAGACCTGTCACCTGGTGCTGGAGGTGCAGCTGCTGCAAGGGCACATGGCACAAGGTGTGACATCGGGCACTAGCCCTGCATTCACCCAGCCTGTTTTACCAAGTACAACACAGAACTGACACTATCGAAACACAAACCCAACATGTCAGAGTGATGGCTTTTAGATCTAACCACCTCTTTGCCAATGGTGAATAGGAATAGGTCCAGAAAGTACCATCTTTGCTAATTCCTTCACTCCGTTTTGACACCATTTGGTGTACTCCTGCAGACTTCATTAAGCTTCTGAACAAATCTTTAGTACTGCTGTAAGGCATTTCTTTTACAAGCTTGTACACAGGAGCTAAGCCTTTACTGAAATATAGTGGTGTTTGTTTTCCATGGTATGGATGAACAATCTTGTAATACATTATGTATTACATAATTACATTTTATATTCTTGCTAGTAAAGAACACCAAAAAGAACTACTGAAGCTTTTTTTAATTATCACAGTTACCTTTAAAGTAAAGCATGACATCACGTTCTTGGAAAGTTGATCAACAAACAATTTAAGTGGGACAGGGAAGAAAAAAAAAGCTTCTGACTACTATCAGAAAAAAATTCTAATTAAAATTTTAACTGGAAAATCTAAGATTAGATATAACTTTATGAAAAATGCTAACTATACATTTTTATAAATAGCATGGTGGTCTGGGTATCTATGGAAGTACCAGACTTCTTCCTAAACAGTAACACAGCACCACTGCCATGGTGAGATAGCAGACGTATGATAATGTACTTGTATCCAGGTCATGGCCTTTGAGTTACAGGTCTTATTTTACCGTGCGCAAGTCTAAAATCACTGCATCATCCCACCTGGACTGGACACAAGATGCTACACATCTACTGACCCTATCAATTCACCTTATTCCTGACTGTAGCGATGGTCTCTCCAGAGATGCAGATCACTTTTTTCTTCCTAAGCAGTGCCATACATCCTCATCCATCACTATCTGTTCTAAGAAAAATGCTATGACAACTTGAAAAAAAAAAAAAAACAAAAAAAAACAACTACCTGTGAAACCAAACACAACTGCATGTTTTATAGAACTACATTCCTTCAGGACATCTGAAGAACTTGTAGGAGGAAGAGCCATTGATCAGATGCCTCCTCCTGCCCAAGACAAGGTAAGGAAACAAAATTCCACATCTGTTTACAAATTATAACGAGAAGAACTACTAGCTAAGCTGAAATGTAAAAATCTCATTCTTCTTTGTTTTTTCTGAATCCATCTGTGTATGAAACTTGAGCTCTTAAAAGCCTCAGCCGAGTTCTTGTGTCCCATCAAACTTCTACCTAAAAGTAAATCCACTGCTGATGAAGTCCTTTTATTTCTACTTTTTCCTAATCATGTTAAGTACAACTGAGATGACTCTAAATGCTTTGGGGGACAGAATGTGTTCAATGCATTGAAATGGTGCCCAGTGAATTGGATCATGGGATTTTAGCAAGCTGGCACTAAATCATCAATGGAGCGTTCTCCTCAAATGTCTCTCTGTAGGAGGTGGCAGGAAGGAGAAAAGTTGAAATTCATACCATTATAGAAATGGAAAGAGCTTTAGCCTTTAAATTCCTTAGTTCAAATTCTGGACTTTGTTACCAACTGATTTTGCTTGTATTAAATGATCAGCATATCTACAATGTACAGAATAATCAGAAAGAGGTGACAGTGGCCAAGTACCAGCATCAGGACAAAACACTCTTATCTCTGCAACCACCTCCTGTCAGATGGCAGAGACTGGGCTTATCAGTGTGTTTTTAAGAAAGAGATGAATATGCAGAACAATCTCAAAATCTTTCCAAAAGCCTAGGGGCTGACATCTGCACAGTATTTTCTGCTTTGGAACCTTGCCAGCTGAAGTAAACACCTTATCTAGTCAGGAAAAAGAAGAGTGAGATGCCTGCCCAGACATCTGTCATTGTACCACTTCCTCTTACTAAGTTCTCTGGAATGAAGCATTGGGCAACCAGATTAGTTACTTTGTACAGAAGACCAGATAGATTTCATATTCTTCCGTCATCTTTCTGAAAGAGAAAGCAAAGACAAAGTGCTGAATGAAACAAGGATGAATCTTTTAGAGCTGTGGTAAGTGGCAAGAGGGATAACCTTCCCTGCTTGATTGCTGGTTTTTACTCTGCTTTGAGGGAAGTAACACTCAGTAGGAACAGATCTGCTTCCATAATGAGAAGGTGGCACTCCATAATGGGAAGGTTACACACTCCTCTCATCACCCCATCATGGATGTGTGCGCTCTGGCAGAATACCTGTCAGAAACAGTCTCTGAAATCGTTTCGTGCCTGAACTAGAAGACTGGGCTACCACAAGAAATGTTTCCATCACGCATGGTACACTGAACACTGCACCCAATGTAAATGTTTTTGGCCTGAACCCTTGCCTCATTTCATTATGCTGTTTAGGAGCCTACAGCAACCAGCTAAACTTTATCACATCTGAGGCTTTGACAAACTGGAGAGAGAACATGTTAAGTAAACAGGGGTAAAGGGGAAGCATTGTTTTGCCACCTTTACCACACGGCGAGCAGGAGGAAAATTAAAACCAAGCAAAATGAAAAGAGCTTCAAGTTCCACTTTAATAGAATTATCTAGGACAGTGACTTGTGAAGAGAAAGGAGTGAACACACAGAGCTTAGATACCCTGCTCAGCACACATGAGACTCACAGACACACCAGCTGGCACCTCTGCAGAGGTTTTACTTGCAGGCACAATCTGAGAAGTGGCAGGACACTTGTTGAAAAAACTGTGTCAAAGATGCATTAAACCCTGCTCCAGGATAGTCTTCAAAGTGCTTATCACTCACCATAAACTGCTAGGAGAAATTATAACCTCAGTCTTGTTCTTCATTCTGATCTTTGTTATTTACTATATCCCAGATGTTGTCATTACTGCCTCTCATATAGTGACTACAACCACAGTCTTCAGTTTCTGCACTACATTCCCTTCTTTAAAAACAGGCCAGCACATGTTCCCAGATAACTACATTGGTTCATCAAAACTTGTCTACATTGAATTAAATTAACTTTGTATCCTGAAAGTTCTTAATGTTTCCTGCCTTCTTACAGCTCAAAAGTTAGTTTCATTTAGCTCTAAATTTAACAAGAGCATTTGCTCCAACCATGTTATTCTCCTTATGTCGCAAACAGCTGCTTCAACCTGGTTAGGAGAAATTTTCATATACAAGATGCAGATTCTTCTTAGAATGACATGACCTTTAAAAATATTAATGAATCTTGTATTAACACCTCCAGAAATAATGACTCTATGAAGATTGCAAATTAAGGAGTTTATCTAGTTTCTTTTTGGCAAATACAAAAGGAGTCTCTGGATCACATCTTAATTTAATGTTAAGAAATCAAACTACTTCCTTTAAGATTTTGAGAGACGTCTTTTGTGGCTTTTGAACACCAGGTATTAATGCGAACATAAAGCAGATCTCAGGATGTATCCCTTATTTCCCTGGATGATGCAGAAATACCTCTGCACTCAATTTCCTTCCTAGCCTTTTTTCTACTGGAAAGATGTACAGCAGCTGCTGCTCCTTTCATAAAATTAATGCCTTAAAGAAGACTGTCATACAGACGCCTCAAACTTCTAGCTGACAGACTCTCAGGGCACAGGTTAGCAGGTTGTTTAGTAATCTGTGGTTTTATTCCTTCTCCTGTCTCCAGCCACTCCCTTGATATAGTTCTATCTTACTATTTGGTATATTCTGCAACCTTATTTGGTAAAGACTTTTATCTCAGGATAAGTCTAAAGATTATGCTAGGTCATTGCTTCTAGTCTTCCATTTTCAGTTTGCCTAATGTTTCCTGTAACATTAACATTTATAGAAGCATATTAAACAAGGCATTAAGAATTAGGTCTAACCACAGCACTGATCAGCTTTTACAGTCTGAAATTTAAGATAAAAAGCACTCAAATTTCTTCTGAAAGTATTCAGTTTAGGAGAAAAAACTCTTCCTCAGCTATGTTTGCTCTCAAAACTGCTTGGCAAGACATACTGCATGGACCTCAATACCTACTCAAAAGAATCTCTAAAGGTTTGCCACTAGACTTCTCAATTGGTGAAAATAAATAAATTGCTTACAATATCATCACCCCAATAAGTTCTATTGATAAATCCATACAGAATTTTAGTTCTAGAAAGTTTCCAGGTTATCTGTTTGCATTCAAAGAGCAGCTTCACAGTAAGCCAGTACAAACTTTCCAACAATGCTGTCCTTGAAAAAATAGGCACCTGTTCTTGTTATTGTTAAACGCCTCTCTGGGGCTTTTGGGTGTGCAGTGCAGACTGTACACATTTGCCTCATTTCCCATCATAGTAGCTGGAAGGCTTGGATTGTTGTAACAGAGGAGACCAAGTAGCAGCCTGCCTCTTCTATGCAGAAAACAAGTGGGGCGTTCAGGTAGCACATGCTGTTTTCTTGCTTGGGGTGATTGGTAAAGTTACAGTGCAGTTACGTATATTTACAAAAATAAGTCTTTGTAAATACTTTTGTTGCCAATATTATGTTGTAAATACTTCAGAAGAAACATAGGGGGTTTTGTGGTAGGTGTTGGCAGCACCTGTGGTACATCTAACATTCCAGCACTTTTTTGTTTAAATGAGCATAGCTGGAAATGTCAGTAACCATCATGTGATGAAGTTCTGTTGTGCAAATCATCTCCCATCTTACCCGGTTACTTTTCTCTTCTGTATTCATTTTTTGTTTCTTATCAGTCACAGAGGAAGAGAAGGTGATGCTTCTAGTTAAGGCTAAAAAGAATGAAAAATTATTTGGGTGTTGTTGTGGTTTAACCCCAGCTGGCCTCTAAGCCCCTCACTGCCATTCATTCACTCCCCCTGATACGTGAGCTTGTCTAGAATTTTCTCAGGAAGTGTAATGGAGATAAAATATTGTAGTCACCAAGTGAGATACTTCCTTCGGTGCTACCACTACTCTGACATCCTGGTTGAATGTTGCAGAAAAATGATTCTCCTACCAACACTTTCATGTGCCTTATTGACATATCAAATCTTCTGCAAACCTTTGTGAGCTGGCTGACCAGCTCCATCTTACATGTTCAGTTTATGCTGGGATTTATGTGATTTGATTGAGTGTTAACCACCAAAAGTGTTGGCTTTGAAAGTACAAAATAAGGGTTCACACCCATATGTTTCAATATTCAAAAGAAGCCTGAGATCGTAAAAACAACATTTCTGCTCTGTTGTCATTCATTTTTCCCTGTATCTGTAAAAGAGATGTAGAGAGAACAAAAGAGAACTGTAAAAGTCCATCCTGAGATGCTCAGCAGGAATGTCAACTAACGGCCTTACTACAGGCTGAACAACTGAGGTGTGCCAGTGGTGAGGCCAGGCTTTCATAAAGTGCTTTGAAGATAATACTATCGGTAGCAAGTTCTGTTAGTGATTTGATTCTTGAACCTTGCTAGAGCCAGCCTTGCCAAACAAAAAAGGCTGTCAGGCATTAGCAATCTTCACCATATATGGATATTGCTAGATAGGACTGCAGAAATAAACTTTTGGGGCTAAATTTGGTAGATAAACAGGTGACCCAATTTGGAAGGATGCTGATGGTGCAAGAAACAAGCCAAATCCCGACCCTGAAATAGGAAACCTTTGAAATTGGGGCTGGGGGCAATGTATGTGCACCAGAGTGCCTGTGTACCCTTCTATCCTGCTGAAGCTCCAAATCTGGGTGGCTTGCAGATACGGCTCTCACCTTTTAAGGCTGCATAGCTCATAACATATTTTATTGCTAGAGACCCAAATCTTATCAGATTAAGCTGTGAGGTTTGGATGCTGCCAAACCTGAACTTTTTGCCATTTTTAAGAGACTCAACTCTGCAGTTGATCCCTTCTTGAAAGACTTTTTTTTTTTAAAGTACACTCTGTGAACCTTGATACTACGTTGAATTTTATGACTTCTTAATCTTAACAGTTAGCTGGACTCTCCATTACTTAATTATTCACATATAATATATACTGAGAAGTTAATAATAAACTCAGATATCTGCTGCTTGACCAGCTATCTTGTTAAATACATTAACAACACACTGGCAATTGCTTTGATTAAAACACCCTGGGTTTGGTTTGCCTTTTCAGGCCCCAATCACTGTCCACACTCAGTTCAGCTGTGCTCTCTGCCTTTCCAAGCATGTAGAAGAGTGCACCAGGTCCCCTGGAGAGGCTGCTGTGAAGCACAGGTCAAGGACTTTGCACTGGAGCATCCCTGTGTACTTTTGTACTCCAAGCCAGCTGCTCCTGTGTAACTGGTAGGACACTCTCTATGCTGCCTGATTCTGAGTAAATTGCTTCTTGAAATAGGAAGTGCTGCTTCTTTTAATTTGTTGAAGTGCAATACAAAGGCCGAATCTCCACCCATTCTGAACGTAACATTCCTTTGGCTCTATCTTATAAAAAGGTGAGGTTGTGCTGGAGGACACCAGGACACTCCTTCAGCCTCCTTGGAAACCTCTCGTGCCTAGTTGGAAGGATGAAGCTCCTGGCACTTTGTGGCTTTTTGTTTGTCTGTCTTTTGTGCCTCAATGTCTTTGCTGCAGAAGGTATAGTATATACAGTCTTCTAGCACAGCTTTCTCTTTTTCTGTTCTTTCCTTTTTTGATATAAAATGCCTATTTACTATGTTGATGTTAATTAAAGGAAACAAACACAGCTTGACAACTGGAAAGGAGGATTGAACTTAGAAAAGGACTTAGACTGCAGAATATGGTAGCGTTTCAGTGCTTTGGTTTGTACAGTAGTGTTTCCTCTCTTATTGTCTGTTGCCTGTAGGTACAGTATGATTAACGTTTATCTTAATCTGCATTCTGAAACCTGCTATTCTGAAAATACTTCCTGCTATATTTTTCCAGTGGATAACCGTCCATAAATGTAAGAATAATACAATTTTCTCAATAGTGGGAAATGGGTTAATGGAAAAAGTTTCTACCCTTATGAAACAAGGGAACGTGAATCTGTCAGGTCAACAGAGTATATGAGAAGTCCTTTACAGTGAAACAAGTGAGAGTAACTCTTCTGACCTTCAATCAGTCTACACTTTTTTTCCTTTGTTTTTTTATTGTTTGGTTGGGTGTTTTTACCACTGATATTGCACACTTCAATTATATTACTTTGAGGCACTTAGTTACCATTTTGCAGTATTCTAAATTCACAGAGCAGTTAAAATCTTAGAAGCAGAGGATTTTCCATCTGTCTATAGCCACATCTCTGCAGATGTCATTCTGCATTTGCAGGACAGTTCAGTATAGCTTTTAAATTGAGAGGTGCAATCTAGAGTTATTTGTGCAGATTTGATGTTTGATATTGTAAATCTCAGTGATTTACCATGATTTTTCACAGTGTGCATTTTATACAAGATGTAGAGAATAAATGTGAGATAAGGAAAAACAAATAAGCTAAATATTCAAAGGTCAGGAACAGCAGAGTTGCCATGCTTGCTGTTTTCTAGAAACCTTGAAAGAATCACTTTATGTGTAAATATGAGCATGGAGAAACATGTGGAAACTGTCTTTCTAATTGGTTAAGTCAGCTGCCCAGTTCTCTTATTTACTGGATTCTGTTCTGAATGGTAGAGCTATTTGACAGAGCAGTGGTACCTGGAGTCCTTCAGCTCCCTTTGCCTTTTCTACTTCTTTTTATTCAGCTTTTTCCATGACCTTTGAGGAACAGTGCAAAGGGAGTTGGAGAATTTCTAGATGTGTCTTCAGGAGCATAACAGAAGCCTGTCCAGGAAGGACAGGAGACTGCAATAGCAATAAAACGCAAATTAATACCTGGAAGGTTCCATGGTAGTGTTCCCTTTTTGTTGATATGCATGGTACTTCAGTGAGTCAGAAGGTGGGGAGGAAGCATGCAAAGGATACTGTCCCTTATCTGTAAGCACTGATATGAAAGTAAAAGTGTCTGGGTGTGCGAGATAAATGTACTTTGCCTGTTAGACCTGTTACATCAGAACTAAATTAGGGTGACAAGACAGCTCAGCCTCTATCACCAGCTTTGGCTGTAAACTGTGCCTTAGCGATTTCCAGAAACATTGACCATATGTTAGATTTTGTTGATGAGAAATCATCTACCTCTGTCCTTTCTGCTACACCTTGGCTCTGGAGTAAAACTTGTTTTTTCCTTTGTTGTGTCCGGCACATACTATGTCAGCTGAAATCAACAGCTCACTTATTTAGTTGTGGTAGGGAGGGAATAATTAAGTGACTTTGTCCATCCAAAGCAATTTATTCTACACTCCTGTGCATCTGGACACAAAGATGCTCTTTTTGACTCTTGGTAATTGTTTTTCATATTTTCATTAAGTGGCATAACTATAATTGTATTACCTGCCAATGTGACATTTCAAAGGATAAAAAAAATCATCACAACTTATCTGATGTATTTATGAGTAATGCTGGAAAAAAGCTCTTCCTGTTCCACACTGTAGACAAAGAGATTTAAAACTTAGTCATGATAATCCTTTGTTTTACAGATCTCTTCAAACAAGAATGTCAGTGGTAAATAAAGTAATCAGAATATCTGTGGACTCTAATACATTTAATGTATATGTACAGTTATTTGCATTATCTGTCTCCACTGATAATGTGTTATTTTTCACCCTTAGGTCAGAAAGTTAGAAGACTCTGCTGCTCAAAAGTACCCAGACTCAAGAAAAAAGTACCTAAAGGTAAAAATGTTTAGAGTTTCATTACATGGATTAGGTAATCATTAGAGATAAAGCACAGCCCTTTGAGATTTTTCCATCTGCAAACTCCACAAAATTTTCCATACAGATAAATATTATTATTTTCATTGAGAAAGCAACTGAGAACATTTCACTGAACAACTGAGAAGTTGTTCTCTTTTCTCAGGAAACTTACTGAGTATTTGGATTGGGAAGAAGATGAGAAGAAAATCTATTTAATGCCCACAGTATAGAACCATCAAGAGAAATATGACCTAGTCTGATTAAAGGAGAAGGACTATCAATGTGTAGTTCCTCATTGATAAGAACAGAGTTGCAAAAGTGGAATATTATCCTGGCTTTGCCTTGCTGTATTCCATCATCATCCTTCTGTGGCTGTATTCATCTTCATGTTTTAAGAGACCATCCAAAGTGTGATTCTGTAAATTCCCAAAAATCCAGTTTTTGAAACCACAGCTCTATCAGCAACAAGAATTAACTGACATTGCATTTGTCCTAAATATGTGTGTCTAAAGACTGTGCAAGTAAATCCCCATAATATCCCTAGTTTCAGTGAGACCCCAGTGAAAAAAAAACAAAACCATGAACAAGTCTAGGATAAAAGGATTAGTATGCTCTTTAGAATCTTAGCATCTTAAATCTTAATGTTTCTAAATTCAATAAAATGTCTAGCTGATAACTGTTAAACTCTAAAGATAAAGAATTTAATCTAAAATAGTCTATTTCCTATTTCTAATCTTTTCATCATAAAATTACTAATTTGAAGTTCCAAGCAAATTCATTCTAGCTGATAAAATATCTTAAATGCTTCATTACTTTCCGCATTTAGATAACTTAGGCGGAAATCTTTGTGTTACTTTACAGTTTAACTGGAGCCTTTCTTTCCCGTCCAGTCTCTCAGTGCTGAATCATGGGCTCTGTTTTATAGGCAGAGTCCCATTGGTACCAGGAGCAGTGAACAAAATGCAGAATTATTGTGGGTCAGGGGTTTGTAGCCATCTGGGGCTCCTCATTTCATCAGCAGGCATGGTAGCACTGAGGACTTGAGCAATAGCAGGTTGCCAGCCCACCCACAATGAGTGCAATGCCAGAGGCACAGAGGTGGCTTCTGTCACTCCTGGCCTGAGCTGGGTTACAGGTGCTGCTGCCTGCCTGAACCTGTACCTCGTCCCCTTTACTGAAGCGTCATGTGATGAGCACAGCTGTTACTTCTCAATCTGAAAAACCTTCTGCTATCTGACAAAAGAGGGAGCATTTTAGGCTTTTTTACATGCAACAGGCATGAAAACTCTCTGATAAAAGTGCTTGCAAAGAGAACGTTCCTTTGAAAGCAGGCTGCTGTTTCCTGTGGATGAAGTACAGTGATGTTGGTCTCACAGAGCAATGGAAAATACTGTGCTGAGGGGAAGAAAGGAGTACAAAGGAAGCACTTCATTAAAACCTGTAAATTCACCACAAAGATCTCCCACAAAGGGAATCTGAAATGCCTTCCTCTGTTGCAAACACGGTAATACTTTATGATCCTTGCTTGTCCAGTTAGACTCTGTCCTGGTTCTCTGAGCATTCCGATACGCTTACAGTAATCATCTCCTGTCCTTACCTGCAGCCAAATGTTTTTTTAGGTCAGGGATTGTCTTTTATTTGCTTCCATATAGGGTGCACCTTTCTGCTGCAAGTGACTTCCTCAGACCTGCTTGTATCAAAATACTTGATCTGAATTGGTTTCTACTCTTATTGAGAGGCAGTTGTAAAACCTTGGACCTAATGCAGCAGCTGCCCAAAGCTGAACTCTTCTGTTTAATGTGCAGTTCTAGACCAGAATAGAACAATGTTGGCTTTGTTTTGTACTGTTGCTATGAGATTTCTGGGTGACTTGTGCTGTCTTTTCTAGGGGGATGTTACTTGCTTTATAGTGTGCAGGCAAAGCACAGGGACTGTTTTTCAGCATTGCTCTACACTGTTCTTTGTGCTGGGTATGTGCCATGGGGAGGCTGCAAAGCCACTTGGATACCAACTCAGTGCAGTTTAAGGAGAGGGTTAATAAACCATACTGGCTAGTTCTTTTGAAGCAAAACCACTGATTTTTCTAGAATGTTGTCATTCCATCAGAAAGAATTACTGTCCCAGAAAGCAAATGCTTCAGGCCAATATCAGGCTGTGGCTTCTATCCAGGAAATAGGGAGAATGTGATGACACTAAGGGGAAGATACTGTTTAATGTGCCAATTGAGGAATTCAAGCTCTGGAGAGACAGTAGCACTGTCCTGTGTCTATGAAGACTTCACCTGACTGTGGAAACTTCCAGCAGCAACAAACTTTCAGTGATTGTGTGACTGTGTACCCTCAGTAAAGGGAAAATAAGCTGCTGGAAGTTAGCAACCTAAAGAGAAGAAAAAAAATTGCTATCACATCCCTTTTTATTTTCAAATCACTGCTAATCTAAGCCTGCCCATACAAACATGGCTGAAATTCAGGTATTAAAGTTTTGTGCCATTCTCCACACTCCCAGTTAAAGAAATCTCCCCATGTTCTCTCTCTTCCATGTTTGTTTTATAGGTACAAGTTCCAAATGGACTCTAATGGAAATAAAGAAATACTGCAAGCCTTGTCCTCATCAAGTCCCTCCAGTGCTTCCTGGCCCACTTCCACAGCTAAAATGAGCAGACTGAGAGGAGGGTGAAAAGCATCTGCCTACATGTACAACTCACAGCGCTTCACTTGCTTGAGGGCTCTTCTTTCACAGATAGGACATGAATGTATATTGCTTTTTATTTAGGGAAAGGCTTCAGTACTGTTTATTAATTCCTTCACTCAGGTACCTTTGTTAGTATTAACCTGGCAGAAAGAGTGAGGCAAAGTTGTCTGGCTGCCCCCAGAATTTGTGTCAGTTGAATATTCCTCTGCACCAAACAAGGATTTAGCTCCTCTAGTAAGAGAACGAGGAGAGCTGGATGAAGAGGTGGTTGAATTGCATTGATCTGCATTTCTAGATTGCCTAAAAGATGGTAAAGGGCTGGTGCTATTGTTTCTAGTTATCAGTATACATGCATATGTAACCTTTTCTTTGAACAGGTTATTTTAAATTAACAAAGGTGTTTGTTTGTAGCCAGGCATGTGATGATTTTTCCTGTAGCCTTTGTATTTGCTGCTTGCAATCCACTTGGAAGTAGATTTCAAGAAATGATAAAAATCTCATCATTTAGAAGGGGCTGAGAAACTAGATAAGCAGGTTGTTAAAATAGTGGTGATGGGCCAGATTAAAGTAAGCTTTTCAATATATCTTCTGATGGGGGCTAAATCTGGCTTTAAAATCAAAGAGGCCTGGTTTTAACTTCCTTAAGAGTGTCATCAGGTGGTTATTAAAAAACATACTGAAAAGATATTAAACCTAATCAGATTTCATCTGTTCCTCTGAAGCCAGAAGGCAGATGTTTTTTCAAGACACTGGAGTTGTGTGATCACCTCAATAAACAAAGCTTACTGGAGCATGAAATAAATGCTAAGAATAATACCGAAGGGCTGAATAACAGAGAAACTGAAGCACCCGCTGATACTTCACTCATGTATCTTCTGTCCTTTCCTAACTGTCCTCTGCATTGCTGCTATTTCTCTGCCTGGGGGAGAGTCCTTAAAACTGAATTACTTGGTTGTTCATAAATTCAGTTTTCCTTCTAGTGAGTATGAGGAGGAGTAAAAACCTCTTCTGCTGCTGGGCAAATTGCAGATTGCAAATAGTAATTTTTCCCTCAGTACTCATAGTACTATTCTTTCTATCAATATAATTGTCAGTATGATAGAAATGGTCTCAGTGTCCTCCACAATTTGATAGAGTTGAATGGGAGCAGTCAGAGGTCTGTTGTAACACACACAGGCAAATGCAATTCCAGAAGGTCAGGTTTATGGGCACTTGTGGTCCTGCTCTTGCTGGAAATGTGTCTATTGTACTGAGCAATTGAGCCTGTTTCTGGGTCTTCTCTCTGCTTGCTTTTACTTTATTTTCATATTGGTTTTGAGATTAGGTAGATCTGACACTCTGCTTCCTATTTTTGAAGACCTGACCATGCATAGCACTTTTATATCAAGCATAAAGGAGCTGCCAGTCCTCCTTGCAAGACCTCTGAATCAGGAGCTTGGTGAAGGAACTGTGTTTCATTGTTCTGTTGCTGGTCAGGGGCCAACATATTTCTATTGTCTTGTGGAGCTCACAGAAAGAATCTGTAGAATATAAATGACAAGTAAAAGTAGAAAGCATTTTTGGTATTAAATGTGTTTGCAGCAGGGTTTTACTCTGTAAAATATGGCCATGTGTTTATAGCTCTGTATAAAATCACTAACAGGTTTGAGGATTCTGTTCTCTCATGTGTGTTTAAGCTCTTTTATATCTGAAAAATGCTGTATGATTTTCCTCTTTGCCTTACACCCTCCAAACAGCGTGCTCTAAACTCTCCAACAGTCCTTCAGGCAAAATGTTCCCTCTGATAACAAAAGCATAAGCCCCGGAAATCATTAACACAATTATAACAGAAATACTCTGGATATCTGGAGAGATCCAAACATAATTTAATGCACTTAGGTATTTTTACTCACTAAGTTCCCCAGACTGGCCTCAGTCCCTCTTTGGGGGCTATTCAAGTTAAAGATGCTACTTGTGTAAGGTCCTAGTCTTGGCTGAGAAGACTAAAGCCGAACTCTCCAAATTATTTAAGCATGGATTGTGATTGCTGTCCAAATGCTTTTTTGCTTCATATAGAGGTATCAGAAAGTTGTGTGTCCTGTTGAAAGTAATTCCTCAACAGAGTTTGACTCTTTTGTACCAGGCAATTTCCCCATGTGGTAGACCAGAGCTACCCTTTGATTGTGGTTTCACTTGCAGGCATCTGTTCTTCCTTTTGTTTTCCTTTCACTTCTACATGTATTTGTCTGACATCACCAGAGGAAAAACATATTTGCTCAGTGGCTCCTCAAAATACACAAGTTGTATGCTTATATAAAGTAGTAAATTTATCGTGTCCAAGCTGACAAATGCATTTTTTGTATCTTGTGTTTTTGTGTGCATTTGGATGTCAAGCAAGAAAATTGCACAGCCCTTAAGTTGCAATAAAGATGTTTCTGAAGTGTCTCTATGCCTAACAGAACAGATGTTGAGTCCTGGTCTGACCTTGTCCATTAAGTGAGCCAGGTGGCTCCTCACTTTATTTACAGCTTAACACCACCAGCTAAGAGCAAATCAGTCTCTTTTATTTGGCACTATGACTGTGAATTGGCAGGGGCACAGGAGCACTGATCCCTGCTGATAGGGAGTTTTGGTGTAGAGGCAAGTTTTGGGATCTCTTTTTTTCTAATTGGGCAGTAGAAGAAATAAAAATATGTATTCTTTATATAAAATATTATCCCAAAACTTGTGATGGGGGCTCTTGATGTTGGCTTTTCAGCCCTCTAGACTGTGTGGCTTACAACTGATGAAAGAGCCCGGGGATTCACTAGGATTTCAGAATTTTGGCTCTGGAGAAATTCTGTTTATCCAAAGTGTGGACTATAGCGGCAACTTCTTATGGTTCCATTTGCCAAGGAAAACTACAATCCTCCATGAACAAAGTCATCTCAAATAATAAACCCAGCTGAAATATAAAAGCAGAAGGATGAATACTTTCTGTGTCGATACAAAGCTGCCTCTTGCCAAAACTGAATAGAAGACTCTTGGTGTCTTTAGTATTTATTGGATCAAGTTTGAGGACCTGTTGCCTGAATGTTTTGTCTGAAGTTATTGCTAAGTACTCCCTCAGGAATAGCTTTAGGAAAATATTGCCAGATGGTGCCGGCAGGTCAGATGCATATGCACTTTTTCCTGAAGTTTGTTCTGAGAAGAATTTATCCAAAGCTTGTCTCTTTTTTCCCTCTTCTAGGTTGAAGGTGAGGGGGAAACCCTCTTACACAGTCTTTTTTTGGCTCAGATCAAGCAGTTGTTATTAGATGTGAACAGTTATCTTCATCATAGCTAATTGCTCTCCAGGACTCATTTTTTTAATTGCTGTTGAAGAACAAAGAGAGCTCCCTAGTGCTACATTAAATGGCAGGAGCAAGGGTGTTGGTTCCAATCCACATGTGCCTGTGGTTCCCAGTAGCCTTCAGTATGATAAGACTTACAGCAGCCATTGGATAATCTGCCTTTGTTTTGAACACATCTTTGTTTTGTTCCATCATGTTTTGTCTTCTGATCTTAGAGCAGGGCCATTAGCACAGAAGGAATTCCCAAAAATTACTTCTGTTTCAATGTCTCAGTAGTGGGGTCCCTGCTAGAAAAGTTCAGTATCTGGGTATGGATTTCTTCAAGTTGTCTTTCAGCCTTTGTGCCAGCATTTGTTTGTGCATTTCAGATGTACTGACTGTGAATATCTTCAAGTGTGAGGGATTTAATCCCACATTTTCAGGCTGATGCTCCACAAGGGAGCTAAGGACAGATTTCCTATAGGATAAGCACCTTACACTCCCAATGCCATCTGGTCAGGCTCTGAACACATTATCAGAGAAATCAGGTCACTATGTGCCTATGAGCAATCCTCAGCTGAACGTGACCGATCTGGCTTCTGCAGCCTGACACAGCCACAACAATCTCAGTTCTCCTAAGAAGCTCTTGTATCAAGCCCAGCTACTGTCAGACACTCAGGCTGCATCTGGGATGTTCCTTTAAGAGATGATTTCTCGCAGCTCCTGATACAGCACAGGTACTCAGGGCTGATGATCTACGCCTGGTCTGGAGGCATTTGAGCCCAAGCATTCAAAGGTTCCAGCACACAAAAACGCCTGTTCATTAGCAGCCCACGCGGCACCTGTACAATCATTTAACTCTATTGCTCTGCACATCCTTTTGTGATAAGTGGGGTGCAGTCACAGCAATGGATACATCCTGGCTAAAGGACTTCAGAGTGCAAAAGCTAATAGCAGCAGGGTTTCCCTAAAGCACCTGACAAGCAAGATGCTGTTTAGGTCAGTGAAGAAGAGTGCTTTTCTGCTGGGTTTTGTCATGTTTGGTCTTCAACACTGACACCAACCTCAGGGGGCAAAAAGATGTTCCTGAGGCACCATTTGGTGCTTGCCTGGTCTCTGAATATCAAATCTCTGTAACATGTGCTTCAAACTGTCTCCCAAAACTGAAGGGCACTGGAAAATGCTGTCTTTGCTAGGTGGGTCCTCCACAGAAAGCTTCCTGTTTGCATTGTCCCAAAACCCTGGGTCACAGACAGTGCCAGTTGTGTGGCCTGTAACTGAGCAATGCTAAAACCTATTTCCATCACAGAACTTTGCCCAAGGGGTCAATATGCTGTAAAAGAAAATGTTTTCGTAGGAAAGAGAAAAGTGTGAGGAAGTCCATCTGTTTACAAATGCTATCAGAGAAACAATGAGATGGTTAAAAACAAGATTCTGTATGTGCTGACATAACGCAGCAGTGTCTTCAAGTCCTCTTTTAAAGCGTTCTTTTTGACTCAGTGGCTTTCCAGTTGTGAACTTCCATTGCTTGCGAAACAACAAATGATTGCAATTGTCACTGAGCTCTTATCTTGACGTTGTTTGAATATACCAAGGTTAAACAATTCAGCATTTTCCTTTTACTTAGTTAAATATGTACCAACACTGCTGCTTTAGTGTGCACGCATCTTCAGGTGTGTGGTTGATGAGAAGAGAGAAATCTCTATGTGTGTGTTGACCTTTAGCCCATAAGCTCCACCTTTGATAGTCTTTGGAAGGAACTCCTCTTAAATTTCCATTTAAGTCAAGACTCAGCAGTTTTTAAAACAGATCCTTGAGTCTGAGAAATAAAGTCAATCTGCTCTTCATAACTTTATGCTCTTCATAACTTTATTATAAAATGTGCTTTGCACTTTTTCCTATCTCTTGAACAGAACTTTCTATTTCCTTCCTCAACATTTTTTTCCATGCCTTCTTTTGTTCCTAAACATGTCAAGTCTTCCTCCTTGTTGGTTCTCACTGAATGGAAAAGTAATATTTTGTCTCTTGGCATGATGGTCCCCACCCATTCTTTGTCTGTGTGGGATATCAAAGAAATTCTTCTTCCATCTGAATTTCCCTAAGTGCTGAACTACATTAATTTGTCTCCATGAATTTCTGTCCCTGAGTCTGACTGGAGTGTACCTTTTCAAAAAGCTATGTCATAAAATGGTGCAGCATTGCCTTTTTTGTTTTCAGACATTAATTTTGTACCAATGACACTTACAGGGTTTGAACATCTCCATTTCAAGGCACCATATAAAAGCCACAGAATGAGAAGGATTTTTCTTTAATTTAATTTGTATTTCAGTATTCACTGCAATAACTTTGGATGGTGTAATCTTAGTTAGCAGATGTGGAAGTCTCTTCTCAGATATTTTATTCATTCCTCAACATCTATAGATTCTTGCTATGTAGTTCTCTCCATTTATCTTATTGATAGACTGTTTTTAAAAGTGCAAGTGCAGCATTTTGAGATAAAGTACTAGAAAGTGTGGGAGGAGATGGTGAGAGCATAGTGCTCATAGGCAGAGCAAGTAGGAATGAAGAGACAATCTTTGGGCTCTTGCCATGTTAAACTACCTGTTTTGAGAACCATCATATACACATTGATTGTAGAAATCTCTTCAGGCAAAGAGTAGATAGTTGATGGAAAATGTAAGTGGGAATAGAGTGATAGTCCTACGTGTTTTGGAGATAAAGTAAATTACTTCAAAGCTGAGTATTTAATATTTTTAATAGAAAATTCGTTGAAATGCATCTTGTTTTCTAGGTTAAGGACAAGTACTGCTTTGGTATAAGACTGTCTGGATTCTCAGGTATCCTCTGGATACAGCAGTCCAAGGGAAAGCCTGACGTATGCCCTGGCCAGTTGGATCTCCCATTTCCCAACAAGGTAAGTACCTCGTCACTTAGTCCAATGTGAGAGTTGATGAGTTGTGGAATTCCTTTTTGAGAATGGTTTAAGGCACATCCCTGCATTCCCAAGAGAGGTCATAGGGAGACCCACCTGCAATCCAGTGTCATACATTTACCTGAGTAAAATCCAGGGACTGCATCAGCCCCTGTGGCCAAAATGCTGGTGTGGCCCAGAGCTGATCTCTAGCGAGGGCTTTCATTCAGCTGTAGTCTTTGCATTCATGCCGTTCCTGTACTGAACACCTGAGTTTGGTTAGACACAGCAGTAAAAGGAGCATGTTTAATTTTCACACATCCCCTCATTCAACAAGTCATGTTACAGTCTTGTAAGCAGGACATCCACTCAGGGATGTCCACAGCAGGAACACCAGCTAGGAGGTTTATCAGGAGAGCACAAGCATTTCTTTGCTCTGCCTAAACAAGTCTTATTTTTCTCAGCCACACTGAGTAAACTATAAAAATCTTGATTTATTAATTTTTCACACCCCAACTCTGAGTTATATGTATAATTTTTACAGGTAAAACAATGAACAATGCTAGCTCTTTCACAAATAACTTGGACTGCCTGTCTGCTGCTAAACGGCATCCTTCAGACAGATCTGTGTCATGCTCCACGGCACCACATCCATCACAGATCATGCTGCTGAAGTGAATGTAGGCTGTCTAAATATACTAGGGACTAGTATATAATAACTTACATATAATATTCTAGGGACTAATTGTTCATCTTCTATCCCTGTCAAAAGAAAACGAGGAGAGTGATTCATCGTTTTGAAAGAAGTGAAGTTACTGAATTGTAAGTGGATTTTGCAGTGGTCTTTAAAAGCCTCTAAGTTAGTAAAACGGATAGCAGGAACTTTAATTAAAAATGTTCCCCTTTCCTCAGCTACCTGCAGCACCTTTTTTTCAAATGCTATAAAACACTTCTTGGCGGACTGAAATCAAGAAGAAGCTGTATCTGAGATGAAGTTACTTCTTTTTCCCAGGAATTTCCCAAACCTTTGCTGCCACCCACAGTGAATGACAATAACTCATGATAAATCATGCAGGCAAATACTCTGAGATTTTTGGTTTGTAGACTAGCATTTTTTTTCTGATGGGAGGGAAGTGCCATCTCTTTGCTTGTGTGTAAAAAAATGCCTACCACATTTTGTTTGGAAACCACTTTGTTGTCTGTTTTAAAGCCACTGTGGAAATGCTAAAATTGATAGATATTTGGTGTCTGCTCCCTCTCTGTTTTCCTGACATTGTAATTTCTTAATTCATTTGGAGGTAAGGATATCATGGCTGGGTGTTTCCATTCTTGTTATCCAGAATAAGAAGGGTTCAAATCCGAGGGGTTCAAATCCAAGCGGTTCAAGTTGACTGAGGCTCCATTTTTCTCCTTCGTGGAATTGCATGAGGAATTCTGAGGGAATTGTGCTGTGCATAATGCCTTCAGGTATCGATGATAACTCCCACAGCCCTTCTTAGCATGTGATTTACAAAGAGAAGGCCAGAGTGTGATTTAGTGTCTTTCTGCACATGCTGAGGTTTATATAAAGTGTCCAGCACTTTTTATGTTGCATTTATTTACACGCACCAATGTGCATGCAAAAAATGCTGAATACTTCTCTCCAAGGTAATGCCTAATGTCATATACACACAGAATTTTAGGACAAGCATATAAAAGTATGAACTGTTGTTATGAGTGTGAACTTCATTACTTATCAATACTGTCCAGTGCCTAGAACAGAGGAAAATGAAAACATAAAATCTGAAGACAGTATATAATTATTAAAAAGCAAAGCAGGACTGTGGAAAATAATGTCTGTTATTTCTTTCATTTTGTTTTTCTCACTATTTTTGAATTGCAAAAGCATGTAAGCATCCAAAACCTCATTGCAACGCAACTCATGGAAACCTCCCATGTATATGCCAAGCAGGCATTCCCCAGGTGGGCAGCTCTAATGTGATCGTCCTGAGGTGGAAGTGCCACCCACGGTGTGGAAAGAGTAATTTCTCTCTGTGCCAGCTCAGTCTGTGCCCTCTGCTCAGCCTGGCAGCACGGGTGGCAGCAGGTGCCAGCTGGGATTCCAGTGACACAACAGGGTCCCTGAGCTGTGAAGAGGCCTCCTGCTGCCCCCACCCCGAGCTTCTGGTGGCATTGCTATGTACAGAGAGGGACTGTGCTCCCGGGGCAGTTTAGGTGTCATTTTAGTGCTGGCATTTGCGGCCAGTTCTAGTCTGGCCAATATTTTAGGCTGTGCTTTGGGGCTGGGCTCAAGAATAGGTGTCTTTGTGGGGCCCGCAATTCCCCTGCTCAGGGCTGTGTAAACAGAAAAAGTGCGGCTCTTGGTACTGGTGAAAGCCCCTTTCTTGTCAGCCATACTTGGTTAGGGAAGACTACTACTCTTAGGCTTAAGGTGAACATGGTGGGGCCCAAGATTTTCCAAGATTCTCAAAGGCTCAGAGAGATGAGAGATAACAGGACAGGAGCTGGCAGGGACTTGTGTGTGGCTTCTTTCATGTCTGGCCTCTGTACCCAGCAGTGAACTAGTTTCATATTGGGAAGTAGCTTTGTTTTGGGGGAAGAAAAGCCTCCATGGCTCAGAGCATCCCAGGGGGCTTCCCAGTGCACAGTCTAGCAGTTATAACCATACTGCAGTGGCCCCAGTACACCCCAGCTTCAGTCAAATGTGGGGAAGTCTGCAAAAATATTTATTGCATTATTGTAGCATCCTTCAGCATTTAAACTTTTACTGTATAAAAATTCATGTTGTCTAATGAGCTCCAGTAGATATTGCTTATCAGTGACCTAAACCCAGAACTTCTGTTCTAAAGATACTGAATCTTTTCTGAATGTTTTCCATACTGAATAGTAAACAAACAGCATCCCAGGAAACAAATTGGTTCAGATCAGATGGGTATATTTGAGATTAGATGGGTATATTTCATTCTTCTTTTATATTTCTTGTTTCTCAATATGGTAAAAATGTATGAAATAGAAAGTTTCTTCTGCTTAGAGAGAGGGATCCTTCCAATCCCAAAAATGTTGGGACAGAAGGTACTGCTTTCCTGAAACTCCTTCCTGCCCCTTTTCTTCCCAAGGAGAAAATTCATCAAAATAAGCCTAGATCCATGAGCTGTGTTGGCTTTGATCAAAGTGTATTTTCTGACAGAAAAAAATACTCTGTCGAATGTTGCTGTGTTAGATATGGATCTGTGCATAGATACATATTAGCTAGGTTTTCAAACTGTAAGGGGATTAAGAGCTCAAACTCATTGAAATTCAGGAGGGAGACATTTTGCTTCCTTGGAGATGCAGACCCTAGAGATTCAGATCCCCAGGGGATGCAACCAGGGGAGCAGACAGCTATTAACTTTGACAAGAGCTCTCCATCACTTGTTCTAGGAAACTACTCTGTAGAAAAAAAGTGTGTTGTTAGTTCTGGATTGAGGAGGCAGATGAGAGGACATTTAGGTGCTATTTATGTTTTCTTTTGGGCACCATGCAGGTCTATTTCTGTGATTTAATCAGTGGTTTAATACTAATTTTGACAGAGGTGGCATGATTAAATCTGCAACAGGGACTAAATTTATATCCATCTTCTATATATGTGTATCTGCTCCCACACAGTTTTCAGCTTTGGATCCCCATATCATGAATTTAAATACACTAAAAATACATTTGTTTTTCTTAGTTGCCTGCTGCAGGTTTCCCTGAGCTTTACAGGCCACTGCTGCAGTCACAGATTGGTTCAACATGGAGCTTTTGCAAATAGTGCTCTACAGGAAGAATCATAACAAGTCAGAGCAAAAGTCTATCTCACAGGAGATGGTTAGAAAGAGATCAAGATGACAAAGAGCCCTGGTTTAGCTCTCAGGCTGCTGGCAGGTGGTAATGTAGCGCTGTACTGAACTAGGGTTTGCATCTGTGTCATCACATTTGTTAGTCATTGGTGAACCCAATCTTCATTAATTTGCCTGATCCATTTGCAGCCGTTTTAGTCTTTTGCTCTCTGTACCATTCTCTGGCAAGCTCCATTATGGGTGATGAGTTTTGTTAAAATTGGCCCAAGAGTTTTGCTTTTCCCCTTCTGAGAGCCTTACAGGTGCTTTGTTCTGCAGGCAGTGCCCTTCCAGCAGCACTGTAGATCCCAGGGGATCTGCAGGCACACACAAGCCCTGTCCACAGCATGGGAGCAGCACAGCACTGTGTCCGCAGCAAAGGCCTCTCCCATCGCCCCCACCCTCATTTGTTCCCCCTGCCAAAGTCAGGGCAAGGTACGCTATAAATGTGTGACAGGATCTAACTGCCAGCTCCCTCTGTAGGAAAAATAGATAGGAACTGCCCAGCCTGTCCCTCCACTCCATGAGTGATGAAAGTTATCCCTGAGTGCTGCCCATCGTCAGCTCTGCACACTGCAGGCCAGAGCTGGGAGGGAAGTCTGTAGTGTAGTTATGTCTAGGCAACGACTTGCTCCCTTCTGAAACTTTAACAAATAGTGATAAAACAAGTGGATGAATGAGGGAGCCAAAAATCTCCGCTGTTGCCCTGTGTGAAGCTGCTGCCTGGCTCTGCGCTTGCTTCAGTGTCTCCACTGCTTGTGCCCACCTCACCTGTGCCACTGCAGCCAGCACCAGGGACAAGGGTCACTGCCAGGCAGGATGGGCAGCTTCTGCCACTTTTTAAGGCACTGCCATGGGGAACTCTTTGACTGATTAATTTCTTAAATATTTCTTTCACTCTGGCTGTTAATTAAATAACCCAGAAAACTCCATTAACGCATCCTTAAAGGGCAAGTGTTTTGCCGCAGTTCAGGTTTAAACAGCTCAGCTCCAATGATGCCTTAAGAATTTTTAGCTTCTATTCTTCATGTATCTGTAGCTTTGGTGTAGCTCTAGGCTTCATATGAAATGATAAAAACCTCTGTTCCCAGCACAGTTAGCCAAAACAATTCCTTTGCATGGAAATCCAAGGACACTTTTGCTGCCTCAGAGCTGCAAAATATGTAAACAACAGTGAACTGGGGGGAGCAGGCTTGGAGTAGTTGACTTCATCACCTGAAGGTGTAACTGGAGAATTGGGACTTAATATGCTAATAAGACAGAACTTAAAAAAGGTGAAGATCTCATGATTAGGTGTCCATTTTGGGTGTAGCCTCACAAATAGGCTTTGTCTGCCCTGAATTCAACTGAAGGCCTTTAATAAATTTGTCTGTTTTTTATTCTCCTAACCTTGTCTGGGCTGGCCTCTGTTTCAGGTAGCCCGGATAAGGCATCACAATGTAAACATCTCCTGTGCTTGGCAGTCAGGTACTGCAGAATCACAGTCACAGCATGATCTGAGCTGGAAGGGACCCACAAGGATCATCGAATCACATGTATTGTCACTGATGGAGCTCCTTTCAAGCAGTTTTACCTGTGAACTTCCTCCCAGAGTGGCTGATTTTTAACCTTACAGTGTATAGGATGATACATATTTTAAGTTAGTGCAAACACCTTCTATATGTCAAAACAAGCAATTAAAAAAAGCCACTCTGTTAACTTTTTCAGTGTGTTGATGGTTAAACACACTTTTTAGTATGTTGAAAATTGCCTGCTGAAAGTAAAAGATGCTTTGAGCAATTCATGCAGTTTAAGAATTAAATGATCAGGCCAGCTCGTAAAAAGAACATTTTGATTTCTGCATTTTTAATATGCAATGTTGTATATTATTTTGCTATCATAAGTATTTTCTTTAAAATGGTAACAATGATTTCTATTGTTTTTGCTAATATTAGATTTTCTTCCTTTGTAGTTTCTCAAGGTTACCAAAGCTAAAATGAAAATAAACTTACTTTAGCTCTCAAAAACAGAGTACTGGCTTAGAGAATTAAAGATAAGAGTTCAGAAAGAAAACAAATTTCTACTTTACCTTCTCCCTGACTTGTGTGTTTGGACATCACAAATACAATACCAACAGCAAAACCTATGAGAGTTACACTGATTCCTCCAAATCTTGTCTCAGAGATGAGTCCCACAGCTCCCTGCAAAGTAATTGGTCTAATTAGGTGGTAGGAAGGAGCTTCTTTAAATTCCTCAGAAATTAAGACGTGTCATCCGCTTAACATCTTAGCATCTGTTACTGCCTCTTCCCCATTTCTCTGCTACATCAGTGTGAAGGGCACTTTCCTGGACATTTCAGAGAGAAAAAAAAAAAATAAATAAACAAAAAATAAGCCCTTAAAACACGGAAGAAATTGGCTCTTCAGTGGGATGAAGCATGTAAGGCATTTCACCCCCTCCTTTTTTCTCAGTTTGGTGCATGTTTGCCTGGGTGAGTACAATAATCACTTTGCTAAGTAAAAATATAGGAGAATACAAGCATAACCTTAAATCCTGTAGTAATCCTTACTGATGTGGTAATGTGGTTCTGAAATATTTTCCTTGGCAGCTGGTCGTTGTGCAAATGTTACCCTCTGTGTTTATATACTTGCAGTTTTGTTTCAAATGGGCTGTTTTGAATCTCTAACAGTCAGTCAGTAGAATGACAACTAATTTGTTGTTTCTTTTGTTCTGTTTTTTTTTTTAACTTTGCTGTTGTCTGGCAGCAAGTAAGTAACTATTTAATTATGGCTAATTGCTCATGTAGTAGGCATAATTTTAAGGCAGGATGTGCTTAGAACACTGGGTAAGAATACTGGGTAAGGTACCGAGGCACTGGGAAAGTTTCAGACCTGTATGTGTAGAGTAGGGGAGAGGTGTTCCATCACTGCAAGCTGAAAAGGTTAATTTTGCAGTGAAGCTGCCTGGACCTGGTTGAGATTTTTTTAGGGAGATCCTGCTACTTGTTTTGTTTCTGTTGATTTGGAGGTTTTTTATATACTCTCTTTATTTCCTGCTGTGTGAATACTGGCACAGTGGCATGTAGGAGTAATTTTATTAAAAATATCCATACAGATACAGTTCTGAAAGTCCATTGCAGCAAATGGGTGTGTTGTGCACTCATAGTATTCCCCAAACAGCTCCTGTTTACTGAGAGTCAGGTAACTGAGCCAGCCAAATAACTGCCACCTACAAAATGCTTTTGTTTGGCTTCTGTTTTGTTTTAATTGCAGTTCAGGCAAATTATGCCCCCTATTTCTTTGATAATGGAGCCAGAAGCACAAACGGGAACATGGCACTTCTCAGCCTTTCGGAGGACACGCCTGTTGGTCAGTATCAAAATTTGTGTATTTAAACTGTGAAAGTGGAGTTGCTTGCTCTTATGATTAACACATATATTTTCTTGTAGGTTGTTGTTATATACTGTGATCTTACATGTTTTTCTCTCAAGCTTCTAATTAGCCTCAATTTAAAATGATATGTTTGAAGTGTAGCTGCAATTCAAATCATGAATTCTAACTCCCTTTTATCTGGTCCACCAATCTATTCACGGCTTCAGAGCACAGGCCTTTGGGGTCAGAAATAAATTCACAGTGGTGAGAGGATTCTTACCAATTCTGTAAATGCTTATGAGAAGGAAAGCCTTGTTGTTAGTAATTTTATCAGCCTTGAGAAAAGCAAGCTGTACATTGAAAAGTAAGAGGCACGATTTTCTTTAAACACGTTTTTCATGTTTAGGTAAAAATGGTAGAAAATGTTTCCACTTGCAGTGAATATTGCTTTGTCTAAATAACTGATTTTTTAAAAAAGGTTTAGTTTTGTTTTATTAAAAATTCAAAAATTGATACAGTTTTCAGAACTCAGCACTTTGAAGCAGGTCTGTTTATGCTTTTAACTGTAGTTGCACTAAGAAAATTAAATAAGAACAAAAGGTGATTTATAATCAATATTTTCTGTAGGGGAAAAATAATCTTCTAACACTTAAACAATTACCTAAAAAATATATTAAGTGATGAACATAACTTTTTCTTCAAACTTTGCACTGAAATTTTATTTAGGATTTTCTTCTGCTTGTCTGTAGCTTTCACAGGCTAAATCAGAAAAATATTTAGTTAATGCAAACTGGGTACTGAAGCACCCTTTTACTCATGCCTCATGCACAGAGAAGAGATAGGGCTGCACAAGGGGTGCACCCAAACTCCCCTCCCAGGGCTTAGGCAGCTGGGGAAGGCCAGGATGAGGGAAGGATCAGAGGGCAGAGCCTGCTCTGAAAGCCTGACACTGCCACCCACGCCTTCCTAAAGCAGCCCAAGGTCACTCTCTGCTCTGCAAAGCAGCTTCCTAGGTTTGCTCAAAGTCCCCATTTCTGACCCAGTGGTGTAAGTGTCATCCAAGACCCATGCTGGGCCTGCTAGAGGGTGGGGAGAGGGGTATTTGGAAGCAGCAAATTCTTCTTTACCTGCTCAGCTTGAGAAGGAAGGGGGACAAGGCAGCATATAGTGTAAAAGTGACACATCTTGACAACGAACTTAAAAGGAGCTTGCTTATGATGCAGCAGGAATTTGCTATAAGCTTGGTCAAGCTTAAGTGGAAACCTCAGTTTGAAGGCCAACAGTAATGTAGTAATGTAGTGGCACTTGCAAAAGTCAGAGGCAGACCAAGGAGCTGCAATTTTTGCTGTACTTCTGCCTGGATTCACATGGAAACCACACTAGTTCAGTCTTGGCAATCCCTACAGTTCTGCTGATTGCTGGAGTTAGATTAGCCAGTGGAATCACTTGTCCAAGTGTAGATAAGGCTTGTAATGCCAGACAGCCACAAAATGGGACCCCAACTCAGTTTGTTTGGGGTGGTGCCTGCCAACTCCACCACTGAAACCGCAGGCAGTACAACTCGCTTGCCATCCAACTCCCACTCCCTGGTGTAGTGCCAGCCCGCAGACATTTACAGAGCATCAGCTTCTCCCTGCCACCACTGGGAGCCTCCAGGCACCTGCATGGGGATGAGGAGCTAAAGATGGCATAGACCCACAACATAGGCAAAAATGTCCATCCTGTCAGGACTGCAGTGCTACATGGTCTCTCGGTTGACAGCACTCCCTGAAGCAGTGAAGTACAGCAGTAATTTCCACTGAATCTGATCTGGTGCTCCAGCAGCCAAAAAAGGACGATGTGCCTCAACAGCTAAACAGCAGTGTGAGGGATCAGAGCCTGTGTTAGTGCTCTCCTAATTAGCCTGAGTAAGAATAATGAGATATATGTGATGGGCTTCTGTATGTGCTTTGTAACATTAGCAACCAGACTCGGTACATAGAGGTCTCTGGAGAGTTTGTGCTTTGCTTGCAGCAGTGATAAAGCTCAGGCTGCTCTGTCTTGAGTGCTGCTGTGCCTCCTGCCTACTGGCTTCATCCAGAATGTGCTTACATGCGTTCAAATTGGCTGGCTTGTACTTCTAATTTGATGTATGAACATGCTTTAAAAGACAAGAGAGAAGCAGCTTCTCTCTGAAAGCTCCAAAGACCTGTAGAAACCCTTGGGAAAGAGAGATAAGATCTTACTTTTGAGAACTCCAAATGTGGTTGCTTTGTCACACAGCTGCCAGTGCTTCTTTGGGCAAATTCTCAGAACATCTTGAAAAACACTCTAAGTACTGCAAGGTCCTCTCTTCTGAAAGCACTTTTGGAAGTTCCATTGGAACATGGTTGCTTGGGATTTGCTTTAAAGCAAACTGCTGCTGCCCATGTAAGCCCAGCAACTCCTTGGGGAGGCTTTGGCAGAGAGACTCTCAGAGAAGGGCACAAACAGCACTGACACTTCAGTGCTGCAGTGCTGGGCATGCCTTGTACAGGGCAAGACAACCAGAATTCACATCAGACCACAGCCAGAGCTTCGTGCCAGAGCTTCGTGCCAGAGCTCAGTGCTAAACGGCTACCAGGCTGGCGCTTTTCTGTGGCCCCAGTGATGGATGTTGCGCTGCAGAGGAGGCTGCTGTTCTTCATCACTTGCTCTGATCCCCTCCAGACACAGGAGAAGGAATCTGGTCTGCCATGTCCATGTGCAGTCCCAAGCATCCACACTCCAGCAGCTGTCTTTCAGGTGGAACAAGATGATCAGTGACAAAACAGGGGAATTGAAACTTCCATACATTTGATTCTGGATGGCTTCACTCAGGTTTATGTGCTGCAAAAATAGGCAGGTTGCTGTAAGGTCTTCCCTGTTCTTACATAAAATGGAGTCATGGTCAGGACGCTTTTCTTGGCAGCAGCTGGTGATCTGTGCAACACCATGGACAGCAGCTTTAATAAACCACCAAGAATTTTACAGTCTTTGGCCCTGCTGAGATTGCAATTGGTTGGCAAAGTAGTATATGTTAGTTATATTCCCAGGCATCTGTAGGCAAGGGACATGCAGCATTTTGGAGCACTGAAAGATGATGGATTCTCTGTAGAAAGAGAAATTGCGGTGCTGCAGCTGTGCGAGGACATCAAATTCATTACCTTCTCATATCATCCCTAACTTGACCTTCTTTTCCTTTGTCCAGTTTTGCTTATTTACAGATAGTTGTAACTTGTCTACCAAGTTGCAGACATTGTTACCATAAAACGAGCAAATACTATTTCTGCGTGAATGCTTGAAAGTATCTGCAGATTCTCAGATGCTATTTATTGCTGCAGAGCATGATGCCCCTCAAGGTAAGAGGGGCCAGAACAGCAGTCCCTTTCAGTGTCAGATTTAAGAAGAATGAGAGAAGTTATGAACTGAAATAGCAGTTGGGGTTTGTGGTTTGGCAGGGCAGGTGGGTAATTAGCTCTTTGCCTGTGTACATACAAAATGTGCGTGTGCTCCTAATCAAGGTCTTAAGGCAGGAGTGGGATGCTATTTCAGGTTGTTTGTTTCATCTTACCTCATAATCCCTGTAAGCCTCATAGTGGGGACAGAGTGGGGCTGGGAACAGCTGCAGAGCAGGGGATTGAAGCATACTCAGAAGGCCTAAGTTCATTACTGTCTCAAAGCCCAAACATCATCAGTGCTCTGGAGCTCTCTGCATGACTCATCCTTGCATTTTCCTTTATGTTTTTCCCCTTTCCCCCAAGCAGGCACTCCTCCCATTAAAAGCTAGTTTGCAGTGGCAATTTTTTGATCAAAGCTACGGCTGCCAGCTACCCACCACTAGGTGACTGACTCCTTCAGATCTCTCCACCCTTCAAGTTTCCCCTGTTCCTACATGCTCCTAGTCTCACTTCTTTCCATCATTCACAGCTGACTGTGGAGAGCTTTCTTGTTCTGTCTGGTACCTATCACTCTTACCTTGTTTCTGTCAGCCTGGTCCACCTCTAGGAAAGCTGGGAGCTACCCGAACAGAAGTATTAAACACAGCCTGCCTTCTGCACCCCTGCAGCAGTGCCAGCAGTGCACTCAACAAAGCCCCCTGCAAAGCCAAGCACTGCACAGAGATGCTCTGAGGACTTACAGGTGTTACAGCCTTCAATTTTGTTTCAGTTCTTCTGACGGAAACTGCAGAAAATACATCAGAAAATTGCGCTCAGATGGCTTTTCCTTGGAACTGGTTGCTGTGGGTGCCACAGGGACACATTGCTGCTGTCCATGGAATGATGTTCCAGTCCCCATGCTGAGCACTTGCTGCTATATCCCACCTCTCCACGACGGGCACTGGCAGCTGCAGGGCTTGTTTCGGCTGCTGCTGTAGCAGCCGTGGCTTTTGGGCTGCTGATCCTGCCATGTCTCTGCTTTTCCAGCCAACTGGTGCACCAGGGTGCAGGGAGGGAGCAGTAGTCACCTGGGCGTGGTCCAGAAGGAGCGGTAGCTGGCAGAGAATGGGAAAGGAGCTGGCTTTGGGGTAGCTGTGGTATGTGGTCCATGTTCTCCAGGAGCCTGAGCTCTCTGTGCTTGGGGTGAACTTGGAGTGTAAAACAGCTTTGCATTAACCGTTCACCTCCTTTTCTGCTGGGGAAATGGGGCCTTGGCTGAGACAGGAGGAGAGCAGGCATGTGACCCCGGGCAAGGTGGTATTTGCTGTGACATTAGGAACAGAGATGTCTTGTCCTGGGAGCATGGCCATGTATGTCCCTCTCAGCATCTTGTTAACAAATGTCAGCTGTGGTGGCAAAGGACAACAGCGGGACTGAGCATGAATCCCAAATGTGCTTGGCTTGTTTAAATGACAGGGAAGGGATCTGATTGCTGAGTGTTGCATAGCAGAGAGGGAGAGCGTGTCTTCAGTGAGAAGGCAAAACCAGCCCCAGAGCCCAGGGCAGAGACTGGCTGTGGTTAAATTTGAGTTAAAAATGAAGTAAAATAGAGCAATGGCAACATGAGACAGCCATTCAGCCCAAGTGGCAGGAGCAGAGAGCAAATGACTTTTAAGATGGAATAGGAAAACAGAGTGAAAGCCTGGCATGGCTCCTGGGAGGAACCCAAAGCAGGAAGCAGTGAGTAGCTCCCCAGGACTCCCCTGTCCCAGAATGCTGCATCATCCCCTGAATACTCAGAGTTTCTAGCTCTTCTAACTATGGCATTTGCCATATCCTCAAGTAAAGACTCTTCTATTCCCATATTTTTCTGACATGGAGAGTCTGTTTACTTGATATCCTCTGATAAGATTTTAGCTGTCTTTTTCATTTATTTCATTTTCAGCAAGTAGAGGCAGCACACTGAGAACAGATTTTTAATTGGCATTAACACTGTGCTGAGAAGTGTTCCCGGGGGTGTTAATGATATGGAGAATACTGTGCAGTGAAATTACAATTTGGAAAAAATAAGGAATTATAATGAGTTAGAAAATAAATTTTGATCCACAATCTAATTTAAAAGTCATGCAAGTGTTCTCTATTATGAAAAATGAAGTACCAGCTTTAGCTGAAAAGCAAACAGTCCAGTGTAAAGATCAATGAAGTCAGTCATTACTTGCTCAGAAACCTCAGTAATCTCAGTCTGTACCAGTATTAATGTATCTTCTCACATTTAGCAGCAAGAAAGCTCCTGTCTTTCTTATAAGAAAATTCTAAGAAAATGTAGGAAAGGAAACTGAGATTGAAATAGCAAGCCCAGGTTCAAATGCGTTCACATAAACTTTCAGAAGCCTGTTCTTCTGCAGCCCTGTGCTCCCTGAGGCGTGGTTTGCATTTGTGTACTGCCAGTGTTGGATTTCAGGACAGCCACAACCACAGCAGAGACCTTGTGCCTGGTGGTTGCTCTCAGGCTCCAGCAGAGCCCAGATGTGGTGCCCATCCTGTTTCTCCACGGCATAGAGAGCGCTGCTCAGCAGCTGCTGCAGACATCCACGCAAGCTCCAAACAGGCAGGACAGCCAGCGCCATGTCAAGTGCAAGGCACAGGGAAAGTTAATAAGAAGGGCAGAAAAGCAACTAAGAAGTAGAAAAAACTAATGACCAAAAAAGGCTGCAGAAAAGCACTGTGTTTATAAGGATATCAGTGAGATGCTGACAGTTGACACCTTAATTCTCCAGCTGGACCCAGCTGTGATATTAAGACAAAGCTTTTGAAAAACAAGACTAAATGAGTCAGTGCTGGTGCTGCAGAACCCTCAACAGTTTTCAGATTTCTGTCTCTTATCTAGGTAGTTGTATCAGGAAGCAGGTGTCCTTTCAGGATACTATTTTCTGTCAGTTCCAGTTAATTCCTCTCCTTTCATTTCCTTGTACTTAGACAGTTGTTACAGTCAGAAGTATCTCATCAAACCACTCATTATCATTCCTTAATATTTTTTAGGGATTACAGTTACAGATGTGTTGTTATTTTTTACTAATTTTTGTGGGAAAAATACAAGAAAAACATAGAAAATGCTTTATAGTTTTGTGAACTGTTTTGCAAGTCTTGATTATTTGTTGGCTGGCTGAACCAGCTCATAACAGGGTCTCTTGTTTGTGCTCTTGTGGGCACATTGGTTTCTGCAATGTGAACATTTTTTCTCACAAATTTGCCAAAATATTGCCCTGATAATTATCATAAGAGGGTTTACTCATAAGTGAGCACAGGTTCCACATGGTTTGATATAATCTCTTGCTATGACAAGAAGACAGCCAGGCTTTCTAAATATCACCACTGATGGCTGGATGTTGCATGTCTATTAAGATGCCTTCCATCCTATATTTGGGTTGCTTGCACAAGCAAAACTCACTAGTAACAAGTGAGTCGCTTGGCTACAGTATTTCCAGCGCAAGGACTTTGTCAGATGTAAAGCACAGTTTCTGTGCTTAACCTCTACAACCTGAATATCTCGGGTAACTCACCCAAGGCACAGCAGATTGGAAGTAAACAACAATAATCTCAGTTAACTGGTGTTTGTAAACTGCTTGAAGTTATTTGGATGAAGGTATTAAAGTACAGTAGAATGACAGACATGTAACTTTAAAAAAATAATACCATAAACACTCTCACCAAGCTTTGAAAACATGGGTGTTATAACTCCCCCAGGAATTATCGTTTCTAATACAAAAAGTCAGTCTACTGGAAAAACTGGCATCAGCTTCTCAATGTTTTAAAATAGAAATAACAATCTCTTTCTCCAGTTTCTGAAGGAAATAAATTCATGAGTTTGAAAAATTTATTAATTGGTATGAGCATGAGTGGGTATGTCAAGTAAAGAATTTAATGAGAGAGAGCTAATGAGTGGGAGTGCAGTAGGAAAGAAGACTTTTGCACCGATTAATTTCGAAAGTGGGAAAGTATGAAAATGTCCTTGCACCTCCTGAGTTCCAGAGCTTGGGTTCAGTCCTGTGTGAGCTCTCCCTGAAGGTAGATTGCCAGATTCTCTGTCTGCTAGTTTGCAGATCCGTTGTTCCCACAAAGAAGAGGTCTGTGAGGGCCTTTTGGTACTGCTGAGATTGTCACCCAGCTGTAAAACAGCATCACTTCTGGTTCACCTGGGCTGAGAGCTGGTCAAGAGCTTGTCACCTATATAAACCCTTAGACATGAACAGTATTGACCTGGGTACAGTTCCACAGGAAAGGGCTTGAAGTGATAGAAACCAACTGATGAACTCGATTTAACCAGCTGGCTAAAAAGTTGCCATCAGGACTATTGAACTGTCTGTTTATCCATATTTCCCAGTGAGTTTGATTGACAAAACTTTTGCCTGCTGCAGCTTAGTCAAGTTCCTAAGGAACAAACCAGTGAAATACTCACTGACTGAAGTAACCACAGGGAAATACTGTTGAATATCAATTTTTCAGGTACCCATGTGTACACTCTGAATGGAACTGATCCGGAAGGAGATCCCGTGACATATGACCTGACCTATGAAGCTGGATCAAGACGCTACTTTTCTGTTGACAAGAATCTTGGAAATGTTACTCTGATTGAGGAGCTTGACAGAGAGGTACAATCAAATGGCACCACTCCAGGTGTTTGCGGAATTCCTTTCAGTTTAACTTGATCTGAGGCTTTGAGGGACCATGCCAGTTTATTTGCCCCTGAAGCATGAAATATACTTTGCAATTCTAAGATATTGTACTTCACTCATCACGTTGCTTTACAGTTGACTTGAGCCACTGACATTGCTATCAAATTTTCCAGCTGCTGTCTGTCCAGCTTTTGTCAAACGAGAAGTTTATTCCAATCTTGCCCCACCCAGACCACATCAAGAGCTTAGCAGCAGTTATAATCGTCAAATCCTCACACAGGGAACTCTCCTGTCATTAGGAAGAAGTAGAGATTTCTGAAAGCAGTGTTCCAGGACACTTCTCTAGTACATCAAAGCCCTTTAGCCAATATAACTGTGACGGTTAAAGACATTCTCAGCAACAGCAGCATAAAGGCAGCCTTACTCTGGCAACACAGGCATTGAAGCCTTCAATCTCCTCACAGAGAAGCTTACACAATACTTGGTAAACCTTTCAAAACTCTGTACACTGAGACAGAAGAATTTTGAACCACAGTGCCATTTTAGGGAATATTTCTTGAAAAGGGTGACTGAATTTTATTAGCACTTTAAGAAGCAACAGGGATTACCAGAGCAACCATGTCCTGACACTAACTACAGAAAGTTCAAGGAGCCTGTGGCTGCAGCATCTGAGGGGTCTTCCTGGCCTCTGCTGGGATTGCTTTGTGGTATTAGTTGTTACTTTCATCTGCCTGCCTAGACACGTTTAAATCTGCAGTCGCTTTTCCAATCAGGACAAACACTCTCTCTCTCACAAAAGTATTTTCTTTATTTACAGAAGGAAGATGAGGTTGAAGTTATTGTCAGTATTTCAGATGGTCTGAGTACAGTAAGTATTTAATTATGCTGTAACTTGTCAAACTGTCTGTCCTCACATACCTCCTTCTATTAAATTACCTTACAGGGACCATCTCATTTGGTCAGAAAACATAATCTCATTAGAGTCTTACCTCCAATTCCGAGAGCCACTGAACTCACAGTAACTCAAGTCTCACTTCATCTCCTTGCTCAGCTCTTTGAGGATAATTACGATGTAGCGTGAGCTGAAATACTGACTTAGCAGCCTGCAGAATTGCAGCAACTTCCTATGAAGTTTCACTGCCAGCACAGTAGGATTCATGCCTAAGATCTGGAGGCTTTTTGGAGAAATATGTGACACTATAGGAGCTAGTCTTGGGCACCCAAGAGCTGCCTGTCCCCCACCCCCACAGTGTTTCTCTAGCATGACATTAAGAAGATTTGCTTAGGCTAAGGTGGTGGGGGTTTGCTTGTCTGCTGCTAGATAAACCTTTGGTCATGTCTAATCGTTAAGGACTTATCTGAGGCACTGAGCATCCAGTCCTACTTTCACAATTTTTCTTGGCATTTTCAATTTATGGACTGATGCTGTCACAGCCAGGACAGCAGTCTCCCAGTAGGAGGATGTGGGCTTCATCACTAAGGTACCACAAAAACGGGACCCTCTTCTTATCCACAACACTGGATAAATCTGGAGCTCTTCCTCAGCTCAAAAAAATTAATTGAGATTATTACAATAAATGTTTGGGAGGTGCCAGCATCCTACAGGCACAACTGCCCTGGAAGCCTCTGTAAACAGGAAATAATGGGATCATATCCACATGTCTGTTTGTAAAGAACCGGGAAGTTTTGTTGGTCAAATATGTTTGCTTCTGAATTTTTACAAGAAAAACACTCACTTTGTTGAAGAAGAGTTGTTACATATTAGTAGCATGTATTTACACATCTAGATTATACATGCTATTAACCTAATATCATTATCTCAAAGAAGTCATTAATGAATGCTCTTGGCTGTCAAGTACCAACTTTTACAGTCTTTTATGCATTATCATAAAATGCATCACAGTATCTTGAATGTCATAAAGAATTTTAAAAACTGGGAAATCATCCCCAATCTGTAATTTATAAAATACTCTGAGATTCTTTTTAAAGTGTGGCAATATCTGCGTGTTCTCCACAAAGCAATTTCTTCTGAATTATAGTTTTTCTATATTTTCTTATATGTGCTCAGTTTTGGTAGTGCACAGATGTTCTGTTGCAAGAGAGTTTGTCATTGCCTTTGACTACACCTTGGTAGGCAAATGAATGGTTCTATGTTGAAAGCTAGCTTGAGACATAATACATTCTTTATATTCTGCTCCAGGTTTCTGAAAAGGTCAGGATCCTTGTAATGGATGCCAATGATGAGAGCCCCGAGTTCATCAATACACCTTACATAGTCGAAGTCCCAGAGGTTGGTGAAGTTTCTTTGCATACTGGGAATATATTTCTATAGGATGTAAAGAGGGACTAATATGTTTTCAACAAAACAACAAGTTGTGCAGGACAAACTTGCATTCTTTTGGTTTAGGGCTTGGGTAGATACTTAATACTCACTGTACACTTGGGGAATAAGTCTGTAGGTACTTAAGGTGTGCTGGTTTTAGGGTAAGCTCCAAGATGTGAGTCATTGCTAGTTTTCAGAATTGACTACAGTGGGAATAGGATACACTGTGTCTCAGCTAAAATTTTCTGTTATTTTTATTCCACAAAGTGTTTCTTCTTGTTTTCTGTTTTTAACCTCTTCCGTCTTTTGTTTCTGCTCTCTGGTTCCCTCATGGCTTTTACATTCTTTCTATCATCACTCTCTTTTTCTGCCTCCTTGCATGCTCATTTTTCATTTCTTTTAACTCACCTGGTTTTCTACTTCTGTTTAACTCTGGTAACTCTTTCTGGTCACAGAACACTCCCTCCAGCAGCAGTATCTTTAAGATTGAGGCAATAGACAAAGACACGGGTTCTGGAGGAAGTATCACCTACTTCTTGCAGGTAAAGTATTGTCTGTACCTTCACAATTATCTCCGATGATTACTGAGATTTCAGAAAGCAGATTTAAGAAAGATTCTTAGGGTTGAGCCTGCTGCTATGAGACCAATTTTGTACCATGCACAAGAAAACAAGCATTGGCAAAAGGGATGTTGTCTGATTGTGTGCAGCCAAGAGCAGTCCAGCAGGCAGGAAGGGGAGCTGGACTTGCCACTGACACTCCTGTGCTTGCCAGCAGGACCCCTCATGGCAGGGCTCTTACTGGCCCTTCCTTGGGAGTGACAGGGAGAGCAAGATTAGCTGGAAATCTTGTATGCTTATGGGATTTCTAAAGCGTGAAATAGCTTTCTTTAGGAAGCAAAACATGCTAGAAACCCAAATGTGCCCTTTAGTGTATCAGGCTGGTGCATAATTGATACCTGGATCACAGTGTGAAACGAGAGGTACTAAATCTTCTCACTGACAAAGCAGTGACTGCCTGAAACCAGCCTTTCAGTTGCTGCCCACTGGTGAAGAACTGAAAAGGCTCCAGATTTAAAGCTGAACTTCTGTATTACAGATCTTCTGTATGCCAAAAGGGCAAATTTTTTTGCAGTATATCCTTCAAAGTCCTTCTTCCTAAGGGCTTTTTATCCAGATTAGCTGCAGTTCCCCCTATTCAAGAGGAAACATGGAAAAAGCAAACAAAAAAAAAACAAAGCAAATTTGTTGCAATATTTAATTTTGGATACAAATGAGGAGACAAGTTAGAAGATATTTACATAGCACTAAAGCTAATCCTGATAAGAGCTTGGGCATACCATGAAAGAACACCTTGAGTGCCTTGTTGAAATTTAGCTTTGATTTCACAAATTATGATCCATGTGCAGGATTCAGTTTTGCACAGGGTTTTTTCCAGAGGGCTGATAGTCTATGAACCAAGGGACAGCAATTTCAAAATGCTATGTCTAGTTTATAATATATTTGTGTGGCAAAAAGGATACAAAATATGTACATATTTTGAAAGTCTTGCCATGCCTTTGGGCATGGTCTCTGAGAATTCTCAAGTTGCACAGAAAAGTCCTCTCCACAAGTCTTATATAGGCACGTGGAGATGTCTGCTGAAATGGCCAAGATCATCTGACAGTGGCCATTGTTTCTGGATACAGGAACAGAGGTATTTGTACAGGTATCTCCAGTTCAGAAGAATGGAGGGAGGCATTTTTTAGGCTTCTTTTTAAATCTGATGTCTTTTAGATTTTGTCTGTACATCACAAAAATCACCAGACTACCACTGTGTTGACAATAATCTATACATGCAACCTTCCTGCATTTTTTTTAAACCAGTAGAACTTTGAAACACTAAGGGGTAACACCTTTTCTTTTTTCTTCCTTTTCCCTTCATCTTTTTTTTTCTGTTAAGTCTCCCTACCTCTTTCCATGCAATTAACTGTGTTAACCAAAGCTTAAGTTTTCACAATGAAATACTAAAAGATTAAAAATATCTACATTACAAGTAACTGATTTATTCTGAATAATGAGAGACTTGTGGTTGGTTCATGAATTGTTCATAAACACACAGAGGTGAAATTCATCAAATACATTATTCACCCAAACCATATCATTATTCTAGTCTTCTCCCTTAGCAGATGAAATAAAAGATGAATCCCTATGGCAATCTTATTTCCATACCTGTAATCTCTCACTGTTTCTTCCTTTCTTTTCTTCTAGAACATCCATTCTAATAAGTTTACAATAGACCGTCACAGTGGTGTCCTGCGCATCAAGCCAGGGGTCACCCTGGACTACGAGAAATCAAGAACACATTTTGTTGTTGTCGTAGCCAAGGTAAAAGGCTTTTATGTGGGACTAGAGGAGGTGGGTTGTTGTGTTTGAGCAGGACCAATTAGTACTAAAACAACTGAAACATGAAGGCAGCAGAGTTACTCTTGCTGTAACATCTGGAGGTGTGGGGAGTAACATGGAAAAGTGAGGGAGGAAAGGTAACCGCTGTCCGCTGCTGAAAAACATCTGGAGGATCTGGAAGAGGGTTTCCCACATTTCATTCATGTCATCTGTGTCAGGAGACTCACCTAGAAGTGAAGGGTTGGTGTGTCCAGCCCTGGCTTCAAGAAGCATCAGTCTCTGAGCTCAGGGCTCATCGTGCTACCCATGACCACCACAAGGACAAACCCCTGGCAGGCAAATGGGTCGCAGTCATTACCCACAGTAAGACACAGGGCACAACTAGACCCAGCAGAGCACAAATGATGGATTTCTTTTCTGGAAATATATGTGGATTTTAGTTTCTTTCACTTCTCTGCTGCCTCATGGCATGAGCTTATTTAAATCTTGCAAATATTGCTGAATATCATTTCTTGCCACCATCATTCCCAGCAGCGCTGTGCCTGTGACTTGGCTAAGGATTCATAACAGGCATTAAAATTTTATAGATTCTGAAGTAAGTCTCCCAGAATCCTGTGGGAGCCTGTCACACAGACAGAGTCACAAGGGTGGAAAGAGGGCAATTTTGTTGTTAGTTATGGGGACTTTGAGTTTCTCATATTTTTTGAAAAATGTATGGACCTTTTCATGTATTTATTTAGCCAAGGTTCATTTGAGGAGAAATAACAAAATTTGGCTTAAATTCTGCCTTTGGGGCAGTCAGGAAGAAAAAAATCAGTTTATCTTTTCAAAGAATTGGAATTTTTAGAATTGGTACTGCAGACACGTTGAACAATTCACACTGTTAAACACCAGCATGACTACCGACCTACAGCTGGTGCTCTGAGACGGAGGGTGTTAAAAGCTTCTGAAATTGCTAGTTGTCTTCCTAATTGGCTCTGCTATATCAGTGGTGCAGAGTTGGCGTTAGCCAAGTCCCCAGTGATTGTTTACACAGTGTGGCCATCTCGCAGATTGTGGCTGCACAGCTCCTCTGTGCTTGCACTTTATCACATAGGCGTTCCTAGGAGACTTTCAGCATGTACACTGTTTATTTCCCCCTAGAGATGCACTGCCTTGCTACTGTGCACTGTCTTGTGTTCATGACAGGACTATATGTGGGATGAAAAGTTGATCTCTAACTTTTTACATCAGTTTGTATCATTCTTTTTTCCCAAAAAACCCCTTGAGTTCCCTGTCCCCTCTCTAAAGATCATTTATGACTGCATACATTGGCTCAATCACTTTTAATATAAGAAATTACTTATGAGGCACTGCAAGCTGTCTTCCTAATCAGAGAGAGAGCAGAACAAATGGAAAAGAGAAGGGAATAGGGCAGCACAGATTAATCGCTGTGCTAAGAGAAAGAAAGGATTCCTGGAACTGTGCTTCTGAAGGCTCATGAAGTCCATGCAATGCCTAAGCTGATTTGCAGGCATGCTTCAGCAGAGGCATCTGACAATGACTTCTTTTCTAGGATGGTGGTGGGAAGCTCCGAGGAGACAACAAAGTGTTTTCAGCCACAACAACAGTTACTATCAATGTAGAGGATGTTCAGGACACTCCTCCTATGTTCATCGGGACTCCCTACTATGGATATGTCTATGAGGATACACTCGCAGTAAGTTCTGGCTTTCCTCTGGGGGAGAACAAGTGCAGCCTTTCCCATCTCAGTCAAGATGGCCCCATGGTTTCTAACACAGGCTTTACTGGAACTGGGACTTAAACTCTGATTTGACTCCTAGGTGAAATGAGCTGACCAAATCTCAGGTTTGTTCTTACTTATGTTTCCTGCGAATTTGCCATGCAAGGCTTCCTGTTGTTTTCATTAAAGTCAAAAACAATTCTGCCCATTTACAGTGGTCTAAGCCCAGACAGTGACTAAAAGCTCTTCTGTAGCCCAGACCTCTGGAGGCACCTGGCTGAAGGCTTAACAGGCTGCCAGTCATCTCACCTGAAAACATCATGCTAAAAACCTTCGTGTGTTTGTTTGCTGTGTAGTCTCACACTGCTTTAATTTTCTAGCTCTGATCGGTCTGGTACCACCAGTTGGTTGTACAAGGTGTGAACAGAATTTATGTTCACATACTCCAGACTCTCTGTGTTGTCCCATGGACATCACCTGGGGAGAAGCATCCCTGACATCCCTAAAATGCTGGCTGCTTTCTGCTCAGTGATGGCTGGTTAGGCAAAACGGGCCAGGAAGACCTCTTGTGCCTAAACCCAACCAGCATATCGGTCAAGCAGGGGCATAGTTAGGAGAACCAGTCATTTTCATCCACATATTCTAGAAGCTGCAAACTAATGAGTTTTCTCTATATCTAAGCAGTGACATGATTGTGTATGGATCAGCTTTCGTCCTGATACATAGGATTTAATTAAAATTTTCTTCATATATAGGACAAGAAATGGTATCTACCCATGAAATTACCCAGCATTAGGCTATTGATCAGTTTAGCAGTGTGATTGCACTCTGTTCATCTGACTTTCCCTTGAGTTTCAGGAAAGATTGTGTCTTACCTTTCTGTCCAGAAATGTACGCTGCCACCCATGCCTGGCTATATACTGCAGTGCACTACAGAGGCTTGTACATTTCGGCAGGGCAGAGAAGTAATGCTCGTGTACTTTGCGGGTGTTTAGAATGAGTGATATTATGTATATTGATTTATTCTGCATAGTTACATATAATACTTGAAATAACTATCGGGTGCACACAGGAGTTAGTGTTTACTATGGAAATGGGAATCAATAAATGTTAATTACATGCAGCTTGAGCTCATAACTTACACCATTATGATATAATGATGGAAGCACGAATCAGTCCTTCCCAGTGGGTTTTGCCATTAGAATGAACTCCACAGAGAACGAGGCAACAGCTGATTTTAGCAGTGTTTGTGCATTTGGCGTTAATTTTGTAAACTTGCTTCTTTTCTTCTTGGTGGAATTGTCAGGATTTACAAGTACTCTGTCACCTTCAAAGGGACTGTACTGCATTTTGCCCAGTAGGCACATTTTATTGCTGCTTCCAGCAATAAATACAGTTCTATATTTCCAGTTGCTCTAACAGAGCCTCGCTCTTGTTTGAAAAATTCACTGACGGGTTGTCATGAAAATGTTCCTTGTTGCCATTTGATTCACTGACAGTTACTTCAATATTCCCTGGTTTTGCAGTCCCAAACAGTAACACTTTAGTTCAGAGGCCTGAATTGCACAGCTCATTGCCACTTGAGTGAGCATTTTAATGTGACACTCATCATCCCTCTGAGCTGATAGGAGCAGTCACATGCACAAATGGTCCCCAGTACACAAATTCTCTATGTATGGCCCACAGCCATGTTACTTGTGAGAAAGACAGACAGAGAAGGTTTAAGGGCAGTTAAATCACCATCATTTTCATCACAATTTTATGCCCTAAATGTTCTGTGGGCCAAGTTGCTTTGTGATCTCTGTTTGCTTCTACTGCCTGTCCAAACTTAATTATGAAGGACCAAAGTGATCCGAAGACTCCTTGGCAGCTGCCTGTGTCTCAGCACACTGTGTGGCCAAGGGGCACAGGAGCCTACACAGAAGTGACCAGAGGGAATCTTGGTAGTGCCCCAAACTAAACCTTGGGTTTCAGATTGGCTGCTCCTCTGTCAGTGTCTGTGGCTCCAGGCAGATGCCCTTGGCCACGATTTCCTACTGCTCCTGCGGCCAGCCAGCCCCCAGGGCCAAAGCACCCATGGCCACGCAGGGTCTGCAGCCATTTCACACCCAGAGCAGTGGGCACTGACCCTTTTTGTGTTCCCCATATGGCACAAGCACAAGTATCCACTCTGCCCCCAGCACTTCACTGCAGAAAGAATTACAGGAGTTCAGTTTATTAATGTGCAGTTGCAATTTCACTGCTCTGATCTCGGCACACAGACTGTGATTTCCCATTTCTCCCCAGGGCTCTGAGGTCCTTACTGTTGTTGCTCTTGATGGAGACAGAGGAAAGCCTAACAGTATTCATTACTGCATCGTGAATGGTGAGTAGACTTGTCTTATATGAAATTTGAAGCGCACTCAAAACTAGATCTGGCATTAAATTAGAATAGAATATACCAGAGTTAATAAACCTGAGACAAGATCTCAGGGAAATAATGTCAGGTGCCTCAAACAACTTCAGGGCCCTGTCTACCAGAAAATAGCCAAGATTCAATTCAGTCAGTTTCAGCATCTTCACAGAACTGCACTTGGAGCTGTTAATGTTGCTGATTTGTTAGGCATCAGTAGCCTGCTTGTCATTTCAGAAAGTGTAAAGGGAGATGCATTCACTCTTCTGAGCATCTCTATCACTTAATCTGTGAGGTGAGATAATTCATTGGGAGACCCAGACATGGCATTTAGAGGGATATTTTTATTAATACAGTGATCAAAGTGGCTAAACAGTCAAATCTCTGATTTCTTGGAAGAAATTATATTTACCAGTGAAGAGACACTGGCTGTACACTGAAGTGGAAGAAAACAGATGTTATCAGAAGATTAATGCTTTCCATCAGCTATTCTGAGAGTGTCTGTCGCACGTCTTTTAATAGCATAAATGTGAAACTTAGCTGAATCGATGATTCATTAAGTGGTGAAGACACCTTAGAGCATCTAAACTCCAGGCTAGAACTTTAGATTTTTTGGGATCTCTCTTCCTCCAAAACAAGGCTTCCATAGCAGCTGGGGACCCCAGCTCACAGGTGTGAAAGATCCCAAATCTTCCTAAGAGAAATCTGAGGTGTAGTTGCAGAGCTATGGAGTAAGTGCTTCATTGTGTTATGTGATCTAAGCAGCCAGAACAGAGAGAGGCCCAGAGCTGAGTTTGTGTGTTGGTGAGGCATGGAACTCATGCTGAGGGTCCTTCTTAATGTGAGGGAATACACAGGTAAAAGAAAAGTAGAAACCTGAGGAAAAAAGGGCTGCAGAAGACAATAGATGGAAAATGGGAAAAGGTAAAAAGAAAGGTGTAGAATGAGGAGCAAAAACAAGTGGGATGAAAAAATGCTAAACAAGGGAGAAGTTAAGTAAGGAGGATAAGCGAAGGCAGAAGAACAGGGAAAATATCAAAGGAAAATAAGATTAATGAGGAAAGATATTGGATTTCCAGAGAAAATATAGAAGGACCAAAAGGGCTCTCTGGGATAAAAAAAAAATAAGTGTTTAGGAAAGAGTGAGAAATGAAGATGGAAAGAGATGACAGATAAGTAGAACAAAATATGACTTAATGGGGAGCAGGCTTTTCTCATGCACATTAACAAAGGATTTTGTTTGTGTGAAATGGAAAAGAGAGGAAGGGAATATGCTTTTAGTGCACAGAAAGTTGAAAAACAGAGAACAAAAGATTGCAACAGGTTTCTGCCCCTGCACCTCAGACACTGGCATTATTTTTGACAGGCTGTTATTCCAATAACTGCAGGCTGGGATGTCAAAGGAAAAGAAAACACTAAGAGCAAATAGGAAATTGTTTGATCTTAATAAGCATTTCTTATCCAGAGACTGTGGGATAATAATAGGAAATGCTCCAATCCTCTCAACATGCTATATGGAGGAACACACATACTGCTACACATACTCCAGGTTACCAATTTCCCTGGGATAACTAGACAATAACAAGAAGTATGGTGGTTTGAAACCACTATTGACTTAAGCTTCTTCTCAGTCAGAACATACTTTGCAGGCCAATGTATCTTAATAATTGGGTATTGTGAGTCAATATCTGTTCAATGTTGTGTCTAGAGTGCTTTAATGAAGTTGCAGTTATTGTAGGTATAAGCAAAAGCGGATACTATCAGATGGTTTAAAAATCAGCATTGGAAATGAGTTTGAGAAAAAGAAAAATTACTGGGCTTTCAGGTCATCATCCTTTATTTCTGAAGGCTCAAACTCCTTCATTTGAAGGGATTTCCCCTCTTTTCCTTACAATGATAGACTCTGCCACAAAGCACAGGATGTGGCCAATACTATACATGAGGTGGTGTGCAGGGCTGCCTTTCCTGGGCACCAGCCTGCCCTTGGCTGTGATGTGAGATGGTTCCTGAAATCCTGGTGAGACACTGCTGCCTCTCTGCAAGCCAGCATTTGCTTCAGCACAAATTTACCAGCGGCCTGGAACTGGTATTCTCTCCAGATCAATGGTAGTTGGGTGGCAGTAGTGAAGTCAGCCTGCAGCCCTGTCCTGCCTGTGTCAGACTCTGCCTCAGTGCAGAAACCTTGGGGTTTACCCCAGATACTCCTAAAAACCCTTTTTGTTCAGGACAGCCTTGCAACAGGCTGAAAGCTTTTTTTAACAACTGAACATTTAAGACCAGAAGACACTTCTCCAGAGATGCCGTCTGCAGAAAGTGACTGTTTCTTTGAGGCAGATTGTCAGACTTCTCACCTTAGCTGATATTAGTGACAGAAATGTTCTTGTTTCTCAGAAACTTAATTATGCGTTTGCTAATTACGATGACAAATGTCTATTTTTGTCTAAACCAGCATATAAAGAAGACAGCATAATAAAAATCAATACCAAATGTGTATGCCTGGTTGCTGAGGCTTGAGGGGAGCCTGACCAGGATGGGAAGAGGGAAGTGCTCACAGCTGCCCATAAGGGCAGAACTCCACTGAGCCGTTCCTAAGGGAGGAAACCTTTTAGGCCCTCATCTGTGTTTTCATCTCACTGTGACCAGTCATAGAAATGCTTCATTTTTGAAGAGTAGCTTTAGATCTGCTGATAGCTATGGATACACATATGGGCAAAGATGTTCCTAATGAAATGTATAGTTGATTTGCTCATGCTTGTTCAGAGAAAGAAAGTGTGGCACATAACCAGAGCATCTTGGTTTCATTGCAGGAAGTGAAGGTTCATTTGAAATCAGCAACACAACCGGAGCCATTTCTGTGATAAAAAGCCCAAATCAGCTCAAGAAAGAAGTGTATGAACTAAAAGTTAAGGTAGGTACTGTTGCCATTTTAAGACTATTGGTCTTTTAAATGCCATGAGTAGGCATGATTGTCTAAAATTATTCATTTATAGCTGACTTTACCTGTTTCAGAAACTACCTCCTGTATTTGAGCAGAGTGCCAGATAGTATAAAGAAGAACTAATTGCTTTTGTTGCGGTGTTTGGATATTATCGTTGGAATATTTAGTGTCTCAAATTACTTCTTTCAAATGAAATCATCTTGTCCTAATTTCATCTCTGAGGCTAGAAAATCAATGTCCTTTACAGTCCATAGATACCCGTTCTCTGTGTTTCCAGATTTTATTGCTAAACTGGGAATTAATGTCTTGTAACCTCCATGTGATGAGATAGGTAACTGTCAAATCTATGATTAGTAATAGGACTGGGACAAATCATGCAGTGTCACATCAGCATCCATTCCTGAGGCACTACTCAGCCACGTACAAATACATGCTTACACCTCGATGAGCTAACACCTCGATGAGCCAATACTCATGTGACAGGCTGTGTTATTTTAAGCAGTTTGTAAAGAAAAAGTGTTTAAAAATGTAGAATTAAATTGTGAAGACTGTATCAGTTTTCTTCAGCATTTTGGAAATGCATATAATTATTGTGGTAAGGACAATTCCAAAGGCGGGCATCTTTGATGAATTGCACACTGCCACAACCAGTGTGTAGCATCCCCAAGGGCACTTGCTTGCTCCTGGGCTCAAGCAGTGTGCCAGCCTGGGCCAACATGGAGCTCTCATGGGCTGAGTTAAAACTCAGGCACCATTGCTTCCTCTATCAGCTCTGTTTCACTGCAGTCCGCTACCACTCCCCAGATGCAGGATGGGTTAAAGCCTTGCAAGCTTTTCTGATCTCCTAATTATGTATGTGGTGACCCAGAGCTCATGCAGGCTGCAAAATCTGCTAGAGGAACCAGAAGGGTGTTATATTACCCTGCACACGTATTGACAGGCAGTGCAGTTGCCAGACTAGCATCTTCACAGAAAGTGCCTTTGGTTTTGAGCTTTTTGAGCAAAAAGGCATGTTAGATATAACTGTTGGTACAAAAATACCAGTCAGTTTTTGTCCTGGCAGAAGAAATGTCTTAGGTTCAATCCAGTGAATCAGGCTGCATGTTGCAGTTGCTGAAACCCAGACAGATTTGATCTTTTGGCTCAGAAAAATACCAGCTAGGTTTGCCTGTCTCTCTAAATTATATCCACTTTTAAATTAAGCTCATCTAAACATCACAGCAGAATTGTGAATCAGAGACTAAATCTCAAAAAAAGGATGTGCTTTTTCAAATATTTACCTAAATGCTGCAAGTACAGTTTTTCTTGCAGTATTCAAGGCTGCAGTCCTTGCAGCAATGAGACAATGAACTGCCTGTGGTACCACAGCAAATTTAAACATTGTCTTCCTTTTCTATTCTATCAACACTTTAGGCAAGCAATTACCTTGCCTCTATTTGATTATTTGTTTTTAGAGAACTGTTTTCACCTAGAGTGAGTTACTAAGATCACAAAATTAGGAGAATCAATGGGGGCTTTATTGGGACTGGTTTATTACCATAATCTTCTAATAATCATAAATTTCAGTGCAAAATGGACTGAAGTTTTAGAGAAATAGAAGTCTGTGAATCTTCCCACAAGTTAGTGTGTTAGAGTGATGTGTACCTGTGTAATAATACCTGAACATGAACCTGAAGAAAGAGAAATTACCCTCATCATCCTTTTCTCCCTCCTGCCTGCAACAGGCATCAGAAATCAGTCAGGAAGGGGACATCTCGGAGCACACATCTGCCATGGTGACCATACGGGTGGTCGATCTCAACAACCATCCACCAACGTTCTATGGCGAAAATGGTCCCCAGAACAGGTTTGAACTGACCATGTACGAGCATCCCCCAGAGGGTGAAATCTTGAGGGGACTGAAGATTACAGTCAATGATTCAGATCAGGTAAATGGAAACTATGCAGACTTTCAGTTTTCCTGTCCTGTTTTCCCAAAGAGTAGAAAGAGCTGTCAGATGGGGAAATGTCATTTTAGACTCAATCTGCATTCCCTAAAAGCCAAGGACAAAGTAGCTGTAGGGTGCAATACCACAGAGAGCCTGGACCCAGAAGTATAGTTACTCTGTCCTATACTGTTCTGTCAGTGGGAAGGGTGGTCCTAAACCTGTAAGCCAGTTCTTGTGGCTACTGAAGCTGAACAGTCCTTATGAACTTCCCTAACTACTGGTGGCATTCACTTGTTGCCAGTGTATTGTCTGAGAACATGCGCCCTTTGAACACTTTCTTGGAGGTTCCAAGCCCTTTAGTAACTTCAGGTGCAATTGCTGTCTGTATCTTCTCCAGCCCCTACAGGAAACAATACTGTCAATGCCCTTTTATTAAAATATGTTGTCCTTCTGGTCCTTATGTTACAGTCAGCATCTGCAGTGCATGATTTGATAAATCAATCCCATTGGAGTGATATTTTTAGGTAGTCTTAAGAATTATGCCAGAGCCAAACTAACCAGATAAAGGAAAAGGAAAGAAGATTCCATCCATCTCAGCCTGGTGTCTGACTGACCTGTGATGCCTGTAGGTACTATGGCAATAGTTGCTATAGGGACCCCTAAGCTAAATACTGTATGAATGACATCCATCTGAGTTAGCCTCAGGTTAGGCAATGACAAGAAAAAAGCTTAATGCATCTGAGAATTGTATTACTATTGGAAAGAGCTCTCTTCTGTAACTGTGCTCAGTATTGTGCTGGTTTGATGGTATTGTGCTTTATCAAACCCACTGGCTTCTTCCCCCTCCCTCCTGCTGCTCTGCAGCGAGCAGATAAATGACTGCTTTCAAAGCACTGCTACGTCTATCCTGCTATTGTCACGGGGGATAGTGCTGCAGAAGGGGAGAAACAAAACCCATCTCTTCGCTTTAGAGACAAAATGTATATCTAGGTTGACAAAATATTCAGGCTGCAAGTTAGGCTATAAAATAAGCAGAAAACATTGATAAATACACTGTATAGATTTCTCAAGAAGCTTCCTAGTACCCATCACTCTAGGGGAGATGGGTTGCTTTTCATTTAAGGCAGAGAATGCAATGTTTTGCTTTCCATGCAAGATGACTACATAGAGAAGAGAATTAAAGGTGTCTGTTTCTGTTACACCTAGTAGAGACTCGTTCTTTTGGGAGAGTGGATGATAGAAGTGAGGAGGAGGAAGCTGTGGGCAAGGTCTGGTTTAGGCCTACAGTTTGATGGAAACACCATCCTTACTTGCAAGAAAATTATACAGAAACTTCTCCCCCAGACCTCTTCCACAGGGCTTAGGGCTCAGTACTGCTGTTCCTCCAGTGATTCCTGTGTCCCATGGCTGTCTGCTTGGAGACATGCAGCAACACGGCTTGCTCCAAGCACATCTGGCTTCAGTGAATATCACTGGCAGAAATCACTCACCTGTTGGAGGGAGGCAATTCTCTCCCTATCCCATGCCACCCTTCTAGTCAAGTACAGTTCCACGTGCAGAGGACTTTGTATTGTCAGACTGTCCACTCTTCCCATCAGCACTATTTTCCATAGTCCAGCAGCTCTGGTTTCGTGCGTTTGGCTTTACTATCCAGCAAAAGAGAGCCTGTTATCATCTCTGTAGGTAGGGGATGGGTTAGTGTGACTAAACAATACAGACCACTGAGTTTGGATCCAAGGTCATTCTGCTTCCCTTAAGGGTCTACTGCTGAATACTTTTTCTCTTGACATGAGCTAGGGCTGCATCAAGAACTGCTCATAACAAGCCCTCCAGGGATACAGCTGAAAGTAAAGTTGTCCTGTTTTAAAGTTATTATTAGAAATTCTTCATCTCAAGATTCATGCTACAGGGAGAACGTGGAACTAGGCAGGCAGTGAGTCTGGCTGTTTGTCGCAGTGTAAACATGACACTGGGAAACTGGTGAACCCAGAATTTGGTGAAGTAAGCTCAGCTCATTTTCACACCTTCCCTGTAAGGCAGAAATATGAGAATCCCCATTTCATGTTTTCTCTCACATGCTTCAGTTTGGTTTAAAAGGATTAGCCCTGGCCAGCTGGTTCTGGCTCAGTCTTCCCAACTTGCACACAAGTGGTGGTAACCTTTAAGGTACTGCTGCTTCCCATGCTCTCCCTGGCTAGAAGGTTTATCTGTGTAATGGAATTTGCCTTCTAATGTCACCAGGAGCTGTCAAGTGTGTGTCAGATTTTATTCTCCACAAGTGGAGCTTCTCTCTCCCCACAAGTGCATCAACTTCCAAAAGGTTTCCTGTTTGCCTCTGTGGGATAGCTTAATCCAGTCAGTGCAAGATGTGGAGCACCACCTCTGTTTGGAAATTGCATATCTTTGTGATTCTGCGTCTTCATCATTCCAGGCTGTGAGTTCTTAGGACACAGGCTGGACATTGGAAGAATTCAAGTCTAGGTTAGATGCGGCTCTGGGCAACCTGGTCTAGTGGAAGGTGTCTCTGCCTGTGGGAAGGAGGCTGGAATTGTGGTGATCTTAAAGGTCCCTTTCAACTCAAACCATTCTGTGAGACTGGGTTTGTGAGGGTTGTGCTGGCCTTACTCAAGCAGTTCAGTTGTCTTTCCTTACTAGGAAGCAGGAAAAGGCAGGACTTGCTTGCCAATGTGCACGTGGTGTCATCCCTGTCTAGCTCACAGTGTGTGGCACGAAGCCCAAGGCTGCTTGCCACAAGATTCCTCTCTTAGCCAAGCCTGCTGCAGGGTTTTTCCATTATGACTGAAAGAATAACCAAGCTTGTCAATCTATTTTAAGAAAAGCTGTGTCTGTCTTGTGACTAGGGCTGGAGGGATTATACAACTAAGCTTCTTAGCAGTCTTCTGCCCAGGGGATGGAGAGCAGAGGGCTCTAAGCAGTAAGACTCTTTCTCATTTTATATAGTTTGAAGAAACAGAGCAATCTAGGCTGTAAGAAATGTGCCATTCACTGAAAACAATCAATGCCATATCTGCTTTTATTCACAGGGAGCCAATGCTAAATTCAACCTCCGTCTTGTTGGACCTGGTGGCATCTTCCGAGTCGTTCCTCAAACTGTGCTGAATGAGGCTCAGGTTACAATAATAGTGGAAAATTCTGCTGCTATTGACTATGAAAGCTTCAAGGTGTTAACCTTCAAGGTACTTCCGGTCTCCAGGTCCTCTTTTTCAGTGTATACACTACATGTATGATGGCTTTTGTATCTGATGTGATTTAGCTTCTTAATCCACCTGGAGCTGTCTGATGTAGTATCAGTGACATGATATTCCATGTAAGGGAAACTTATTTCTGACTCTCGGTTCACCACCTTCACAAGGTTTAATGGATGCATCCGTGGACTGATTTAGTCCAGACAGTGCAAAATGCTGGTTTTTATCTCCCTCTGGAAACTGTACATGTTGGTGGCTCTGAATCATTCTAGACTGAACCCTGAGGGTGTTATTTCTGCTCTCACAATGATTAATTCACAGGATGAAATCCTAATTTCTCCGCAGCTAGAACTTTACCTGCTTAGTGCTAAGTAATTTGATTCATGATCATGCTTTTGAATGTTGGCAGCCTGAAGACCCCAACTGACTGGAAGATAATTCCCCAGAATTGCTCACTGCCTTTGTCAGAGTCTATCTATCTATATGGCCATTTGCAGGCTGACCTGAGGCTCACCCATGCTCTAAGCCAGCCATGCAAGAACCAGTTTCATCCAAAAGCTGGAACCTTGCATTATCACCTTCCCTGGTGGATTCTTTGGCTCATCAAAGAGATAATTAAGTAGTGTGGTTTTCTGTCAGCTGTCTCTGAACATGAGTGTAGATGTTTCAGTTCTGACCGCGAAGAATTGCATAGACAATCCTTGTAATATTTTTTTTAATTGCCCAAACTATCTAGCTGAGTATTAACATATGCAAGTTTTGTAATGTACAGAGAGTGGCATTTTTTGTACAGTCCAAAAGCCAAAATTCCTCAGTTTTTTTTCTCCCCTTGCTGTATGGTTTACTTTATGTCCTTAGCAAGTTTCACTCCAGTATGTTTCAGGTTCCTGTAATGTTCCTAAGCCCTTTTGAGCTTCATAGGTTATAGATGCTACAAAAATATGAGGCATCATTACTGTATTAAAGTGGAAGATTCTGAAAGGGCCATAAAGTGCTACTGAAACTAATTATATGGAGCACACATTTATACAGGTTAAACTACCAAAAGACCAGTAAAGGAGTTACACATGGCCTCCTCATGAATACCAATAGAAATCAAAGTAGTTAATGTGATTGCCATGAACACTAAAAGAATTAATTAGCAGGAAAAAGAATATATATTTTTATAGCTTAAGCAGTTATTCACTCTTTTTTTTTTTTTTTTTTTTTTTTTTTGTGTGTGTTAATTTTTTTTTTTTTTTTTTTTTTTTGGTGTGTGTGAAATTATTTTTACCGGAGAAAAACTTTCCAAAATTATTTCTACTGGAGACCATAAGACTTTGCTTTAAAAGTGCTGCCTTTGTCTAAATTCCAAATAGAGAAGGTGCAGCTGGATGATATGGTAGCAATATATGGCAGCAAATACTTTATAAAGATCTCATTGCTGACTTCATTTTCCTGCAAAGTTCAAATCACTTCCTACCCAGTTTTCGTTGTCACTGTAGTCATTCTGGTTAGAATTTTGGAAGAAATATATTTCTATTTAATGTGTATCTCACAGCAGCTTTAAGAGGTTATTTTCAGGTTTTTCGGGTTTTTTCTGTAAGCAATGATCCCTCTCCTCCAATTGTTTTTGAAGAGTAAAATGCCAGAGAGTAATTAAAGCTAATTTGACTGGGAGATGCACTGAAAAACTTTCTGAATCAAAGGCTACTAGAGAAATCTATCTTACATTTCGTGCTGGCTCTTAAATGTAGCTGGTACTCAGGACTTCCTTAATTTTCAGCTGTCCAAGAGATCGAATGTGTTTCCCAAAGTATGGCAGCTATGACAATTTACACACCTCTGAAGTCCCTCTGCCACAGGGGCCAGATATTGCTGTCCCACTCTGCTATGGGCTGCCATGCCTTGAGGGCAAACCTCCTGCCTCCACCTCCTGCAGCTTAGAGCACATCATGCCTTGACAGGAGCCTGGACACGCTGCAAACACTCACATCTGCAAACTGGGACCAGGGGAGGCTGCAATTATCTTCAGCTGCCAAAACTGAACTCTATTTGAGGAGGTTTTTGCTGATGTCCCTTCAAAAATTTCTTTTGCTGTAACATCTGAGACTCCCAAACACAAAAGTTAACACAGAGATGCAGTGACCAGGCTCCCCTTTCAGAGCAGACGTCTCCTGCAGTAATTGCAAGCAATCCTTTGAGATTAATTTCTTCTCTTTATTTCCAACCATTATAAATGTTCACACAGCAGGAACAGCTCTGGGAGATGACACTGAGATAGTCTTTTCCCTGTCTACTTGAACAGCTCCCCACACTCCCCTTTCACCTCGAGGTGATACAAATGTCTCCAGATGTGGCAGAGCAGAGGCTTGAGCACAGCGTGTGCCCCCCAGCCAGTCAGCAGTGCCACTGCTGGTGAGCATCACTCGCCTGCCCCGCGGGGACCTGTGGCACGGGAAGGATGAGCTCCCTCAGCCACAGCACCAGTGGAGCAGGGGATGCTGTGGCAGCCCTGCGTCTCTTTCCAAAGCTCACTCAGGCATTCACCCTCTTTGCAGGAGCTCCTGGGACACGCTTCCTAGGAATTAAAACCCGTGCAGCCTGATTTTTCAGCTGAGCCTCTTATATCTCAGTTCATGTACTGCTCAGTAGTCTATTAGCAGTGTGCTGTCTTCCTGGAGCCCTCCTGCTTTGTGTTAACTAGGTCTCTGTCCAAGCATGAAAACCAAACATTGGACCATTGTCCCTGGTGTTAGCCATTTGGGCTCAGCCCCTAGAGAGCCCAAGACTGATGTCCTAGTGCTGATCCTGTGTGATGCAGCAACCCATGGGACAGACACTGTGAAGGTCCCAGCGTCTCCTAGTACCCAATGCTGAAACTGCTCTTTCTTGCTCAGCCTCACACCATCTGAGCTTGCTGCTTTACCAGCAGAGGCATCCTACTGATACTCCCCAAATCCAGCAGCTTTTGCGCATTAAGGAGCAGACAGATACAGCAGACGCACTCATTTTGCTCTGTGTGGTTGCCTGTCCTTTCAGATTATAAGAGCAGTTATAGGAACGTGTGATGTCAGAGCTCTCTGTTCTCCTCAGTGAGACAGTGAGGCAATTCAAAAGCCCCCATGGTTATCTGATAAAGCCCTAATCAGCATCAGGCAATGAGAGTAGAAGTACCATGAAGCCTGGTAGTAGGAGTTCTCACAATCTTTGGGAAATGGAATTCTGCTGTACATGCCTGATGCCTGACCCTCCAGCATTTGGGGTGGAGGTAATGCTACTTCAAAACAACTGGTTCTATCATCTCTTTACCCTGTTTGGTGCAGTTTATTGCTCCTGACTTCTTTCCTGATGAAGAACTTTCTCTACAAAAGATCACAATTAAATTTATGCAGTTATTCAAAATAATTCAGTGCTTACGTTTCCCAAAGTTCTAGGAGCTGCCAGGAATGATTGTTTGTAGGCTTCTGTATGGCTTTTGGATGTGTGTTGGTCAGTTATGACTAGTCACATCTGTCACATGAAGTCTAGTATAATTACACAGGTTTGAAGTCTGTTCCCACAGCTTGATTGCCCATCACAAGCATACACAAACATGCCGAGGCCGCATGTTGAGCCGGCTCATCATCTCCCTGGTTCTGAGCTGTCTGGTCCAACCACGCTAAGACGCACCAATGTGCCATGGGTGGTAGAAAAAGCGCTTTTAAGAGAAATAATAGCTGCTTTGTAGTGATTTCCTGTTTTTCTCTTCTTAGCTTCTTGCAATAGAGGTGAACACACCGGAGAAATTCAGCTCGACGGCTGACATAGTGATTCGCTTGCTGGATACCAATGACAATGTCCCAAAGTTCTCTTCTGACTACTACATTGCCAGAATCCCCGAGAACTCCCCAGGGGGTTCAAATGTAGTTGCTGTAACAGTAAGTTTCATTCACGTCTTAAGAAATGTTCTTGTTTCTGGGTGTCTGTGGACACAGTTCGAGTACCTTAAAAATAGGACAGGGGCAAGTAGCAAATCTTACTCACCATTCAACTTCTGGACCACATTCCAATTCCTTTCCAGAATCAAGAGAAAAAAAACACTTCAGGAAAAAATAAAGTTTTAGGCAAATATTTTTCAGAACAACAAGGGCCATCTGCATTTAAGATAAATCACATGGCCTTTGAGTACTAAGAAAGCCCCAGCCAAATCAGTGTCCAGTGGGAAGATTCAGTTACGGCTAAGTGGAATTGGATTTACTGGATTTGCTTGCTTAAGTATGAGCAAAAAGAAAACAAGATGGCTGCTTAGTAGGTATTAGTCTCCTTCTCTTGGGAGGAACCTGGAATTATGCTTATGCCAAAGGCATAATTAAACAGTTAATGAAGGCAAGAATATAAAATTAAAATGCTTAGGGCTGGAGAAAAAATATGCCTATAGATTTTCCAGTATCTTGCATTTTCACAGCAAAAAAGTCAAGGTATTACCTGGGCCCTGAGTGCTGGAGGAACATTTCCAGCTGTCTCTCTCCCTAATGCAACTGCTGGGACTGGGAACACCCCTCGAGTCACAAAGCCAAGAAAGCTCCTGGCCACCTCGGGCTCAGTGGGTGATGCAAGTCACCTTGCAGAGGCCCCACAAGTAAGGATGGTGGAGGCAGGTTGTGAGAGATCTCCAGCACAAACTGGCAACAAGAAAGAAAATTAAATAACCAGAATAATAAAGCACTGAAAGCAGATTTTAGGGAGGGAAGAATCAAAGAAGTGAAACATTAAAAATAGAAAAGGTTATTACATGAAACTAATAGGAAAGGTATTAGACACTCTTAAACATTGCTATCTTTGATGTAATAGGAATAAAAAAAATCTAGGACATGGACAGCAAAAAAAAAAAAAAAAGAAATTTAAAAAATGTTTGCAAAAGCAACAAAATTTCTGAGCCAAAGTGCACAGGACAGTGTAGCTGAGGAGCCCATGTAAAATTTAGTCATGTGCTGTCAACTCAGTACTTGACCCAGATTCACAACGATATGTGAAAAACTAAGATGTTTCACATACTCAGAATGGCAATTCTGGAGGAAGTCCCAGGTATGCAAATCTTTGAAGAACAGTTAGACAGTACTAGAGTAGGCTGCGGTCAAAATTATGGGTCTTTAAAATGAGAGAATTATAATTCTCTCAAAATTATGAGAGAATCTGACAAGCTCATGCCAAAGAATGAAACAACACCTATCAGCAGGGCTGCAGGTGTGTTATGTTAACTGTGCAGGAATCAAAGACATTGTTCCAGCTCTCAAATATTTAAACAGGAAGATGAATGGATCAGCCAGTGCCACCAGGAATACTGATGGCCAGATACAACGGTGTAACACCTCCTTAGAGCTATCAGAGAAGCAGGAGCTTATGGAAATAGCTGCTACCAAATCAATAGCTTTCCTAATCCTGAGCTAAGAAGGGAAGCCAACAAGGGTATGAAACAAAGATATCATCTGGCGTAGTATTTGCATTATTAAAAGTCACAAAGGCACAAGAGTGATTAAAATATAAACAAAGATGAAATACAATGTATAGATTGAAACATTTGCTATTCATTACTTTAAATTGAATCAATTAAACAAGCAGAAGCTTAAAAATACTCTATAAAAAGTAAATAATTTTGTCTAGGGAATATTCATTAATGTTTAACCGATAATTAGGAAGGTTTGAGAGCCGGCAGTGTGTTCATGTCATTGAGATTATCTCCATCCCTATCAAAGGATGAGGTAACCGTGGATGGATGGGGCCATCTAGCGTCACTCTCCCTGCCAGAGCCCCTGGGCACCAGGGACAGCGTTTCTGGAACTGGCAGTGACATTTCCCGGTGTTAGGTTGTGCACTTTGTAGGTGCCTATTTGCTCGTGCGGTTTCCCACTAAAAATGTGATGGCAAAGAGAGTGAAAAGCATTTGGGCCTGCTGTCAAAAGAAAAACAAAACATTTATTTTTACATTTTAGTAAAGTAAAACTCTTTTTCTTCTTTTCTTAAGGCTACAGATCCAGATTCGGGGCTTTGGGGAGAAATCAAGTACTCTATCTACGGAACAGGAGCAGATCTGTAAGTAACAAAAAATGAAACTACATAACCTCTAAGCAGAGTTCCAAAATAATTTTAAAAGAAAGCTAGCAGGTTCATTCTTGATCTGCTTATTTCCAGGAACATTCATGTCATGTTCTTTGTGAGTTTTGTGAACACAACAACGGTAAAACTAGTGTGATCATTAAACATCTGTTTCATGAACCCAAGGAATTCTACCCACAAACCCTCAAGGAGGTATAAGGTAGCTGAAGTATCAATACACAGGATTTGTTCAATCACCATTTGAAAAACACTTGTAAGAGAAAGAGAGGTTTTGGTCTAGTTGTAAAAAGTCAGTTCTACAGAAAAAGAATCTCTTGTTCTTTCCCCTTCCCTTTCCATGTGGCTATACAAATTGCTCTTGTCAAAATAAATCAAGGAAGACAAGACATTCAAGGATATAGACTTCAGCTTTGGAAGTCATCCACATTGGGTGTTAAAAGCCTTTCATATATTTAAACATAACAGACCTGCATCAGGAAAAAAGGGAATCTGATGCTTACTTGATTTGGTAATAATGCCTCCCTCCCTCTCCCTGTCTTTGGGGACAGTGCTGGGAGTAGAACATCTTGAAACACTGATTCCTTCACACCATGTCCATCCCAGCTCCCAAACATGGCTGGGATCAGTGACATGGCTGTCACAGATATTCCTGCTGGAACCTGCAGCTGCTGGATGTGGCAGGGCTGTAGGCAGAATGCTGGAAATGAATGAGCTTTTCAGGCACTCATCCCCAGAATCTGTTTTTCTCTGTACATTATCCACCTGCAGCTGAAGCTGAACTCTTCTTGTTCAGGTGAAAGCTATTTAGGAGGCACAATCAAAGTCCAAAATCCAAGATGTTAAGGGTGAACCTCTTTGGTAGCCAGAAGGATACACATATAGGAGCATTTCCACGATGGATTATTTTGAGCTCTTCACTAAGTCTTTAAGCTAGCTGCTAACTGCATAGAGAGAAGCAAGAAAAGGTCATGTCATGCAGGCAGACCTCTTAGGTTTAGAATTGTAGCAGCTGGTGGAAAGAAGCTTGAGAAGGTTGTTGATAAAGGATGTAGGGAGGAAAGAAAGTAAGCACAACTTTATTCTGATTGGCATTATGGGGATGCTCAGACTCACTGTTCTTACGCTATTGAATGAAGAAATTATGATGTGAACTTTTCCTTAAGTATTTTTGTTTGTTTTCTTCATGCCAGAATGGCATAGCTCTGCAAGACTGGATTAATTTTCTAGCCCTGGCACCTCCCAATCTGCTGAACACACAGTTTGATGCAGATAGGAGAATTTCAATTAGAGGCACGATGTTTCTGTCTTGGATATTACATCAGTGGGTGTGCAGTTGTGTGGGCAGAAAGATGAGTTGTACTGGAGTAAAAGAAATAGTGTTAACTGTTGAAGATGAAACGAATATGATGGTAATCCAAACTGCCAGTGGGAGCGCTTCTATTCTTCCACTAAAATTGGGATGATGAGAGTTGGGAATGATGAGAGTGCTCTCTGCATGGTTAGGCTGGGTTGGGTGCTGAGGAGACACTTAGCGCAGGCACTGTCTCCTACACAGCTATTTCCACCTCCAGATCGGGGATTTCGTCAAAACTTGCATTTGTATTTAGCATGATTATGAGAACAATTGAACATTCTGGATTGCTAGGTGCCCCTTTTATAATCGCTCTCAATTGTATTCACAGTTGGAATACAGAAAATATTTCGTTACCCTGTACATTGATGAAAGGATATATAAAAACTTTCATCTGTTAAAAGCTCTACTGCTTGGAGCCTACACTGGCAGTCCATTTTAAAAAGATGCTGTGTTGGTATCTTCTCTGTAAATCCAAACTTTGGCCTGACACTTTTGACAGTGTCTCTGTAATTACAAATGCGTAGAATTGAACTTGCAACAGGTAAATCCACTCCATCCCAGTGTCAGTCTATGGAAAAATTTTTGGAGAAGATAATTTGCCCTGTAGTTTGGGAGATTTGAGAGCAGATTTTTTTCCTACCCATTCTGAGAAGTGAAGATGATATGCATCATGCTTTCTATAGCTATTTAGGTGATATAAATCAATCTTAATTTATGCAGAACATAATCTATTACACTGTACTTTTAAACTGAAAAAAAGAGTAAAAATAGGTTTCATGTTTTTCCTTGTAATGCGAGGAAATCACTCTGAGAGAAGGCCATTTGCTGAGGACAAAGATTTTTAATGGAAAATGCAGCTTAAATGGCTAAGGCACAAGAGATAGAAAAATATGAGACATTGATAGTTCTCTGGTTTTCAAGTCTAAAGGAACTAGACAAAAACTAGGTAGAGTGAAGCATTTGGAAACATCATCCAGAGGGGAATTAGGTAAGGGTACCAGTGTCTGGGCACAGCATTTGAGTGTTTACAGCCTGGAGCAAAGGTGGGCTCTAAACTCACCTTAAGTCACAAAAAAAACCAGAAGTCTTCTTTTGCTTCTTGTCCAGGTTCCTAATCCACCCATCAACAGGTATAATTTACACCCAGCCATGGGCTGTACTGGATGCTGAAGTGAACTCGAAGTACAATTTCTATGTGAAAGCAGAGGACACAGATGGGAAATACAGCTTGGCTGAAGTGTTTATCACCGTGCTAGACGTCAATGACCACTCTCCAGAGTTCAATGAAAACATCCAGGAAAAGACGATGATCATCGGGTCACCGGTGAAGATAGAGGTGAGAGATGGCACTGTGTGTCACAAAGCAGAGGCACCGTGTGTCACAAAACAGAGTGCTTTGGAGAAGCCCTGGCTCTGCTGTTTACTCTCAGAAGTCATGATGAATGTGTGAAAGTTGCCTTTTCCTGCAGCTTTATTTTGCACTTCCATTTGGACGTAACAAATGAATTAAAGTGTGAATTACAGCACTTACTGACTGCTGAGAAGAATAAATAAATTCTATAGGTAGAATATAAAATTCTATTATAGTATTTGAACAATCAGCTGGTGGACAATCCTGGATTATACAGTGATCACAAGAAGCCCAAATAAGATAAGTGAATGAAAGTACAGGGTTTGGAATACTTAACCTTCCTGACACCCCTTTGTGTTCAACCACACAACTTAGTTCTCTTCATTTTGTAGAATGGTATTCATTGATCCAGTGTGGAACAGAAGGTGAAAAAATGCAGTAATAATTCCCAGGCAAAGGAGCAGAACATCCTATGTTACATACATTTGAATGAATATCAGGAAGTCTGATCACACAACACCTAATGTTAGTAAAATAAATACCACAGTACAAAAATTAAAGCAGCTATAGTTTATGGCATGTGGCTAATCCCATTGTTCTCTATCACTTCACATTTGTCCCCCGCACTGTGTAAGAAGCTCCCCAGCTGAGGACCATTTGCATTCAACAGACAGGTTACAGTTCAGTTTTTCTTCCGATTTTATTTCATCTCAAATAGAAATCACTTATAAAGAAAGAAGCCTAGTGCTACTGTTTTTCATTAGAAAATGTAGCATAGCTTCCAAGATGAAATGAAATCAGCTCAGTCATGGCACAGATACCATCAGAAGTGAATGCTCAGAAGCTTTTTGTCCGCAGGCAAAGATACAAACAATAACACCTTGGGTTTTCTGCTCCCCTACTAGGCTATAGACCAAGATGCAGAAGAACCCAACAATATTGTGGATTATTCCATCATGCAAGCAGATCCAGCCAATGTGTTTGACATAGACCAAAGCACTGGGGAAATCAAGCTGAAATCCTATATCCGTTCTCTGGACATCATCCACAACATCACAAAAAACAAAGACTGCATATGGTCACTGGTGGTCCAGGCCAAAGACCGAGGCTCCCCGTCCTTCAGTACCACAGCAGTTCTGAAGATCGATATCACAGAAGAGGTAAGCAAATGTTTTAGAAAAATCCTTATGGAAGATGATCCCTGGAAGGCACCAAAGGGTAGACATTGCTTGCTTCATTTCTGAGACTTTCTTGCCAGCTCTGTTTTGTAGAGTGTTTCTAGAGCCTTGCGGTGAAGCTGGATTCTACAGCCATAAATGTAAAACATATGTTCAACTGAAATATTGCAGAGGTATAAAGGCAGGAGCATAATGTGATTGGAAGATGAGTTTCTCGTTAAGATTAAGGACTATAGACTCCTGGGAGTAAAGATAAATCCCTTTAGTGCTAAATTTCTGCTTTTTTTTCATGCAGGAGAAGAAAAAATTCATTTTTCCCCTTACAAAAAGTGAGTGGAAAGTAGCTGGGATCAGAGTGAAATAAATCTGACAAATCAACCTAAGTGACATAGGAAAAGTGAGAAAAAACTTTCTAGAAATGCTTTAAAGTACACAAAACTTTGGATGTGCAGTATTATATTACTGCAGTAATTGCAGTAGTATTAGCAGAATGAAAAAAGAAGACTCTAAAAGAGTCTTGCACATGTAGGTCGAGATTTTCCTTGGTCCAGCTTTTACATCAGCTGAAGAACAAGCAGCGATTTATGGTGCTCAGCACATGCTTGCACAATTCTTATTTATTGTAACTGCCTTGCCATGCTTTTAAGTAGGTACCAGTAGGGAGGAAATGGGCTTTAAAGTAGATGAGAAACACATCATTAGCCTGACAGTCTCTGGACCACACACATACTGGGCAAAGATGCAAATCTCATCCTACAGACAGCAGCTGGCCTTCTCTTTGTTTGGTCACAATGCTCCCACTGCTCTTTTGTCTGTTATAATCTTCCTCTGTTTTCTCCATCTCCTCTCATTCCACTGACATTCCTTATGAGGCACATTCATATGATAGTTCTTGCACACAGTTCAGAGCCTGCTGGACTGCCAGGGCACTTGGGTCTGCCCGAGCAGGGCAGTGCCTGGCGTGGGGCTGCCTGTTGGGGCCAGCCAGCCATGTCAGCGTGGGCTGGGCTTGCTGCTGCAAGGCTCTGCCGTGTGGAACTGGGGGACTGCATGCTGGGTGTCTGTGGTAAGTCTAGAGATGTAGCCATTCTCACAGATATAAAGGAAATTACATGCTTAACACTTGGGTTTCTCATGGAAACAGTTTTGGTGGGTTTTATACAATAAATAAGAATTGCTGCCCGCAGCCAACAGAGGGAGTACTCACCCTCCCTCAGGTGGGTGTTGCACCGGGTGGAGCCAGGCAGTGTCCTCAGGCACTGTCCCTGCTGGTGGCCACCAGCATTCCCTTCCCTCCCGGGTGAGCTGGAAACCTCTCCAGGTGTGAGTGGAGGGAGGGTGTCCCACACCTGCTTTGCTGGGGAATTACGTGTCCTTGAACTGGCTAATGACAACTGGAAGGAAAACAAAAGTAGCTAATATTCTGGGATAAAAAGTTTCCTGAATTGCCTTCTAGTGCTTGAAGCAATTGCAGCACCTGATGAACGATGGTGTGTTGTTGAAGTCCCCTGTCTGATTCCTTTTCTCCCCCTCCAGGGGTATATACATGGCGCAAATTGTGGGAGAGTTCTCCTCATAGAGTCTAAAGGGGAAGGAGAGAGGGCTGCGATGACATGGATTTCCTCACACACACGGTTTTTCCTTCTTCCCATGCTCTTCTTGGTACCAACAAAGAGCCTGAGACAGCAACAGCATCTTCTTTCTTCGAGTAGGTCTCTTCAGCAGGATCTGGGCTACTAGTCTGGTGTCACATCCTCCATAAGCTTTTGTACATGTCTCCATTACTTCCTCCATTGCTTGCAATGATTTGGGTTGGTTGGGTTGGGATTTTTTTAATCCAATAGCATCACATCTTTTTTTCAGAAACAGATTTCAGTTCGCATTTATGTGAGAGGCAGTGCCAGTGTCCAAAACCCTTGATCAGTCCCTGTGTCCCAGGGACAGCACAGTCACTTTGTGAAGAAAAACAATCTCTTAGTGTAGGGATATTGCATACACACACTCTCTCTCTGTGAGGCTGTTACAAATATGCATTTCATCCCTCTGTGCTCCAGCTGTACAAAAGCTCTTATTTCACTGTTTGGTGGGCATTTATGTATTACTGATTTTGGATAAGGAGGATATTTTTGAATGCATCCTCTAGAGGTTTCCTGCAGTGTTAATCACAGTAAGTAATTAAACAGGCATATTTTCTGATTAACGTTTACCATTGCAATTAGCACAAGTCTGTGCCCTTCGAGATGGATGCCTTGTGGCTAAGTTCAGCAGTATTGCACATCAAAAGGGCCTTCTTCTCTTGGAGTAATACAGTGCTAAAAAAATCCAAAGGTCTTTTAATTCAACTGAATCTGATTTTATGGAAATTGGTATTGAGGGGCATCTGTTAATATCCTATCGTTTCACAACAGAATAAAAAACATATGCTGGAAAAGCCAGTCTTTTTCCATCCGTATGTCTCACTCAGAAATCTATTCCTGCTGCCTAAGATTTTCAGAGAAGGCTGATTCCCACTCCTAATCCTGAAGGTTGGCCTGATGGAGGCATCCCTCAGCCTCTTGGTGACTCCACTGAGGTTCTGCAAATGTAGAGGGGGCGTTTATTTACACCTCTTCATGGACTGAGGCTTAACACCATTTTTAGACCGCATAATCTGTAGTTCTTAATAGCTTTGGCCCTTCATTTAGACTTCTAAATATAGCTGGTGAGTCTCAGTTTTAGATTCTTCTAACTGAAAGGTTCAACAAAAATCTTTGAAGTAAAATGGTGATCTTCTCCTCTCTCCTACTAACTGCAAGCATGGGAATTGTGCTTGATGGCACTGAACAGCCCTTGCCACATTTGCAGAGCAGTTAGCCTCTTCTTTCCACAGTTTCATGGACTTGAAAAAACGATTGGTTTGATTTGAGAAGTCTTGCCCCATGCTGGTGTTTGTATTGCAAAGTGATGCAGACACAGCCTTCATATGTGACAGCACTGAGCTTTGGGAAAAGCACTGCAGAGGCAGCTTGTGTTCCACCTCGGATCAGGAGGCACTCCTGAAGCAAATCTCCTGATCCTCCCCACATACTGTGGGATGGCCTGTGATTCACGTAGCTCCAAGTGCACAAAGTGAACTTCTTTCAGATGAAAATGTGTTTGGGGAGCACACCTACTGTGCCTAGGCAGCCAGGCTAGAACAAAACGCCAGAAACACTGAACACGTGCAAGTGGGCTCCTCAGAGCCAGCTGGTTCATTGTACAGATTGGACAGGTCCACTTGCTCAAGTCAACACAGCCCGAGTTGTTTATAACACACTCACTGAATCATTTAGGCTGGTAAAGACCTTTAAGATCAGCTCCAACTGTTAACCCAGCACTGCCACGTCCATCACAAAATCATGTCCCTTAAGTGCCACATGTACAAATAATCCGCAATAGCTTGGGCTCTTAACAGGTTTGCCTACTTACTTAGACTCCTAAATATAGCTGGTGAGCCTTAGCTGCTCTTGTGGTTGAACAGCTCTGCCTGTTCATCCTGTTGGGTCCAGCTTCTGGGTACTTGGTCCATGTGCTCTGCTCACTGCAACCCTTGTATCAGGAAAGGTTCTTAAGAAGCTGCCGCAGCAAAAAGAACCAGCAGAGCATTATCTTCTAAGAGCAGTGGTATTTTAAATCCTTTGATGGCTGTTAAGAAAGAGAGTGTTTCTTCCAGTCCTGGCCCACAGAGATCTGACAGCATTCATTTTATCATGTACCTGCTTTTATTTTATGTGTACCAGAAAAACCAGTACTCTTCAAAATGCATGTGTTTTGGGAGAAAACAACAACTTCAGCAATTACAAAGTGGCACTATTTGTTGACCCAGCTCTGTGGCACTGCTGCTAATCGACATAAGGACTTGAAGATGTTTAACATGTGCACTACCCATAAGCCTCTCCGCAGCCTGGCTAAGATTATGACATTCCTGGCTTGTTTGGCAAGTTTTTCCTCCTGTTTATCCCGTGAGTGTCATGGCCACAACAAACAGAAACTCTCCCACTGTGTGCTTACAAAATGCCTGGTTTTATGCAGAACAGTTGTTGCCCAAGGCTAATTTCAGGCAAAGCTTTGTATAGTAGAGGTCAAGTAACTAGAATAGAGGCTGAACCAGCTAGCTGTTAATGGATTTAGTTTTGGTATTAGTCATCTCTTCATCACTGAAAGCTCTGAACAGATGCCAGACTTACTGACACCAGGGGACCGAATGAAGCCAAATGCCGAAACTCTCCATCCAAGTTTTATCTGTTCTTACTTCTGCAGGTGTACTACACTGGCAACATGTACTTCTGTCTAATCTCATTTGTTCAAGGTTTTCAAATACTCCTCAGCCATCAGTGCCTTCCTATAAAATAGATCTTGACAAAATTCGTAACAGGTGGACTCAGGTCACATACTACTTAGCAGGGTTTATCTGACACTTAATTCCTCTGACTTTCACGTGAAGTTAAGTAAGCCAGGGTAGATCTATCATCTGATGGGATTTAAGTACAAAAAATTCATGTAATGCAGAAGAGCAAAGCTGATGTGACTCTAAGCTCCACCAAAATTATGGGCTGCTTTGCTTTTGGTTTCTAGTTCAGGTCCACTTCTAATTAAATACTGGAAGAACTCTGCACAACAAAATGTTGAAACTTTGTCCCTACCTGCCTGGTGACATGGTCTGTGAGCTTCACTAGCAATTTTTTACCCCTTTCTCTTTGGCAATAGGAAACATTCAGGGTAGGAGAAGAGGGGGCTTGATAATGTGTTTGAGATAGGTTGTGAAAACACAGAAACAAAGACTATGAGGTGTTTATTAGTTCATTTACATGCCCCCAGTTTATGGATGTGACATAAATGACAAGAGGTACTCTGAAGCACACTCTGGGGATACTCTTAGGCATCTTCCTCAATAGCCTAGGGAGGGCAAAGTGATGGGCATCCTAGTTTAGAGTCATACAGGGAAATCCATCTGATCTACAAGTCAGAAGTTCAAGTCCAAGCTGGTCACAAAGCTCTCTTTATACACGCTGTCTTTGATACCTATTTTAGTATGCAGTGACTACTGCTCCGGAGGTGTCCTTTTCTCTCCATTGACCAAAAGCTGGGAGCTTAGGCCACTAACTAAAACACAGACCACCTGGTACTAGACATGCAAAGTTTGCGTGAGGATTCCCTCATGGAGTCAAAGACAGGGGACTAGGGCACAGTAGGCAGCCCTGTCTTTCTGCAGCCACACATCACTTTACAACCAGCTCTCAGTAAACAAACTTTCATGTGAATGTGCCATTTCTCAAGAATCTCCTGGCCTTGCCCAGCACTATTGTCTGTTCAGATACCACCTCTATTCACTATGAACTTCTCTTGGAAATGTAGTCCAAGGATGGACTACCATGCTGTGAATAAGGTGATCTATGTGCTATGCTGTTACCCTTTATTCCCCAATCAGCCAGGTTTTTATATGTGCTTCCTAACTTCTTTTACTGTTTCTGGATTCAGTTCAACGTCATTGTAACTGCCTTCTCTCCTGTGCCTAGTTCAACACTTAGCTCCCTTTATTTTATAGGCTCTCTATCCTGTACACATTTAAGCCTAGTTCCCCAGCTGTGTAGATACTGGCCTCTTTCAAATATAACCATGTGAGGGTTGACCATTTCTCTTATTTTTGATATTTCCAGATCAAGTCCAGGGTAAAATCCTATATTTTAGGCCTCAAGAAGCGTCCATGGACAATATATGGAATATGCATGAGTGGCGTCCTTTCCACCATTTCTGTTACAATGGTGATCTCCACCATCATGTACTGGAAAAGTGTGAAAAGATCCAAGCTCCACCCACAGGGCAAAATCCGCAAAATTATACGGGGACCTCCAAGACGTACAGTGTGCTAAGCTGGAAAGCGAACTGGCCATTCATTTGTCCTTAATATGCCATATGTAGCTTATGTCATTGCTGATTTCTTTTCTTTCTACAAACAAAGCTCTTTAGCTCCACTCATCTCCCCTACCTCAAAGAGTTTTGTTATGTCTGTAAAAGAGTACTTGAAAACAGAATGCAGAACATACCTGCTAACTACTCATTTGTACACTGACATTTTATAAACAGAAGTTTTCTTCTAATCCTTTTCAATGCCATGCTCAGTAATTGAGCCAATTATTTTCTTGCTCTATTCTTGCAAGTTTATGGTGACATGTAGGAATCTGTCCTAATTTGGTGGCAATACTTCTGTAAGCTTTTTTGTTCAAGTCATCTACCTCACAGTACTATAATGTTTGCCCAGTCTCCAGCCCCATCTAAATTCTCCACCCCTGGACTGGCTCTGTGACTCTCATTTTTTTTTAGAAACAACTTCCATCAATCAGCTCTGCTTGTAACATATTTTGGACAAATGAAATTTCTGGGTCACTGTGGGTCCCCTAGAGTAAGTCATGTGTTTTCTTTGTACTCCTTTACAGACTCTTCACAAAGGGCCTATGGCCGCCTTTTTGATGCAAACTAAAGATAACCCCATGAAAGCCTTAGGAGTGCTAGCTGGTGTCATGGGCATAATGGTGCTGATAACTATCATGATCTCTACTGCCATGTTCTGGCGCAACAAGCGGTCCAACAAAGTCATGCCGGTGAGAAGGATCATAAAAAAGAGACAGATGCCGCCATCCCGGACAGTCAGGATGGAGTGGCTGAAGTTCAAGAGGCCCAGCAACGCTGCAGAGAAGTTTGTCGTTGAGGACGATGTCAAGAGCCTACACAATGAGAACAGCAACAACAACATCCANTTATCCCCGTGCCACCGACAGCCCCCCTGCCCCCGCCACCCCCCACCCCGGCTCCCAGGGGCGATGCCCCAGGGTGGCGGGTGCCAACCGCATCTGGCTCCCTCACTCCCAAGCATATAATCAAGCCACCGAAGAAGAAAGGTCATAGCAGCACCCACAACGCCCTCGTGTCAGAGCTCAAAATGAGGTTTGAGAAAAGGAACGCAGCTTTCGGGGAGCCCCACATCTAGGTGCTCTCAGCAGCCCCCAGAGACTGCAGGCTGTGGCTGGGCATGGATATATTTACGTGCTGTCTCTTCCCCGTGTCTGTCAGCACCCTGTGAACCAGAGCAGCTCCTCGCTGTGGTAGCCACCCCTCACCTCCTGCAAGTACCACATGCTACAGTCACCCCACCCACAGAAGCGTTGCAGTTCACATCCAGTCGCAACTGCGGTTCCTTTAGCTGTGTACCATGGTCCCTCCCTGCAGCTGTGTCTGACCACGGTGCTGAGTGTGCCAGCCACAGTCTCCCCAGGTGAACAGGGATTCAAGTTGTCCCTGGTTTGGAGGTCTCTACCTAGAGCTTGGGTTTTCAAACAAGAATCTCTGCAGCCAAGGCCCTGGAGGATGCTGCTTCTGACCTGGTCTGGAAGGTGGGTTTGAGGCATCCAAAAACCCATCACTTCAAATCCCAGACCCACTTTTGAGGACGTTGGCCTGGCTGTGGCAGCAGCACTGAGTTGAGGTGCAGCAGTGCAGGCCTCCTACAGCAGTGACATTGCCCTGTCCCCAGAGCACAGTGTGCTTTGCAACAGCTGGCGGAGTGATGTGCTCATGGCCTGAGTACCTTCCTTCCCAAAAGGTAAGCGGGCAGGCTTGGAGGAGTTCTTCATTTTCCTGCAGCTTATGCTGGGTTTTGCCAGAGCACATTGATATGATGCTGCGCTTTGCTTCTGCTCTGGACTTGCCTGCTGAGGAGAAGCAGGAGGGGCACCTCAGCCTTCCCTGGACCAGCAGGGGCAAGATTTGAGCACAGAAGTTCAACAGCAGCGCTCACTCGGCACTGCCTCCTTCCAACACTGCGCCCCAAAAGAGCAGGAGCCCAGCAGGAGAAGGACATGAACAAAACCACAGGGAAGACAAGGTAAAACTGATCGTCAAATGACAAGTGGAGAACAGAGACAAGTGCTGGAAAGTTGCATATGTTGGTCAGGGAAGTGTCTGGAAAGATCATGTGGTGTTGGACATTGCTAGCAGAAGGTGTCAAGGAATACATTTCATCACCTCTCCTAGCTTGTTTCAGGAACTGGTGAGTGCAAAAGGAGATTTCCATAAAATATTCTGGGTTTTCCTATCAGTATTTTGAGTGAATTAAGCAACAGTTAATGGGAGGGGATTGGGAGGGCAGCTGACAGGTTTTTTCCTGTTTGTGAAAGGAAAAAGGCACCGAGAGTAGAGCACTTTTTTCACTGGATCTACCCCATGGATTCTCCCTTATGTTTGTTTCTGAAGAGATGTTTTTAAGCTGAGCCAGGCTGTTTCCTGTCCCTTGGGGAGAAGGTAGCATGGAGCGCGCAGGCTGGGGAGCAGCACCCTGCACCCTCTGAGCCCCGGCCCTGCAGAGAAGCTGTGCTGTCATGGAGTGGTACCAGGAACATCAAGATGGGGAGCAAACCTGACAGGACACCATGTTAATTCAAGGGGTTCATGAGAGTTCTCCAGCTGTCATTTCAGTTGAAGCAGCAGACCTGGCCCTCAGGATCTCTTTTCACATCAGTAGCTGAAATAATTCCCTTTTTTGCACCAGGACTTCATCAGTTTAGGCGATAGCGGGTTGAATAAGAAATTACCCACTTATAAGGAAAATCTTGTATTTTTTTACTTCAGTTCAATCTGCCTAGAAGCCAGAGGGCTCATGGCTCATGTTACTGGTGAGCTGAGCCAGCAGCTTTAGCCAAGAGGTGCAGCAGGGTCCCAGCTGGGGGCCGTGGCAGCAGCACTGCTCCCAGAGCCTCTCCTGTCACATCTCTCCTTTTCTCTGCTGTTTTCTTGCTTATCCCTCCTCCTGGGGTTGTGTGGCCCAGGTTCTCACCTGTGCAATCACCTTGTCCTTGTCTCCTGGCCAGAGCTGGTCAGAGGGAGAGGACATGCAGCCCCCAACCCCACTCCTGCTGCCCTGTGCAAGCACCCACCTTCTGCTGCCTGAGTGTTCTGCAATGGTGGCCAGGTTCTGCAATGTTCCCCGAAGTTCGTGATTTATTCCCCATCCCGTTGTCTTCCCAGTGTTGTGTTATTGCCAGTGTTCAGTGTTCATTCTCTAATGAGGAAAGCCTATAAAGACCATTCAATTAAGTGAAATTTAACAGGAATTACAGGCTTATAGTCTTAGAGATTATATTTAAGAGGCAATAAAGATGTTTTATTACTATGTTTCGAGACTCTTTCCCAGTTACTCTGTATTTCAACTTCAAGGAATTTTTCTAATGAATAAAGAAAAAAAAACCTGCAAAAGGTGCTTCTGTGCATGGTGTGCTTCTGCTGGCAGCAATGCCTTGTCATTGCCTGTAACCTGACCAGACAGGCACAGGCAGCCAGGTGGCTTTCTAGGATGACCAAATGGACCCTACTGCAGGTTTCAAGTCAGGAGAGGGGCTGTGTGGTTTTTGGACAACACCAGGCTGGAAGGAGAGGAGGTGAGAAGCGGGATGCCATGTGGCACAGGCCATGGGCAGGATCAAGAGAGCCCCTGGCCAAGCTCCCGCTGCGCAGCCCACTGCAGCACAGCCCCGGGGCAGGAAGGCTCCTTGGAGACAGCAGCTTCAGTCTGACGCCAGTGTCCACTGGCTCTGTGATGTGTTAGGAACTTCCTCCACGTGGTCAGGGGATGTTTTGTCTTTCCCTGGCTGTTTCCTCACTGTGATTCAGCAGCTCTCTCCATTCTCTACAGTGTGCTGTTGTCCCTCCATGTTGACAGGGGTGGAAGAAGGCCAGTCATTACTGACTGTGCTGTTTTTATTCCCCCCTCACCCACGGCCCAACACTGGTCTTCAACCAGCATCAGCTCCTGCCTCACTCTGCATGCACTGTGTCCGTGGGTGGCTTTCCCAGGACAAGGTTTCTCTGCAGCTTTCCAGCTGCTTCTACCCCTTCCTCACCATTCCAGACCCTCCGTGACGTGTGCTGCAACTGCCCAGCCTTCTCCATCCTCCTGCAGCCAAACCCCGGAGCTCCTTGGCATCCAGGCTTCTTTGCAATTTGTAACTGTAAAAGGCCAGAGATGAAGCAGAGGACATCTGTGTAATTTGAAAATCTGTCATGTTTATTGCTTTGACACTAAAAGACTGACAAGATTAGGAAGTCCTGTGAAGTATTAACAGCAAGAGTCAGCAGTGACAAAACAGAGCTGTGTTCAAAAGCTGTGCAGTACATTACAGCAGGAGGCGCTGGGTGAGGAAATATAGGGCCTGAGGAGAGATAGCATAGAAAACACACACCAAAAACCAAAATACAATTAGAAAGCCAAGCTACCACAGCATGAAGCTCACATTAGGCTCTATCTCTGCTTACAGCTGGGGTGTCTACTCTAGATTTTTCTTTTCAAGACAATCTATAATACAGATGACAAGGGCAGCGGGTCTATGGGCCACATGCTTTGGTTGTGCTGGAAAGCATGAGGTGAGAAAATGAAAAATAGTAAGTCACATGTCCTCAGACCCCTGAGAATCACAGCATTGAGCTGCTCCACAAGCGGGAGGCAGTCGCTTTCACATGCATCTTTGTGCTTCTTTGCCTCTGGCAAGGAGGCGAGCTTTGGTTTCAAAGCAGCAGGATGGGCAGGTACCTGTCTGCCTTTAGAGAATGTACCTTCAGCTGCCAAACCCCTGCTCCACGTTCTCTGCCCCGTCCACTTGTCCCACCAGCCTGGTTCAGGCTGAGCATCCCCTGCAGCCACAGCACTGTCCTGGGAAAAGGGATGGGGTGGGGAGGGTGGAAGGGGAAACAGCATTTCAGTATTTGTCTCTGAAAGACAAAGTGTATGTGTGTGTGTGTGTGTGTGTGTGTGTGTGTGTACGCATGTGTTGTGCTGGTTAACGTGACACTAAAACAGTCTTCCAAGATGTCTGGACACAAGTAAAAAGCTCACCGCTTATCCCTAGTACAAAAAACCAAATAAACTCAAAACCCCCACAACCCTGTGCTGTGGCTGTATTACACTGGGGTGTTCTGTAAGCACTTGCACTTTTCCTGTTTGTGGTACAACCAAAGCTGTGAATCTCTTAGGGCTGCGTAAACCTTAAGTAAAAAAAAAAAAAAAAAAAGTAAAACAAAAAACCCACCCCCAAAATCAACACCTCTGGTCGAAATAATTTTTCTCCAAGTAAAACAAAATCTCTCCATCATGCATCATGTTGCCCCAATCGTCCCCACCACTTGTTGCTGGGCTGTGACCACAGCCCTGTCCAGCTCCCGTCTGTTGCCAGGAGCTGGCACACAGGAGAAGCTGGCACCTAGCACTGGGCAGAGCTGCGGACAAGAATAAATAGTTAAAGATACACCCGTGTGAGTGAGCGAGGGGACACCTTTGGCCACAAGCATTACTGTTGTTTCGGGGGTTGTTTTTTTGTCAGTGCTGGTTTTCTCGGTGTGTCAGTGTGCGTTGCTCCATGACGGTGCCGCAGGGGCAGCCCGGGGCCACGGAGGCGCAGCTCCACACCAGTGGCCGGACAGCCCGGGCACCTCCATCCCCAGGGCTCCCGAAGCCTGTCGCGAACGCCGGTGGCCCGCCGTGCCCCGAGTGCTCGCAGCCCAGAGCCGCCCCGGCGCGGTCCTTCGAACAACCCAGCCCCAACTGCAGCCCGAGGACGCGTGTGGGAGCTGCCGCGGCGGCCGCGCCCTCAGGGCAGGCAGGGCCGGTCTAGTAGAGGTCGGCGCTG
>VZRN01004407.1:1704766-1724148 GCA_013397935.1 Dasyornis broadbenti | reverse complement strand
GCAGCGCCTCGGCCGTGCAGGCGTACATGCCGGCCGGCACGGCCAGCACCATGGCGCACACGATGACCACGATGTGGATGAGCTTCTCGCGCTGTTCCATCTGGCTGACGTCGCTGCCCGTGACGAACACGACGCACTGGCCCTTGCGGGGGGCCTGGTTGCGCACGGCCACGCACACCTCGTACTTGGTGGCGGGCAGCAGGTCGGTCACCGAGTAGGTGTTGACGCCGGGCCCGATGTAGATGGTGTCCTTCTGGGCGGCGTCGTAGCGGCCCACCAGCAGCGTGTACCAGGTCTCCCCCGGCTCCGCCGCAGCCGCCGCCGCCGCGAACCACTCCAGGGTGATGCCGTAGACCGTCTGCTTGGCGATGCGCACCTCCACGTGAGCACCCGGCTCCGCGGGGGCTATGGGCGCCCAGCCGCGAGGGGTGGTGGACGCCCAAGGGGCCACCACGCGGAGGTTGATGGCCACTGAGGTGTTGCCCAAGAAGTTTGCGGCCGTGCAGGTGTAGTTGCCGGCGTCTGCTGGCCGTGCCGCCGGGATCAGGAGCTCCGAGCGGACGGTGTCCTCGCTGATGGGCTCCGTGGTCACTGGAGGCAGAGGGAAACGGGTCAGGACGGAGCAACCGAGCCCTGAGGGCGGCCCCAACACCTGCGCAGGACCCGCCCTGCCCAGGGAGGAAGGAAGAGGGGCACTGGAATGTGCTAAACCCCACAAAACTGACGGCAAAGTGTTGTCTGTCTGAAAGGCCATAAATAGATCAGGACACCCAAGCATGGGAGACGTGGAGTGTGTCCGACCTCTGTCCCAGTACAAGCGGCTGAGGAAGCTGCCGAGGGCAGAGGCCGAGCTGCCCATCAGCCATCAGCATTCTTAGGTCAGGACAAACCAGGAGAGCCACTAAGGAGGCTCCGGAAGAGTCCACATTTTGGACATATGCTCCATCCTCTGTTAGGATTAAAAATGTCAGTCTCAAGAAACGCAGACCAAAATACGTGTATGAAGCCAGGAAGTGTTGGGCTGGAAGTGAAATGCAGTTTTAAGAACAGTGTGAAACCCTGTCCTCTGCCCAAACAGGGCTGTGTGGCTGTGGTTGAGGAAAACCTATATGTAATTATCAGCATGTGCTTGTGGAAAGACACACGCGTCCTGCTACCGCCCTGCAAATGAAGCAAATATCAGCCCAGGATTAAGGGCTAATGCTATCCTATTTAGCTAGCTGGCTTATTAGGAACACACAGAACATGTGTGCTGGCTGCCTGTATGCCTTATTACCTTACCTGATGAAAATAGCAACTTGTCCTATTGAAGGCTCTTAGTAAAAATAAATGTGAGGGAGGACAGATTGGGAGGAAGAGGAAAAGGTCTCATATTACAACACGTTTGCTAAAGAATATAAATAAGCAAGGCTTTGGGAGAACAGTAATCTTTGTTTCAGTTGGTAGAACATGGATAGACACAGCCAGGAAACAGGGCTGCACAGTTTTGTGGTTTGTGTAGTATTTCTTGAGGAAATATATGGGAATAGTATAGGAATGTACAAGGTTGTGTATATGTGTGTGGGCTCATACAAATATATGTACATGCAAATGTAGTTATACAGAGTGTGTGCATGTGTAGTAGGTAATATATAGTAAATATATATGCATATTTAGATAACTACATATTTATTAAATATGTGCAACTAATACAGTATTAATAGCTCCTACATCATGTGTCATGAGGAAAGTACTGCTACTTAAAATCCACAGATCAGATAATTGTGTAAAAATGAGGCCGTGCTCCTTTCATCTTTGACTGATATCCTGCATGAAGCAGCTCTTCTTATGCTGGTCAGATGTGCTTAGATGCACAGGATGATTAAGATCATTTGGATTATTGCCACCACAATAACAGCCCCTTTAGAGGGGCTGAGTTGCTGTGACTGCAGTGGCCTACAGACCTGCATAAGTAGAATAGCACAGCATACATTTTAAATGGAAAAAAAAAAGAAGAAAAGCTTTGCTTACCATTAAATGCTCTTAAAAGTTTGCGTGCATAGGTCCACCAGACAGCCGGGGAAGGGCTGGCTTGCACAAAGCAGGTCAGGGTGATGTTTAACCCTGCTGGGACTGTGAGGTTGGTGTCAAGGGCTGAGGTCAGGGGCTTCGTGCAGCTGTTAAGCTCCACTTCATGAAAAAACTTCCCTGTCCTGAATTTCGGGCCTGAACAAGTTAAATAGGAATTCATCAGAATAATAGGTGGGCCAATAGACTTGATAAACTGGACAAATCCCCGCAGGCGACAGTCACAAATCCAGGGGTTGTCATGGAGGGCCAGGACGGCATTGGAAATAGTTTCTAGCGGCCCCTCCGTCCTCTGGCTTCTCTGGTAGACCGGCCAGTTGTAGAAGACATCCCTGGATATGATGGTAAGCTGATTTGAAGACAGATCTAAATAGGTCAGGTTGGGCAGATAGCGGAGCGCATGTTCTGGAAGGACATCCAACCGGTTGTGCTTCAGATCCAGGATTTTCAAAGTCGGGGTGTCTTGAAATGCTGTCCATGGCACTGAACTTAATTTGTTCCCTTGCAAGCGCAACTCCTTCAGAGCTGGCAGATATTCCAGGCTCTTGATGTGCATCACTGTGATGTTGTTAAAATTGAGCCAGAGATACTCCAAGGCACTAACGTTCTCAAAAGACCCACGAGGCAATTCTGTTAGGTGAGAATTTTCTATTCTAATTTTCCGGATGTCCGGAGGGATGTTTGCAGGGATCTGCCTCAGCAGTGCAGACATGCAGAGCAAACTCCTAGGGAGGAAACCAGAAGATTTTCCAGGTCACACACCACCGCGTTTGAGGCTAATAAACCAGTTCCCTATGCAGGTCTACAAGCACTTGAGTAATTATAAGGTATTGTATATGGGGCATGCATAAGCCGTTCTTCCATCCTTCCCTGGGGTTTACACCAATTTTCCCATAAAGAATGCAATTAAATCATAAAAATGGCTATGTATGTAACTGCATCTCTCAGGGAAATAAGAGAAATCTCATTCTATGCTCAAGATAGTACAATTTAAGTATTAGAGGTGGCACTCCATGCATTAGTCTGTTTGGTTTTGGTGCTCACATCATCAGCAAGTTCCTACTGGGGCTGTCTGAGCCACTTCACTGGTGCTACAGCAGGGTAACAGTGTTCTTACCTTCCAAAGCTGTCCTGAGAACAAGAGCATCCTGTGATGCAAGATGAAACAGATGGGTTTATCTCGTGGAAGGCCAGAAGAAGAAGAAAAATATGACAGACAGGGTCCATATTCTCCTTTAAGAAAGCACTGTGCAGGGGTTTGCACCAAACACGCCAACAGCCTCCAAGAGGCAAATCCTATTAGCTGTAATCTTCCTTGACGCAGAAATAAATCCTGCTGGGGACCCAACCCTAAGGAAGACATGTAGTGTGGTTCACAGTCTGTGTCCAAGTGCTAAAAATCACCCCTGGGACCACTCTTGGCATTACTCCTCCAGCTGAGGGGATTCCGACAGACATATTTATTTGGTTGGGAATACAAAGATGGAGTCAAAACCACTTCTGTTGCCCAGCCCTTGCAAGTAATTAACCAGGCCTACTTTTTTTGTTGTTGTGTTGTTTTCTTTTGTGGGTTTTTGTTTTTGTTGTTTGGGGTTTTTTGTTGTGTTGATTTGGGGGTTTTTTGGGTGGGGGTTTTTTTTGGGTGGTTTTTTTGTTTTTTTTTTTGTTGTTTGTTTGTTTGTTTGTTTTGTTTTGTTTTCTTGGTTGGTTGGTTGGTTTTTTAGTTACATGAAGTCTATCTGATGTATTTTAATAGCATTTGTCAAGGCAGAAAGCCACAGTAAGGGCCAGACTTCACAGCTGCAATTTGCCAGAATGCCCCATTGCACAATCTACCTGCCCCCAAACCCTGCCCACAGTGCTGTGCAGGGTGTATTCTACTCATGGTGAGCTCAAAACTTGCTCCCCAAACAAGGATGTTATGGCATGGAAGCATAAGCATGGCTCCATTTTCCTCTGAAATCACTCCTCCCCACAGTAGCTCAATACTTACACGGTGGTGGTAGTGAAAATAGCAACAGAGCTGTGGCCAGTCCATGGGTTTCTCTGAGGAAAGAGTATCTTGGAAGTCAGCCTCTTTCATATAAATATAAAATTTCAGTGCTGTTCTCTGGCTTCCCTCATAAGACGCACGCCAAGTGCCTTTTAGTCATCTTGAAAAACTAAACTGTTCTATGAGAAGGGGTTTTGAGTGACCAAATTTATTGATCTCTTTTAATCGAAAATAGCAGGTTTCAGTTGTGCTTTCCAAGGAGTTATGCGTTCTCCTGGGGCCATCTAGTGTGGATGGGCTTCACTACAGCCCCTCCACACAGGCACGGGAGCACGCCTGGGAAAAGGGCTGCACCTCACCGCCCGTGTGTGTGACGCTGGGTCACAAAGCAAGATTAGCCTGAACCTACTTAACCTCTAACCTGCGGGGCCAGGATAAAAAAATATTTATAGTGTGGTGGCTTAGAGCTATATGTGGCTCTCAGGGTATGTGCTGCTGTCAGCCTTCAGAAGACACAGGCTTGATTCTGCAGTGTTTAAAACAACAAGAGCTTTTATTTCATGGCAAATCAGCAAACTGAACGGATAGGGCAACTTCTGGGGACTGATACAGTGCTCTGTTCCATACAAAGAGCAGGCCACAAGGAGTGGGCCTGTGGGGATGCTATTGCGGGCAGTGCCTCCCATCTAACAACAAGCATATAACATTTTAATAGTTTGGGGGTTTTAACTGAAATATTCCGTATTTGTCCGTGGTGCAATATTTGATTTTTCAACAACTGCCCTACATTCAAACACGTCAGTGAGCAGGAGGGAAGGGGAAAGGCTGCTGGTCTGTAGCACAGCAGATGCAGCAGCAATAAATCCCCCAGCGGGGGGGCAGTGGCTGCTGAGGACTTTCTCGGTGAAGCTGCTGCTGTTGCAGAGGGAATGGCACCAGTCCAGCCCCTGTCACCTGTGGCAGACACACCTTCTGCACTTTCCACGGAACTTAAGCAGTGGAGGAGACATCATCAGCAGGGCTGTGTGGCTAAACTGAGGATGTTGCAGGAGCAGCAGTGGCTGCTGCCATGGGACGATGTGTCCTTCCTTGTCATCCACCAGCCACGGAAGCAGAGGGACTCAGGGATCCCCCTCACCACCCAGGAAATGCCACGGTCACCAGTGCCTTTGGTCTTCTGTAGTCTGCCATGAAAATATTCCCTAATAAAACAGGTATATTATTATTTTATAGTAATAAATTTTTTTTACACCTTACCATAATAGTATCATATGATTTTACCGTAATAAAATATTATAAAAATAGTAAAAATACATAACAATTCAATATCATGTATAATATATAATCATATGTTATGAATATAAAATCATACATTATAAATATGTAATATAATAAATAATACAGAATCATTTTACTATCATAAAATAATATAGATTTACCCTTTACAATGGGCAATAACAGTTACAAACTACTTATGTTGTAGTTAGTTAGAAAACTCCTGGGTGTCAGGAGCAAATCCTGGAGTTTGCCCTTATGTGAGCTGCAAGGCCTGGGAGAAGAAAGCTTTCAGCTGAGGCAGAAGAAAATCAGTATCTTGATGGGTTTGGCTTTAGAGGTGATGGGACACCTCGCTGTGATGGGATAAATGGCTGAAGAGCCACAAGGGTTAGACACACCCATCAGTGCCTGGGGTTTGAGGCAGATGGGGTAGAAAACTGGACACGTGGCACCAGGGAGGCTCTGGGTTGGGATCCTTTGGCTTTCCCAATGGCACCAGGAGGGACAGCAGGAAGGATTTGTCACTTTTAAGGCCCAAAACCTCTTTGCTTGAAAGGAAGAGCCCTTCTTTGCCACCTTCACACCCCTCCTCCATGGCCCACAGGGAGGGTTTTAAAGTGTGTGGCAGCTAAGTCACATCTTCAAAAAGTCTTTCATGAAAAGTGAAGTGCTATTTATTTACAGGTTTATATACAAAGTAAAAACTGCTGGAGTTTCCCTCCATGTACATCTTCTGCATTGGGCACAATGCCCAGTGCCCTGGGGTGCAGGAAACAAAACGATATCCAGGGTTCTCAGTTAGAAATACATTATTTTAAATAAATTACTTGCTTAACAGGAAAAAAATAAAAATATAATAATAAAAAAGGTAATAATAAAAAGACAGTTGTTTTCCTTTTCCCACATGAGAATTCCTGCCAGTCCCACCTATCTGCTACGTGGCTGGAAAATGGCCTTTCAAAGAGTGATGTTGGTCAGTACCATGGGCTAATGCTCTGGCTGTGTTCAGGCTGGTATTTATTTGCTGCTTGAGACACCATTTGTCTAAACATATCCAAACTCCAAGTGTACTCAGAAGGTTCAGTATTAACCTGAGAGTCCAGTGGTGAATTACTTACCAAAGTCAGGTGAACTAGGATAGAGAGAAGGGGGAGGAGAAAGGGGGAGAGGGGGAAATAAAGGAAAAAATCCCCCAGTGTTAGCCATTATGCTTATGTTCCCTACTGGAGTGGGATTTTGTTGCCTTTTTAATTCAGACCAGTTTATGCCTGCTTGTAAATTTAATGGTCACTATTGTGACAGCAGATGTCCACTCAGTTCAGCTGCTCTTTAACATCATATGGCATCCTGTCTGAAGCCAAAATGCAGAACAAGCTGCCTAAAACTCAAGTTGTCAAAATAAATCTCCATAGAGACAGTGTCTGCTAGTCCATGGTGGAAGTGGAGTTAAAGAGACTGCGCTGAACGCCAAAGCAAATGCCAAGAGAACACCCATTGTGTGCTCCCAGCTATGGCCAGGGAGTCAAACTCCATCTTGAAATGACATTTCTTCTTGTAAGAAATCAAGTCTGGGCTGATGCTTTTTAATTAGTCCCTCTGCCAGGGCTTTCAGTGTTAGAAATCACTGCTGGGCAGGACATAGGAGTTGAAGGCTGCAGTTGGGTGTTTCAGACACAGTGCATGTATCAAAGTGTTTAAAAAATGAGTTGACGTAACATGGTTTAGTGGGCATGGTGATATTCAGTCCAAGCCTGTTAAAAGGGAGTGAAGTAGCAGATGATTGCTTTGGTTCTTACAGCACATCTTGAGAATTGACTTTAACCAAGAAAGAAATTGTTTGCGGGGAAGAATATTTTCCTTACACTGCTGAAACTATGTGCCTAACAGCCCTTGAATTACAACAAACCAGAAAATCTAGTGAGGTATTTAAGTGTCTGATACCATGAAAATCTGACCCAGAGCCTTGACAGTCACATCAGCTTCCTTAATGCTTTGAAATTTCACTCACAGTTTAGCAAGTACAGGGTTTCTCCTCTGACCAACACCAGATGAGACAGACTTTGTACAAGTTTGGACCTATTGCCTACCCTGTATGAACCACCAGTGCAGCAGAGAAAGACTTGTCTTGAACATCAGCAGCTGAGATGATAAACTGTGATGCCTCAACTATGACAGTGAGAAAGGCCACAGGAATGAGAAAAGAAAAATCATATTTATTCTATTTGGGATCACTATTTATTCAAAGTACAAAAAATACCCAATAGAGTCTGTAAAATTTAACATGTCAGTCTGTAAAACTGAACACATCCACAGTGAATGTCCCAGGATGATCCCTCCATCCTCCCCTCCTTGCAAGCAAAGAGTGCCAGTGCTGGCCCAGCCTGGTGCCTTTTCCACAGCCAGCTCACAGACCAAGGGTCGCAGCAAGTGAGAGCTGCTCTTCACCAAGGCTAGTTGCAGCAAATGACCCAGCTTGTGTCTCCAGTCAGCTGAAAAGTGAATACCTCTGGCTGCCGGTCAGCTTCCTGACTTACAGGAAAGTCCTTGGGCAGTAGGTGCACTCCGCTCGCCAAAAGAAAACTTTAGGACAGCTTTGATTCTTCAGTTTACCCATCCAGGGCCATGACAGGCTGAGCTCTGCACAGCCCAGCGCTCCTGCTGCATACGTGGGCAGGACCCAGGCTTACATACAGCAATCCTTGCAACTCAGCACAAAAACTGCTACTGGAAGGACAGTTCTTTCCTGATTCCAGTAATCAGGCTAGACAAATGAACTTTATAAATAAGGAATAGATCTATTATGTACCATGTTTCATCAGTTACTTTGTCGCATTAAAATACTTTTACAAAACTTTATTTGCAAACCTAAAAATCTACACAGTCCAATGATAGAAGTAACATGAATTATTTTATACAGGGATTGACAAATTCTCCCAATACAAGAGAAGTTCTTTATCATTAATGTAAGGAATACAGGGAGTCCTACCAGAAACTATTGTGATGTACCCCTGTTGCTGGTATTTATGTTGAGATCAATTAACCTTTTCAGTTTTCAAAAAAACTGAAACCTTTCTTTACAAGGAAGACTTGCAAAATCCATACAGGACTCCATTCCAACTAGGGAATTTTGTTAACCCACACATCACATCCAGAATGTGAGTGGAAGTCCTTCCAATAAATTTACAAACACACATTTCAACACAATTCAGCAAGCTTTATCAGTTAGCATTTCAACTTGGCTGGATCTTTTCCATTCAACATTTGGCAGAACATACATAATTTTCTTCATGAATAATATTTATTACAAAGAGAAAAATGTTATATACAGAAGTACTAAATGAGGGACTTGAGTGGAAGATTATACATCTGGGAAGTACTTTGTGATAAGCACTTAGATCCAAATTCCAGTGAAGCTGCAGAACTTAAATGACTGATCAGTTCACCCTGAATATGAAAGTACATTTAGAAAAAAGACAGGATTTTTTCAGGGTCCTGGAACTTGTAAAATGTTTGAAACCCAAATTCTGCACCAAGTCACTGCCACCACAGAGACCATAGTCTGGTATGGCTGATGTGTGCATGGCCAGTGCTCTGACACCACATCCTTTTCTCCTGCTCTGCACAGAGCAGCTTATTTTCATGACCAAGTCACAAGGGCCTGGCTGATCGCGTAGGTCTTCCACCATCAGTTTTGCCAGGAGCACAGGCAGCAATGACAGGGCTGCTTTGGGAAATTTCTGCAAAACTGTCTAATGTAGGTTTTCCAGTATGATTACAAAGCATTACAACAACACACACCATGTGCAAAGTAGGCTATTGCAGGATTTTTATCTAGCACAGCTGATATAAAACATATTCTACTAATTACAATACAAATACAAAATGCCAGCTAGAACTGATACTGAAAGACCTTTGCTCTTGTTCCATAATATCTTAAGAATAGAGTTTAGGGCCAAAATGCAATCAGAAAATGCTCTTTATTAGGCATTCTTAGGAGTGGATTGGGTTTTGTCTCATGATTTCTATCTCCTTTGCACATTTTTCTGAAATCAAAGCATGGAGTTGTGATTATGTTGGACATATTAGTAAAGGGTTTCTGTACATCTGTATTTAGTGGTCTATTAAGCATCAAGCTGCATGTTTCATGCAAACATGGGGGATGTAAAAGGTGATACTCTCAATCCTCACCTTCATAGATATTTTTATTAAAATTACTAAACACTCCCCTGTTTGTCAACCAAAAGAACATCAAAAGAGCTGAGAATAAAATACTTAGCATATTGCAGAGCAGGTCCTAAACAACACCAAGCAGAGCACACTCAGCAATGTTGCCTAATGTCCTCACACTTAGTGTGCACACTTCATTTTACAGGAAAAAGACAAAACAAAAGTGGTCCAGGAGAACGAGGCCTCTATCACAGAAGCTTTTGACTGGGTACAAAGCAGCAAACCCCAAGTGGTGAGAGCAACATGTTTCTGTAAATCTTGGGCACCATCCACCCTCTTGCACCCTCTTCCAGAACATGTCAGAGACAGAAGCGTGGACAGGGTGGCCTGCAGTGCTGGAGCAGAGTCACAGATACAGCCACATGCTTTCCACTGGGCGATCTGACAGTCAGCCTAGTTCCTATCAGCAGAAGTATTCATTAGGCTGTCCCTCTATCTTTGGTATGGCCTCTGAGTCCACGCTGGAGCGGGCAGACAGCAGCCTGTTTGACTCATCAGGGGTGTGTCTAGTCAAGTATTCTCCTTCCACACCTTTGGCCTTGGCCCCAGGAGACAGGCTTTCAAAGGTGACATAGGATTCCTGAATTTCCTTGGGTTTTCGCACAAAGCATTTTTTGCAGCGCCGTTTCAGTGCTCCACAGCAGACCACCAGCGTCAGAGGAACAGCAATGACACAGGCCACGCTGATGACAACCACATTGATGAGCTTCTGCGTCCCTCCCGCACTGGCAACTTCATCTGTGGAAAATATGATGCACTGCTCCTTCCTGGGGATCAGCCCTTTCACACAGACGCACACAATGTATTTGGTCTTTGGCAGCAGCCCATAAACAGTGACCTTGGTCTTGCCCGGCTCCACGTTGATCCGCCGCATGTCCCGCTCCCCAAAGACGGCATAGAGGACACTGAACACTGTGGTGTTCTTTGCCATAGGCGCCTTCCAGGCCAGGGTGATGCTCTGGTCGGTGTCCCCTATCACCCTGACAGACCTCACCATCCTCTCTGGCTCCAGCTCGCCTGTGGTGGGGCTCACCAGCAGGTTCTGGGGGTTGCTGTCTTGTGCCACGTCCGGGAGGAGGAGGCTCTCTCCGGTGCCCGCTCCAGCCCCTAGGGTGGGCACAGTGGAGGTGGTGATAACGTACCTTGCCACTAGTTTGTCATTGTAGGCAGCTGCCTCCATCCCGCTCGCCTTCCCATTCCATGTGCCTTTGGCATTAGAGGTAGGGTCATCTGTGCTCTCTGAGTCTGTGATGATGAGAGAGATGAATGCCTCTGTTGCCCCCAGGAAATTCTTTGCTTTACAGATGTACTCTCCAGAGTCAAGGTAAGAGACTACAGGCAGGCCCAGGATAGACCAGCTCATCCCATCACTGGAAATCTCTTGATGAACTGCAAGGCAGGAAAAATGTTAAATAAATAGGCAATAGTAAATGGAATTAATTCCATGTTTTAAAATATTAAGATTCCATCACCAATATCTGCTCAATACAGTAGGATCATCATTTCTGCTTGCCACAAAGAATATTACAAAATCAAAGTAAATCTAAGAAAAGGAGAGTAACATTATAATCAGATTATGTCAGAACTTAAACTGCTTCAGAATGAATATATGTGAAATATTTGATGCTGTTTCTTCCAAATTTATGTACAGCTTGAAAACATAAGAGGAAAGGTTCTTCCATTAAAAATAAAAGCTTGAAAATTCTTATGTAGGTACAATACTTAAAAGAGTGGAAGGAGCAGGCAGTAACACGATCTATTTGAGTGTTAGATGCAGAGGAGGAGGCAAAGAAAATACAAACAGTGGAGATTTCATTATAATAAATACACATGGACTAGCATAGAGTATATGGAAAAATAGTTGAAAGATAATATCCCTTCTACTGCTTAATTATTGCAGGTGTTTATCCTTACACAGGTGTGATCACTTACCACCAGATGATAGATACACAGCTGAGTGTTGATTTGCTCACTTGATTTACTTGGAGGCTAAAATTAGCATTTTTTGCCTTTTCTGTTTGTGCAGGGGGAAAAAACAAAGAGTTGGAATCTTGTAGAAGAGGAAAGCACCTTCTTCTTTATTTAACCAGCATCCTTAGGATGGGCATACACTGTCTCAGCCCTTTCCCGCTAAAAGGTAAACCAGGGAGACGGCAAAAGGCAAAGGTGACAGGATGCACACTTCTCCCAAGCCCTCTTGGGGTCAGGATCCAGCCTTGGCAACCAGGCCCCTTCCAATGGCAGTAAAATACAAGGTAGCAGGTGTTACTTTTTCAGTTTAATTATTTATTGAATGCGTATACCTATGGCAATTAGCTGTACATACAGACTGTGGGCTATTTCTCACTCCTTTCTGTTCAGAACACCAGCATTTCAGTCACATTATAGCATTGGCACAGAAGCTGCCATTGCTGAGAAATAACCTATCTTCTCAGCCAACTTTTTATTGAAAGGTGCTAGCATCTGATTTGATGGGGCACAAAATACATCATTTCTCAGCTGTAGCTCAAAGCAAACTCAACACAGGCTTCAAGGAAATCATGCCCTGTTTTATTTTTTGTGGTGGCTCTCTTTCAAGTGTAGGAGGGATGTTTGCAGCGCTGTGGGTACACATTATCATTATGAGGAGCAGCTCTGCTACATCCTGCACATCGTGCACAACAGATCTATGACTTGTGCAGATCCCAGAAAAAGATATTTATTACAAATGGTTCTACTGCTGTGAAAGAAAATTGCACTCTTCCCTGTTCTGTGCACTGAGCAGCCCTGTAACCCTTTGAAGGTCAGACCCCATACTTAGCGATTTATCTGCTGCGTTTAGATCCTCTATGAAAGTCAGGGCAGGACTAGGACACAGTAGTATTCAGGGCAAGTTGGAGGCAAGAAGGTTCAGATCCTGACTGGAAACCTCTAAGACAAAAAGCTAAGGACAACTGTCTTCAGTAGAGCAAAGGTTTCTTCCCTAAATTCCCCACACGTTAAAGGACCAACATTGCAATTATAGTTCCAAACATTCTTGTCAATGGAAATGAAAATATGATTAGTCCCAAAACCAGTGTCTGAAGGCTTCCCCCACGAGAGGGGTGAGCACAGAAGAGGTGCTCAGACCAGGTGGTCAGGGTTTTTCATCCACAGAGCTTTTTCCCCAAGAGACCTTGTCAATCTATCAGAGCGAATGATTCCTTGGAGGCATTCACACTGAAGTATTGTCTCCTTCAGCAGTTTAGTGGCTTTTTTTTTTTTTTAATATATCAGTAATGTTGTACATTTGCAACCTTTTCTTCTGCAGCAGATCTGAATCCCTGTTGAATTCACATCAGATATCTCTCTGCCAGAGATGTTTGCTAATTGATTAGCAGTAGAATAGAATAATAGCATACCGTATAATAGAATAATTCAGCGGGAAGCCTTTTCAGTGACTGAATAACTAACGAACTGAAAACAGCTTATTGCTACAGTTGGAAATATTTCATTTCTGCAGCTCCAACAGATGTGCAGAAAATCCCTTGACTTGTCTCACCACCACAATTGCTATGAAACAAAGCAAAAACAACCTTTTACACAAGATAATATACATTTATCTGATACTACTTAGATCAATGTATAAGTAATTTTATAGTCTATAGAAAAACACAATGCAAGAATGGATTATACATGGTACAAGTCTGCCTCACTCGTTCCATGTGTGCAGAAAAGCTTAAACCAAACCCACCTGTGCCATTCAACTGAGCGCCATCAGCTCTCCTCCAGCTGAGCTCGGGGATGGGCACGCCCGTGGTCCCACACCGCAGCAGCACCGTGCTGCCCAGGATGGTCTTCACCTTGGCCACAGACGTGTGCACAACGGGACTCTGACACTTCCTCAGCTCCACTTGGCTGAAGAAGACTCCTGCAAGGCTCCTGGGGGTGAAGCATTTCAGTCTGGGCTCAATGAAGGCTATGTTAGGAGACTGGAAATTTAGGAAATGGACCATTTCATACAGACTGCAGTCACACACCCAAGGGTTGTCTTGTAAGCCTGTCAAAAAGAAATCAGGGCACTAAAGTCACTCCAACAGCACCTTTTGTTTCTGCCACTTTTGTTTTTATTTTCCAGCAGGACTATGTGTGATAGGCTCCTAGTCTGCTCTGCAAGAACTGCCTGTGCAGGAATATGTGGAGTGGTGGGTGTCACCCCCACTGCTGTTGGCTGAGCCTGACGGATCCCACAGTTGTCAGATTGGAATAAATGTGGCTTGCTAAAGTATCTCAAAATCTGGATCTGAAATCATATGCTTTAAGTTCAAAGTAGGATTATTCATATCATGAAAACATTGTGATTCATGCACATAAAGAAGAAAACAAGAAGTTATTATAAACACATTTAGTTCCAGGATGAAAAAAAGAAGTAGTCATGGGAGAGGGGTTTGGATTCTTTTGGCATGAGGAGACTATGAAGTCTTATCCTTAGACAGGCAAGAAGATTCTTCTCATTGGACATTCTTAAAATATTAGCCAGACTGTCATGCCAGTTTTCACACCTGCAATAGGTGATCCTACTAGCCTGTCATAGTTCTCTTTCAGCCCTGCTATTCTAAGTTATTTTCATTATTTTGGTAATCAGTTGTTTTCCCTGAAATGCTAATTTATACTGGATAAGATGAAAGAACTGTTTTAAGGATTAAATTGAAGAGTATGCCTGTTATGGTATATAAAAGAACTGAGATAGACCATAACTATATTAAGGCTATACACATAAAAAGAGGTATGTTGAAAAACACACTCCTGATTCAGAGTCCTAGAATGTTTCTTTTTTTCTTTATTCTGCTCTCCCAGTTTGCACCTATTGAATTCAAAATCTAAAAAAAAGCGACATTATTAAAAATAGACCTGTGAAGATAGTACTGAAAAAGCAAATTTGGAACTAGAGCAATGCATATCCATGAACAGAAGTTGCTGTATTCTGATTAAGTCTGTGTCATCCTACTTACAAATGTTCACATCCAGCTGTCCTGTGGACAAATTGTGATCTCTAATGATTTTAGCTAGCAGAATTGGCACTAGGGATATTAATACCGTCTAACCCCAGGCACACATTTGAAGCCCAAGCCAGGAGCATGGCTCCCAGGCCTCCTGCCTGCCACAGGAGTGAGCTCTGCTCCCTCCAAGGGGGCTTCGCCTCCTCTTTTCCATGCACAGCTCAAGGACGTTCCTTGGGGCTGGCACCTGCCTGAAAGTAAAGAGTACTAATATTCCCTCAAACTGTTTTAAAGATGCTGCTGAAAAATTTCTTCTGAGTGCATTCTGTATCTTCTTCCCTGGGCTTAGAAGGGGATCTGAAAGGGATGGGTCTTGGCAGGAGGTCAATTCTTATAAATTAATATGTTAAAGTGAAGGGGACTAAGTAAATAATGAACATTCAGCTTGGCTTTGTTGTTTTATGGCATTTTTACCAGCATCTTACTTCTAACTCATGCACTAGATAACAACTGATCCCAGATTCCCTGCAACTTCAGACGGTGGGTGCTCCGTCTGAAGCTGCAGCACCCACAAAGCCCCAGTGAGCTCTTTGCTGCTCTGCACAGCACAGCTCCATGGGCTCACGTGGGCAGTCCTCACATGGAAAAGCTTGTACCCTTGGCACAGACTATTAGCCAGCAACTTAGCAGAGGAATTACTTCTTGAAGGAGTCTGCAAGCAGGGTCTCGGAAGAGGAGTCACAGTGATGCACTGCAGACAAAGGAATGGATTGGGCTGACTTTATTCATGATTTTTTATGCCTCCATGAGAAACAGTCATGAGCAGAGTGAAACAGAAACTTGCAGCTGTATTTTCCCAACCTGCTCCTGTGAGGGACATGCATTTTATCTACCTGGTTCCTACGGGTATCCACAGGATAGGACCTAGAAGCTGGAGTGTCTGTACATTACTGCATTACTTTTAGCATTGTACTTAATTCCTACATGAATTTTTTAGGATCCTGGCCCAATCAACCTGTACACAGCTGGATACATAAACACTCAAGTTGGCCGCACACAGCAAGGCATGATCTGTTCTTGATAAAAGTCTCCTAATCCATATTGAATGGAATAACATTTTTACATGTAACTTGACTCTAAAAATAAAAAGGGAAAAGTATGATCTAGGCAGTCTTGCCACGAATGAAATGGGCAATCCCAAACTGCCAGTTTTGGCTTAAAGAACTTGTTACTGCATCTGGCAAAACAGGATAATGAAACACCTGCTCCTCTCCTGATGCTGATGAAACCTTAAACGACATCTGCTAAGGACACTAAAAGCTTTGTAGGTGGCATTTTGTATCTTTTTAAAGTCTTGTATCTCTTTCTGCTACAGTATGGTTTTAAAAACTTTATCTCCCTAAATTTATCAAGGGAACAAAGAGCAGCAGGTGCTTGCCAGAGTGAGAGATAACTTGCAATGCCTCTGCTGAGATTATCAGCAGGTGCCTGAACTCACATCCCTGGGTGCAGAGGCTATACATGCAGATACCCTCACCTCAGTGACCAAACACAGTCAGTGTGTGGGGCTGGGTCAGTGCACAGCAAGTGAAGACAGCAGATGGCAACAACTTTGAGCCATGGGCTTGAACAAGTGAATAGCTAAAATACTACACAGTAATCCCCTGAACTAGCAAATGTGCTCAAAATCTCACCTGGGGGTCCTGCAACTGAGAGTCAGCTGTGAGATACTTTGACACAAAAATGGACAATTGCCCCAAAGCCATACCTCTGAGGAGCCTAGAACTGCCAGCAAAAAGGGTATTCTTGGAGCTTCATAGCTGCCCTTCAAGGCAGCACAGTCTTGGTGGGTTTGGGTAGACCAGGGTTTAATTCTGTGTGAACAGATAAACAAGGCTCTGGGAAGAGACAAACTGGCAGCTCTGACCCAGATTTTATGCTCAGTCATGGCATTATTCCTCTTTAATTTGGGCATAATAAATGATCCATCCTTTTATTTAGCTATGCTTAAAATGGGTCAATTCTATACACAGTGTTATTAGAAAAGAGCACACAAATGATGAAGAGCTGTAAACATATTTGTATTTCTATCCAAAATAGCATTGGCAATAACTAAAAAAAGCCTTGAGCAAGAGTCACCAGTTTTGTGCAACAAAGATGCAAGCAAATGATCAAATTTATGGCATAATAAGCTGGATGTGATGAGCCTGAGGTGAATTTGTTAATACGCAAATGAATTTAGACATATTATTTGGGATATTCAATTGTATACATGTAATAGCAGTGAATTTGCTATGGTAACCACAGTGGGTGAAAATGCCGCAATGAAATGAGGAACTCTTGTCATTTGTGCCCCCTGCAAAATGACAGACACTTCTCTTACCTAGGATGATCTTGGAGTTATCATTGGGGAAGTAGGGAACAGCCTGGAGGTTGGCCCAGGTGGCAATGAGAGCCTGAGGAAGAGTCATCAGCTTATTGCTAGACAGGTCCAGGTATGTGATATTCTTGACATAACGAGCAGCATCTGGAGGGATTGAGGTAAGTTCGTTGTTGTGTAAATCCAGAAGCCTCATTTGGGGCATGCCCGCCAGGCTTTCCCAGGGGAATGATATCAAGTTGTTCCCATCCAGCCTCAGCTCCTGCAGACGACGAAGGCCCTTGAGGGTGATCCCACTGAGGCTGGCCAGGGAATTATAGGGCATCCAGAGATACTCCAGGTTGTGAAGCAGGTGGAAAGCTTCTCCTGGCACCCTGCGGATGGCTGTCTTTTCTATCCGAAGCTTGATTGTATCAACAGGGATGTTCACAGGAGGGAGGGTCATCTCTGGGTCATTACACAGAACTGTCCTGGTGGGGAAAGACAAACAAAGGTGACTTTCGTTTACTTTGAAAGGATTTTGAAACTTAATTTTAATGCAAGATTTTTATCTGCCTTTCTTTTTTCACAAGATTTCTTCTTATCATTTTTTACTTGCTGCTGAACATCATCACTGTAAATACATCAACTTGCAGTAACTCATGTGTACCTTCTGACTGCAGAGATCACAGTGTTGTGCCTCTCCTGCAGTGGTGCAAGTCTGAATCTGGCCCGTGTATTGTTGCTGTTGGTTTTTGCTTTCAGTTTTTTTAGAGTACTTATGATAGACAGCAGTGACAACAGAGGATTCTGTTCACGCACAACAGAGGATTCTAGTGCAAGTTAAAACAGAAGGATCCATAAACTGAATGATAAAAGCCATACAAAAAGAAGTCTTATTGATGTGTGGGAGGGCAAGAAGTTACATAGATTAAATATGACACAGGAACTCTGGTTTGAGAAATGAGGATATGAAAATCAGCTAACAACTCATTGGAAATACTCTGGAGTAAGCTCTGCTTTACTATGGAAGGTGTGTAGAGATGGTAGCAGTCACTCCACCGCAGGCACGGATAGTCATGAGAGTGAAAGCATGGAAAATTAACCCTTTGGAAAACGCTGTACTGAAAGCAAGGTAGATTTATGTGTTTTATTTTGGTTTTATGTGTTTTAATGTGTCCCCATTTCTAATCTCTAGAGGTCAAAGCATGAAAATCCTATGTTGCATTTTTGCAGCCTTAATACAAAAAATTGTGATTTGGGATTGTAGCTAGCCATGAGAAATTAAGGGAGACAAAACAGGTCTCTCAGACTGGATTTTAATTTGCCTATCAGCAAGCAGGGGAAGGCAAGTCCTTAGCAAAATACAAAGCCACCTGGAAAAGGTAACAGGTTAGATAGGCGTGTTCTGCTCTACATGCTAAACAAGACACCACAAGAAATGTAATGTGATCAGTCAAGTAATGTTTTCTTATCACACTGGCTCTATAAACAGAATATTACAAAGCTGTCAAAACAAGATTGGTTTTGGCTGAAAGCAACTATTCCTCTAGTATCAACAAAAACATATAAAATTGCTGAACCACTCATGCTAACGTCCCAGATTTAAAGGCTATTTGAGCCTACAGTTAAATTTTAAATTTATAATCAAAACACAGTACATTACTCTCATCCAGCACTTTTATTGTGGCATTAAATCCCAACCACCCTTAGCTGAAATTTGAGATTTTGAGGAAGATAAAAATCTATCAAATAAGCAAAATCCAGAAATCCTCTTTCAATAAAACATTTTCTTTTTGTAGTCATGTCACAAAATGTTTGCTAACAGAAACACCATGGCAGTAAAGCAGCATGCTTCTCTTAGCATCCCTAAACTATGTCAGTGAGCGCTAAATATTAATCTATGGGATAATCTCCTTCTAGTGAGAAATATGAATCATAATGCAGGGAAAAAAGGTGGCATTATGCTCCTTAAGGGACTAATGGATATTTGCTTTATTATGTATCTTACTAAAATGCACAACAGCTTTTTCCAGTCACTGAGAGGAATTCCCCTGGGAACTGTGACATTTACGGAGCAATAATTGGCTCTCATGCTGTTGCACTCCGTTTTAACAATTGCAGCCTACTTGTGTCTCTACCATGCTTCTTACTGGGAAAGTTTCTAGTATTAAATCTATAGCACCATAAAAGAGATAAGAAAGTAGAACTATTTCATGGGGTTCCAAAATATTTCATTTCAGTAATGAAAAAATTTATTGCAAAGGATTTTGCAAATACTGAATCTCTGTCACAAAACCTCCTCTACTATGAACCACACCTTATGAAAAGATGGCCTCTATTTTCTTTAAGTCAGATACCTTGTGATTACCCTTCAGAAGGACTCCTTTATAACAGTCTTCCAGAGAAATGTACGTACAATGGCTTTGCATTCAAAGATGGATGTCCTTGTGGTCTTGTCTTCTTCTTTAACGGAAAGTTTCCAGTCTGAGAATGAACT
>VZRN01004407.1:1647370-1704760 GCA_013397935.1 Dasyornis broadbenti | reverse complement strand
TTAATTACTGTCTGGTTTTTTAGTTCATTCTCATATAGAGTCTATTGCTTTGCCTAAAATCTCTAGCTGAAGGATTTTTTAAGTAAATTGAATTGCTGGTTTTGGTATCGCAACATGGATCAAATCTAGTTACACTTTAACAGAGCAGAAAAAAACTTTATAGAACCAGAATTTTCAGCATTAAGGTTAAAAAAAATAATAAAATGTTGCTTAAATTTTATTCCCTTTTTGCCGTTACAGCAGCAATAATTATGTCACTTCTGTTCTCACAGAGGAGATACCCAAACGCTTTCTCTGAAATCAGCTTACTGTGTTTTCAGAAGCTAATCCTCTGCAAATATAGCTAGAGCACAGAGCAACAGGAAAAATAATGGCCACAAAGTCCAGGCACAATATTTTCTCCTCCGAGCATCCTTGCAGAGGAGCAGAAACACCCCCCGACCCCCGTGGAGAGAGCGGCGGCCCCGCCGGGCGTACCTGGCTTTGGTCCCCTCGCTGAGGCTGTGGAAGGCGCAGCTGCACTGCGAGGGGCACGAAGCGCCCGCCCGGGGCAGCGCTGCCAGCGCCGAGCAGCACAGCAGAGTCACCGCGATCCACATGGCGACCTGGGCATGGAGCACACCTGGGCTCTAGGCAACGTGGAGGGCTTCACCTATTGTTTTATCCATCGGCCGCTCACATCTTGTTAACTCCCTTTTGTTTTCAGCCACACTGTGATCTTCCAGCCCTCGCTGAGTACATCAGATAAAAAAGGATAGGCAGGGATTAAGGATGGGGACTTGAGTTATTTTCATGAAGGTGCTTATTGCTTCCTGGAAGCGTACTAACAGCATTTCTTCTTTCAGCAGCCCCTTCAAAACACCCTCCTCAGGCAGTCTGTGACTCTTGTGCAAGAGAAAAACAAATATATTTTTTGGGGACCTACATCACAGGCAAGATAGCTGTAATCTGACCAGGAATTAGCAATAATTTACTTCCTCGCAGAGGTATTGGGGAGATTTAAAACATTATTTGTGCTAATGGAATGTAAGCCTTCTATGTAAGAATACTAAAATATATATAGTGAGGCTATTAAAAGGCTTTATTTTCTTTTAAAAACACCTAGTTGATAAAGCAATTATTGAACTGTTGGCAACATGCCTGATATTGATAAGCAATTAATAACCCAGTAAATATGTATCAATTTCAGTTTACACCAGGGCTAGCACATACCTGCAGGAGTGGCCACTGTGCTCTGACTTGCTGACACGGTGAAGCTCAGATAAAGGACCGTTTTGGGGAGTGCCACCTGATGCAGGGCTGTGTGGCAGCTTCAGGAATGCTAAGAAAAGCTCAGCTCTGTGTTAAGGTCAGCCAAAGACCGAATGTCAAATTATTTTTGCCCTCTCCCCTCGAAGACACTTGTTTCCCATGTATTAGCAAATACATAACTGCATAGCTGCTGGAGACCACCCACGTTTTCAGCACTCTCCATCTGACTCCAAAGAACACATAACATGTGAGAAAAGTAGAGCTCAACAAATATGCACAAAGTTTACAAAGTTGCTACTTGATTTGGAGCAGAATTCTATTCATACCAACAAAGACATCTTATACTTTTAATGACTAAAGACTATTATTTTCTGATGAGTGTGAAAGTAAATAAATTTCTTACACCACAAATGCCCAACACTCTCATAAAGTAAAAAGCTTTGATTATTTTCAACCTGGTCAGATTGCTACTCCCCCACTTTCTGGACATACTTCATTATTGCTTTAACAGAAAAATTGACCCCCGTGCCAGACACAAAACAGAAAACACAAGTTAAAAGTTAAGATAGGGAATGAATGGAGCTGAACAGCTATGAAAAAGCACTCAGCAGATACTCCTTCAGAGACACTCTAGGAAAATATTGTCTCCTGCAGTTCTGGAGCTCAGGAAAGCTTCAGTGCCAGCAGTGTTACAGGAGAGAGTCTCATATGCCCCACATCAGCATGAAACACAAACAATTCTACTAAAATCCTGGGTCCTGCTAACTCTCTCATCTGCTTCACCCAAAGAAATGGGGGTGTAGGATAACGTGGCTAATTGAGGAAGAAGCCACCAAGCATTCTGTTGGCCTTTCAGCATCAGTCACTTCCCAGCTTTCCTCTTTCTTACCTAAGGTCAGAGAAGAAGGGGAAAGGAATTAGAACCACAAGACCTCTCTAAACATTAGGAGTTTTTAGATCTTAATTAAAATTATATTGATTTTTAAAAAAAAGCACCCATTACAGCCTCTTCTGTCAGTGTCTGAAGTTGCCTGGCTCTTCTGTCCACCTCTTGGAGATAAACATCTACGCTCAGATTTCCCTAGAACAACATCTGTACCATTTGAAAAGCCTGGTTGTATCGACAGCTGCCCTTCTGCAGAGATGCATACAAGAATCAAATCATAGGAACTGCCATAAAGCCAAGGAAGAAATATGAACACTCCAGTCCAAAAGACATTTTGAAGGTTCAAAGATTTACAAACAAACAAACAAAACAAAAGGATAAAAAGTAAAAAAAAAAAAAAAAAAGCCAAAAGAACCCCACCACAGACCATTCAACATGGGAAGCTTCCACCTGAAAGTGCTGTGAGACAGGCAGGTTTTGAAGTGCTGCTGTGAACATTATGCCTCAAAACTCAAATCTCTTCCATGCTTATGCACCCATTTCAGATCCCTGACAAATGACTGTGAAGATGAACAGGATGTTCCAAAATAAGCATAATTTGAGTTGCCTGCTGCCGGAGCTGGTCTCTTTTCCTGTTGGAACAGAGGCAGTTAAGGCAGTCCAGTTCTCCAGCAAAGCTGCATGCCAGAGTCTACATGGTGTAACTACCCTCACATCTCCACTGCTTCCCCACTGTCTCCTGTTCTCCTGTCAAGGCTGAGGATCCACCTTTGTGAGAGGATACTTACAACATATATGGCTGAGGTGGCTCCAGTCCCAGAGTTCACCATCTCTCATCTCACTTTTCCAGCATTCCTCCCTGTTGTGGACCTGTTGGTTTTGCTTTTCCTTTCAAATACGTAATTAAAAGTTACCACTCAGAAGTGCAGCAATAATACACCTTTGTATGTACAAACTACCTGAGGTTAATGACTGTGCTACAGCAACATTGTTCTTAACAAAGATTGCTCACCAAGATTTCTGGAGTGGAGCTGTTCTCATGCAGAATTCATCCTGTGTTCTTCAGAATTAAATTACACTGGCAATTTTTCAATAATTCTGGGTAACGAACATTCAAAGTTTCCAGGTAATCTAGATTTGGTTTGGGGCTAACTATTAAACAGACATTGTATGGTGCCATAGTTTCACATCAGCTTGTTTCACGTGAGCTTGTTTCGCAAGTTACTGCAATAATTAATTAAAGCTTGCAGAAATCATTTATTGAGAGGATGGCCCAAAGGATTACTTTTCCACTGCTATTTTCACATTCTACATTTACTGTTGTTCAAAGAGAAATTCAAGTATCTCATTATTAATTTTTGAAGACATGAGAACATAATGCAGTGCTGCTCATTAAATATCCATAGTTGTTTTCTCATTGACTTTCATTAGGCCCCTTTCCTAGATTTAACGATTTCTCAGTTTCCTTAATGATCTCTGAGCTAAGACCAAGCTCATTGGTTTTTTTAGTGTATTCATTGGTCAACTTGCCTTGCTGCCCAGACTCTGCCTCAGCTCAATACTCGCAACATTGACTGAAACATCTGAAGTTAAATTCTACTTGAAAAAGCAATGCAACATAATTAACCTCTTGCATCTCTTTTTTTTTTTTTCCCCAATGCATCTGATAAAGTATTGGAGCTCTTGGATAATAAACCTGCAGAAAGCAAAACTGTATTGTAAGGTTTGCTTTCATGAACCTCAATTTTGCCTCACTAATGAAACATCTAAGTTACAACTAAATGCCAGGAGCAGTAGAAGTAAACTTAATTTGTAAAAATCAACAGCAATCAATAAAGCATGCCTTAGCAGCAGCTAATGCTCTGCACTTTGTCAAGAAAGCTGCTATTTACTTAACATGACAAAGTCGCTTCTGAACAAGAAAGAGAAAGACCTAGAGATAGGCTGAGAGATTAATAAAACCTAATAAATAAAAGAGGTAACATTAACAGGTTTCACATCTTGGAGTGTATTCACAAATGTGTCTCTGAAAGGAAGAAAAGGGAGGGTAAAGGACCAGTCAACTAATAACTCAGTTATGTTTTATCAGCATTCACATGTTGGAGTTTTCCTCCCAGTTGACTAGATTATCTTTTAATCCTTCATCGATACCTCACCACCAAATGATGTAAATAATGAGTTAAGCATCAAGCCACAAATACACCCATGTTAGGCTTGGTTAAGAGAATGGGACTGCCATCACCCTGAAGAAACTCGACAAGAGGTTCATCAGGAGGTGTGGAAACCAGCTCAGGTAGACTTTGGACATAAGGAACTGGAGAAGGAAGAAGAGGAGGACTGGGTGCACTGGGAACAGATACGTCCACCTTCTGTGGACGTCCTGTGCCAGCGCCTCACCACATTCGCAGTAAAGGATTTTTTCCTAATATATGATCTAAACCTCTGCCAGTTGAAAGTGATTCCCTCATGTCCTTTCACTACATGCCCTTGTGCTACGAGTCTCTCCAGCTTTTTTGTCGGCTCTCTTTAGGTGCTGGAAAGCTGCTCCAAGGCCTTCCAGAACCTTCTCTTCTCCAGGCTGAACAATACCAACTTTCTTAGCCTGTCTTCATAGGAGAGGTGCTTCAGCCTCTGATCATCTTCATGTCCCTCCTCTGGACTTGCTCCAGCAGCTCCATTTCCCACTTATGTTGGAGATCCCTGAACTGGATGCAATACTCAAGGTGAAGTCTCAGAAAATGGAGCAAGCAGAAGGGAACGGAGAGAATTAGTGAAACAAAGGCCATGAAATGAGATGCTTAAAGTTGTAAGGGTAGATGCCAGTACCTGCACTTCAACGATTGCATGAGGCAGCATCGGTGAGTGGGCTGCAAGATGCTGCTTCTGCTTACACCCACACTCCCTCCCTTATTCAGCGAGATGGAAGAAATAAAACTGGAAGCAAAAGCTGGTTATGGTGTTCAACAGATGATGAATTCACTTCTACACACAATTCTGGTTTGTCCTAAAGCATTGTTTGCAGTACAACAGCTTTCTAGATTTTCATGGTATTTTTAAGGTTTAAGGGTATTACCTCCTTCCAACTACTGAATGGTTATTCACTTATTATGCTATTTAATGTAAAATGAACACTCATTAGATAATTTCCTCATAAGTGCAGGTGATATTTATTTGCGATTTTAAAATCAATACCACCTTTTACAGTGCAGAGTAAAAACACATTTTTTCATGACAGACAATTCCATTCCATAATGTAACTAGTGAAAGTTAGGCTCTCCACTTACAATCCTGCACTCCGTATCATAAAAATTGTTCTTGTTGCTGTTTACCTAGGAAGGGAAGTAAACCGTTTCTTCTCTGCACCAAACTAAAAATATCAGCTGTAGAAAAAAATATACAAAGAAGCAGTCAGAAAGTGTCATTCATCTGAAGTGTAAGAATTTGTTTTGCATTCTCTGAGAATAACCAGATCCTCTGTTCATATTTTTGGTGTAAGTAAATGCAAAGCAAATGGGGTCAAAGTCTACTGTCAGCAAAGTTCAGCACATGGCAGGCTTTCTTATCTTTCTTAGGTGGCGTATAATTCAGAGAAAAAATTTTGCTTTGTATTTAATAAGATTAAGTCAATTATTTGACATCATCGTTTCCATTTTTTCCCTTATATAGCTATTTTGAAGCCAGAAATGTTTTATCAGAAGATTCTCCTCACGAGCTTTAAAGTGAAACCTGAGTGACACATGCAGCATGCTCCCCTAAGTCACTCATTTTTAATATGGAAATTGGACAGAATTTGCTTTTACTTCTTTTCTCCATATACCTAGAAAAATATGGCATAAAGCAAATCAAACAGCATATTTTAGCATAAATGAAAGTCATAAAATATCTTATTATCATGATTTTGTATGAAAGGTTTTATTTGCAGGCAACACAGGCCTGATACTAAATCAATTTCATTAGGTAAAAGCATCTCCAAGAAGCTTCTGGCAGGACACATCTTGTAAAGTGGAAAATCCTCCCCACTGATGCAAGTCGAGAGCACGTTAATGCATTACGTCATTCTAAATTGGATCTTGCACTTAATGCTGATGAAGGCAGCTCCTCCAGACCTACAGGACCAAAGTCATTAACAGACCTCTAGACTGAAGAAATATAACAAACCTACAGGTTTTGGCATGGAACATTAAAAGTCTGTCAGTGGTAATTCTTTTGTGCATAGATTTACCTTGGTTGTTACAGCCAGTGCAGAACAGCAGAGGTGAGGGCAGACCTCTGGCCCAGGGGGGAGAGAAACTCACCCACCTCCCTCACGAATGCCACGCTTGACCCATTGCTGTCCACGCAGCAGAAGTTGCCCCACAAGGCCCCACTGTGGTCAGCAGCGCCCAGTGAGGCAAAGCCCGGCAGAGGATGGAGAGGTGTAAACCCACCCACCTGGTGTCTCCCTCTCTGCTCCCTCTGGGCTCAGGCACCGAGAGAGGCCTTGTCATGACAGACGCAAATGTGAAGTGCTGGGCGTTGGTGACGCTGTTGCAGAACCTTCAGGTCCAGTGGCAGAATGAGCCCCTCAGCAACCAGCAAGGTAAGCTGGACACCAACTCTTGCCTCACCTTAGAGGAGGAGTGGGCCAGCCACCATGGCCATAGCTCTTCTACAGAGACCTCTACTCTTTTTCTACAGAGGCCCCACAGTAACAGGCAAATTTCATCAGGACTGGACAGTCAAGACCCCAGAGCAAAGTTCTCTGTGACAAACCTTTTGTGAACTCCTCTACAGAGGGAAAGCAGCAGAGGAACTGATTATCATGAAGTTACCAAAACATACACCTAGAACAGCATAAATGTCTGTCCAGCAGCATCATTCTAACTGAAAAAAAAGTACTATTCTTCTGTGAGATGCCTCAGCCACATAAAAGTCCATGATAGTCCCATTTAATTACTGAACATACCAGGGTCATATCTGACATATTTTAAATGAGTAAAGCTTTCTTAGGTTTATATACCTGGCCCCATATCTCTATTGTACCTTCATTGCCTAAAATACAGTATAATTCCGTCAGTTCAACAAAATCAGCTAACTTTGGGCTTAGCATCCTCAGCTGCATGACAGAGGGGGTCATGCAGTAATATTGCTGACTGCAACCACCTTTTCTGATTTGGACTTTAATAGTATTAGTCTAAGCCCTGCAGAGTCACCTCTGCTTAGAAACAGCGGCTGTTTTATTTTGCTTCTTTGGGCATGCAAGAACTTCCAGCATTGCTTATCAGGCTCCTGAATGCAGATGCAGCACAGTGTTTTACACAGCAACCCTCTGCCCTCTTTCCAGTCTGACAATCACCAGCTTTCATATTCTGATTTACCTGAATACAGCCCCGAAAATTTGCAGGCTGACTACATACCTTTGTGGTAGTTCTAGTAAACTTCTTGGAAGCTGCAAATCTTACAGGGACCAAGACAATTTGGGGGGGAAAAAAACCAACCAAAAAAAAAAAAAAAAAAACAAACAGAAAAAAGGAGAAAAGATAGAAAGAACATGAAAAGGAAAGCTTTTGCCTTGTGTATTTTTATTTTCTTAATGTTATTCTTCTCTGCCCATTCTGTGCAGTAACAGTAAACAAAGCCTAGCTTACACTAGATAATTAGCATATCTGTGTTTTATATGAGAAAAAATTTAGATGTGATTAATCCTTCTAAGAATAAACACAGATCTTATACTGAAGTTGAGGAAAGCTATGCAGAATTCAGACTTAAGTAATGTTTGTGAGGGAAGTACCAGCAGGAAATTTGGGGAAATCCTGACACAGAGACACTGGTAGAAGACTGCTAGACAAACAAGATATTGAATACCACAGTATTCAATAAGACGTGCTTATGTCATATGCGGTCTAGAAGTTCATTTACATACATGAGCAGTAGCACAGACTCATTGAGGAATGGTTCAGAGAGAATCACATTGCTACTTTACAAGAGCAATAATAAACAGAGCTGGTGTGCAAATCCTCTCTTAATACAACTAAAGCCCCTCTTGAAAGCGGAGGGTTTTTTGATAACTGGGCACTGGTCTTTGAACTGTAATCCCTGGAGGAGTTATTCTTCTAGAGGGAAGGTCTCAGGCCCAGGGGGAAATACACTAACAGTGTTAGGTATATCCTGCATTTTGTAGGACTGCCTTCTCTTCCAAAGTCCTGAAATATGTCACTCTTCAGCAGCGAGAGATTGCATAGTTCATTATATTGTGAATATGTATATGACCCTAAAACTAGCAGGCTAACTGAAACGAAAACACATTTATAGGTGTCTAAAATGCATTTTGAGAGACAGGTAGCAGATCAAGGCAACAGTTATACATATTTGATGACAATCATGATTGGTACATCCACCAAAGAGCAAGAAGTCTAGGATGCAATTAATGTTCTAACAACTTTATTAATTTTCTAGCCTGGGTGGATATACATATATTTATCAAATATGTATTCAATTTACTGTGAATTAAGCTACCTGTCTCTGGAGAGGTAACTCAAACAGTAGAGGCAATGCTTCTCAGCTCTACAGGAAGTTCTGACTCTCTAAAGACTGAGGTGCAGCAGCGTGCAAGAAAGCCAGTCCCAGCACTGCCTGTCCCAGGCGTTGCATCCTCAGGGAGCCAGTCACAGGGCTAATGTGTGACATTTGGGGAGCAGGTGATGGATCTGTGTCCTTTTTGGAAGATACTTTCACACAGCACTGCTCTGGCTCTGACTCTGAAGTTGCCTCTCCTGGCTTTCTTACTTCCCACCGAATTCACAGGTCCTTCATTTTTGCTCAGCATGGCCAAGGAGCTTTTCCTGGATATTATCCCTGATCTTGATGTTCTGTACTTGCAAGTGAGCCCTTTACCTTCCTCTGCACAGACAGCACCGCCCAGACCTGGCCCCCATCCTGCTCTGGGTCCCTCACATCCTCCCCACCACACTGGGGGCTGTCACACTCACTCCCCAAAAGCACAGCCACTGACTCCTGCCTGCCTCCCACCTCCTTGGGCCTTGCCCAGGCCTTCACCACTGCATCTTCCTCCAACAGCTCTGAGGCAACTGCAGAGAAAATCAGATCAAGGAGAGTGTTACACTGCCAGATGTTGAGGAGAAGGGTTATTATGTGGCTGCAGGCATTTCCAAAGAGCTGATGCCTGTCCACATGCTGGTGTGATGACTTTTTCCCTGTATCCCTCCTATGGGCCAACACCAGGTGCCTATTTACAATCTGGGTCATATTCCCAATCACTCCTACCAAACTGAAACAAATTTACACAACTGCAACTAGAAGGTCTCCAGACAAAACGCTTTCTGTTTCCTTTCCTTGGCAAGAAGCCTTTCCCATGATGACCAAGATTGCCACTCATTTCAGTGATACCAAACTGCAGTTCTGTGTGGCTGCATTCCCAGCCCGCTTCTGCTGAAATGCTGCAGTTTGTCATTTAAAGGCATATTTCAACATAAAAAGTCAAATTTGACTAAACCTGAATCAGAAGAAAGGATTAGGAAGGCACAAGAATAATAATATATCAATTTAGCAAAGTTCTTGCTGTGAATATAAAATACTGTGTCAGTAATCTGCATTGATTGCTCAAAGAACATTCAGAGTGCATGAGCTCTCTGTTATCTTTGCACTGCACCTTTTTTTGTTGTGCTTGTACCAATGCATATTTTACAAAGATTAATATGCTCCCACCAAATCCATACAGTTCTGTGAAATCCATAGGGACATCTGGCAAGAACCTATCATATCTTTTTTCTGTATATTCTTTGCAAACAGATTAATAACCAGTGAAATATTTTTAAGTGAGAGGGTAAAAGGAAATGGATGTGTTAGTGATGCAGAAAGGAGATCAGAGGAATTCAAAATATGAACTTGCCAGATAATAGCAGGTTGAGCAAAAGACCTTTCCCCTTGAATTTAAGAAGAGCAAGCAGGTATTGAAATAGTGCATAAAGCAGAAAGGGATCACTAAAAACTTCATCATTTAAGGAGTTAATAAATGTCTTTGGCAAATCTGTTATCATTTGCATGTTTTCCCTGACTTCACAGGAATACACGATGTGAGGTTGTGTCTTACATAAAAAGGAGGAAAAGAGAATGAATGCAGCTTTGTTTCACCAGCTGGAAAAAAAAAAAAAAAAACCTATCATTAGAAGATTCTGTCAAAGTCAATAATTTATTCCTTATTTGCACCTCCTCTTTGCTTGAAGAAAACCATTTATAACCTAAACTTACAACTTAACATAGCAGCCATATTGGACCATATATCATTCCATAATATCTCCATGTATCATTAGAAAGTCAGCTTAAAACAGCATCAGAAAAGGTACTAAGAAACTGATACATCAAGTTTCTGTTGACATGAATTTCACTTGAGTCAGATACTGAACTTCCACTGGAAAGTTTGCCTATGACTGACTTGAGTAATTAGACTCTGCACTGATAAATTAAATGAGATTTAGTCATGGAAATTTTTAAGATACTTGAAGAAAAGCAGTCAACAAGTTAACCATTCTAATAAATGTCTGTTAAATCCAAGGGGGCTGGGGTAGTAGCCTACTTTCTCGGAAGTAGTTTTAGAATGAGCAAACATTGACTTTAATACACGCCATAAAAAATACCAGCAGTGTAAAACATTTGGGAGATTTGCTTGGGAGCGAAGGTGAAGTACCGTGGCAGGCAACCAAAAGTACCTGACAGCCCTTACAAGGGCAGTTCAAATATCTGTGTCCTTTATCCCCAGTCTAGAAGAGCTGTGCAGCTTTATGTTGACAAGCATTACAATGAGCCAACCATTTTCAGAACTATCCCACTAGAATGATTTACAGCACATTTACAAGATCTAGCACTATTTTTTTGCAAGAAAATACAATGGATCACTATTAAAACACAGGTTTAGATCACTCATTTGCCCTGCTAGGAGGCAGGACTGTCACCTTCTTTGTCACCAAGACGTGTAGGTGAGTGAAAGACAAACATAACGATGGATTTATGTGGTGCAATGTAATTTTACTCTGCTTGAACCCAACATCTGTATAGCCTAACAAATATCATGCCCTCCTGAATGCTACTTCAAAATCCAAGAGCATATCCATCAAGGCAATTACTGACATCAAAAAGAGCTGTAAATTGAATACCAGAGATCAAAAAACCACAGCAAGATGGTTTCACAACAGCATTGAAGCTCTAATCAGTTGTCCTGGGTATCACAGCCTGTAAGTACGAATTTCAGGAAAACCGCAAAAAATCCACCACTGTCTTCAACCAACACCACTGACTGTAAATGCACCTTCACAGTGTAGTCAGGAGAACTGAACAAGCTCCGGTGGTGTCTGGAGCAAATTCACACTGCCTGATACTTCAATTAACTGGGAGCTAGGTCAGCACAGTGTGGAGCCTGAGCTGGGGGAAGTTAATATTCCTTGTGCTTGAGTTCTCTTTTTGCTCCCATTTTGCAGTAGTATTATCAGGATGAAGAAAGTTACGTATCAAAGTGGTAACTATCATGCTAGTGGCACCTTGCTACGGCAATGAGCTGGAGGTTGGACAAGCTGCACACTGCACATACTCCAGAGCCACCATACACCCAGCCTCCAGTCCTCAAACACCTCCAAAAGGACAGTAAGGTAATTCCTGTCAGTGGTCAGCCTTTAATCAGGCTGTGCCAATGTGCACATTAATTTAAGCCTCAGTTACAAAGAGGAAATATGTTGATATAGACAACAGTAATTGCCAGAAAAATATACTGTCCAGTTTCTAAAAAAAAATGGGTGAGGGGAAGATCTACAAGCTGCAGAAATTATTGGTTCATACTTTTCCTCTAATTATCAACTCAGTGAGTGCCCCTTTGTTTTTCAGGTCACTCCCCAATTACATGTTTCCTTTGTTCCACAACATTTAATTCTTTTCCAGTGTTGCAAAATAAACTGGACAGGTTTCTTGATCTTGTGTCTACAAAGAACTTGTTGTAATTGCAATGAATGCTTTCATTTTGCTGGTGTCTGAAATACGATTTGCAGGGGAAGGGGGAGTGCGGGTTGATGCTAGTCCTATCATTAATAACATTCCTGCAGGGATTGTAATGGTGGGAGTAAAACCCCCAAAGCTTTTATATAATAACAGCATGTGTTTGCACGTGAGCTGCTCCTTTAAGAAGCCTTGGGCTACTGGAAGTAGAGGGATCCGGAGAAAAGGCAGCCCTACAGCTACAACAGAGGGCAGAGGTTAAATCTTTTGGCATATTTACCATAAGGATGGTCACTGCACACCCTCTCCCTGAAGGCTTCACTGAAATAGAAGTGTTTGCCATTGGTACTGCCCTGCTGGTTGAAGGTAAGCTCAGTGTAGGGCCTCAGCAGCAGTAAGATTTTTTTTCCCCTATTACCCAGGTGAGAGGGGGGAAGAAAAATTGAAGTAAACAGCAGCATTTGTGGTATGCTGACCCTGGGTACTGTGGCTACATGACCAGCACTTCTGCGGAGTAAATCAGGGTGTGCTGCTAGCTCTTTGCTGTGAAGATCTGCACTCTGTGCTTAACTGTGGCAGTGAAGTACTTGCTACTTAGCTTTCTTCTCGAGAATTTGGGATGTAAGATTTTGTTGATGACTTTTAAAGGCAATTTTATCTTCCTCTGGGGAAAAATGGTGAAATGACTGATAATCTCTCAATAAAATTGGACTACTTGTTTTGTGGGTTGTGATGGCTGTCTTATAATCAAACATGATAGTGCCAAAACCCCCTGTAAACTGTTAGCATACATCCAGACTGCATTGGTAGCACTGCAATTTATGGCTGCTGGGTAACAGCAACAAACCATATCAATTTAATTTAGCCAATGTGATCTTTTCTTAAAGGCATATGCCACTGGTTGAAAGACTGCAACAAAACTGTGAATTTATATCTACCTGGCAGCTTGCAAGGGCTTGTAGCTAGGATTATGTTGGTGTCAGTCCCAGAGCCTGGGGTCCCATCCCTGCATAGTGCTGCTCTTCAGGGGATGTGGGAATCGTGGGGCCCAATGGTAGAAGAGGAGAAGCTGTAAGCACCATCAGAATGGGATAAATTCTCATTAGCTCACTCCATGAACATGAAGCATGGGTGCTCACCTTCTCCTTGCAGCCAAGCTCATATGTGACTGCAAAGGAAAGCTGGACATGCTGTCAGACCCTCTTCCTTGGAAGAGAGAGGGAAAAGCTTCTATTTCTTGCCCAGGGGCAGGCTGCTGCCTACACAGAGTCTAGGGCTAAGCCTGGCCGACAGCCCCTGAGCCACGTGCACAGCCTGGCAGGGCCTGGCAGGATATGCACTCTGCTCCTGAGGGGTGGGGAGCAGCAGGAGGACAGGGACCACACTGGGTGCTGGCAAAGCCTGACAGCCAGGTCCTGTTGGGGACCTGCTCATGGCACCATGGCCCTGCCAGCCCTGACTTGTGCCTGGGGCTGCTGCCTGCTGGGGACCTCCAGTTGTTGAAGTTCAAGCAAAGAATCCCTTGGTAATCTTCAGTTAAAACTAGGCGTAGTCTAATACATTTATGTTTTACTAAACACAAGTATTTTCCTTAGGGTTTTAGACAGAATGTGCTCAGTAGATTGGCAGTAAAACTTTATTATTGTAATTTGACTTAGAAGATCAAGCTAAACAATCAAAGATTAATTCACTTTCTGAAACACTCTGAGAAAAAGGCAATGAAGACCTCTCCTTTTTTATGGCAGTTTCTAAATGCAGTTTGCAAAAAAAGTTGTGTTGAAGAGTTGCATTCACATTATTAAATGGACACATTTGCTGATCTAAAAATGAAAATTCAAAGCTTTTTCTTTTTTTTAAATTTAGTGAGTTCTCTATTTGTACGCTCATGCTGACCTTCAAGAAAGCAGAATCTGGTAAAGCCTGAGGCTTCCAGAAACGGGAAAGATAGAAGAAAAGCTGATATAGTAATAACTTTTCAGCTCTATTCTAAATATGCTAGGAACATATCTCTCCTAAAGGCTTCTCTGCATTTGGGAGAGTTGACAGCAGTTTTACCCTGTGGGTGGGAGGTAATCTGGCAGGGAGGAAATAAAAACAGATCTCAAATGGCTCCAAATATTTCTCCTGGAAATATTTTGTTATATGTTGTGTAATGACAGACACACATCAGCTGTTACTATGGTTATGCCATCAGCCATTAATGCAATTACAGTAGAAGCAGGATTTCTGACTAGAAAAAAATCATCCATCTTATGTAACTGCAGAATTAAGACAATAAGCATAAGTAACTACACTACTTTACAGAATTAGGGGATATGGATTTTTTCCTGTGCTATATCGTTTCTTTTTCCAAGAAGAACACAAAGGAAAAGACATAGTGCCTCTCATCTAACTGAAACTTAGAGATTGGATGTTGAGTCAGGGCCTCATCAGAGCTAAAATAATTCAGGTCGCCTTGAAAAGGGCATTAAAGGACAAAGCTTGAGTTTAAACCAATGAAGAATTGGTTTCAGGGTGGCACAGCTCTTTGCTGGGTGAACAGCTCTTGTTGCTTGGATGCTCCTCTCTGAGGACCAACATTAACTTATTTTTTTTAAAATCTATCAGTGACTGCTTTTCATAATTAGATTATTCTTTTCCATGTATAGTCTATTGACGAGGGGCAGTAATAAGATTGAGCTGGTGTGAGTCAAGCACTGTGCAGGCTACCCTGAGGCAGAAGCCCAAAGGGAGGCAGGCTGACTGAAATATGGCTGAGGGATTTTTGTGCTTAAACAAAAAAGAATGTTATAATTGACATTAAATACAAACTATTTCTCTTTCAAAGTCAGGCCTGGACATGTGTGCACCAGCAGCATGTGCTGGCTGTCAGGCCTCCTGACACTGCCTCCTCTGCATCTCCCTTGCTCTGAACCCTGAACCATGTGCCCCTGCATGGAGCCTGACAATCCAGTTTCTCTTATTATAATAAAAGGCAGATCAAACAAGATCTAGGCACAAACAAGATCAAACCATTTCCGCTCCACATGACTGATGAAGTCTGAAGCACTGGCTTGAGCTGTCACCTACAACTTCTCTTCTGAAAGCCTTTGTAACTTGTGTACAGACTGACCACTACAGATATATTCCTGTGCATAAGATTCCACTGTAATTATTAATCTCTCATCAAAGAAAACAGCAGTATCATTGTAGATATTTTCCATTTCCAGTTGAATCACACCAAACAATTCTGTCTTTCAGCCCTGCTTGGTTTCTGTCTGAATGGCTTGACAATTATTTCTTTCCGGAAAATCAAAGAGCTCCGAACACCCAGCAATCTGCTGGTTCTCAGCATTGCCCTGGCTGACTGCGGGATCTGCATCAATGCATTCATCGCTGCCTTTTCCAGCTTCCTCAGGTATGGCAGAAAGATTTTCCTAAAGCATGCTTGGAAGAACCACGTGAAAATTAACAGCTTAAGTTCTAAGAGATCAAACTAATTAAATGACTCACTTTCTACCATAACACATAGCCAACCTCCTCATTCCCTCAATCTAAAACAGCCAACCAAAACTCTATATGGTTCTATCAGGCAAGCAGAAAAGCAGATTTTACTGCATATAATCACTGACAGATTATAAGACTGACTAGAGAAAACATTTAACCAGACATATTTACCAGTGGTTATAGAAGCTACTTGAATATCAAAATATCATTTCACTAAACCTCTAGATTGACCCCCAAACTTGTCTGCAAGTCTTTATCTGTTGTGTTGCACTGACTTGTACACATTGACTAATTGGCTCCTCACAAAGGAGGCAAATCTTGAAGATCTGGATAATCAGATGAAATGTAGATTTCAGATTTAAAAACCCTAACTTTTCAATACACAGATGCAGGGTTATACTTTCTTCTCAGTATTAAGAGTATAAATAGTTGTTGTACTGTAAGAGACAGCACAGCAAGAAAAATGTTGGCAAATACCTAAAGACAAGCACAGTAACGTCTTTCACAGTGTTTCTCAGACAGATAGCAGGAGCACAGGTTATCATTTTGCCCTCTCCATTAATGCAATTTCTTCATGTCTTGAAGAAACATGTCTTCACCTTTTTCAATCATTTTCTTAACATATTCCTTATTTGTTGACAGATACTGGCCCTATGGTTCTGATGGCTGTCAAATCCATGGATTCCATGGCTTCCTGACAGCACTAGCCAGCATTAGCTCCAGCGCTGCCGTCGCCTGGGACCGATACCATCACTACTGTACAAGTAAGGGCTGCAATTTACCTCACCACCTTATCCATATCCTGCTAAAGACAGCTTGTTTATGTTTCTGAGAGTCAAAGCAAGCACGTATTTATTACTTGTGTGTCCTATGTATGTTTATCTTACACACTAGATAGACCTAATACAAACAGTTGCTCCAAAGGACCTCTTCCCATACAGGGGGCAATCATCAACCAGTCAGGAGATATTTTCTCATCCAGATTGCACCCAGTTTGTAACCCTCTTGCCATGCTTTCTTTTAATCCATAAGTAATCTTTAAAACAAAATCCCAAACAAAATCCAACTCCTTGTATTGAAGAAAAATCTATTCATCTTGGGCTTTCATCCAACACCCTACTGTGCACCAAACAGATCATCATGTCCATGCAGAATTTACTAATTATAGATAAATTTTGTGTAAGTAGAGAGCTGCCGCTGCAGAGACAGTGGCTGGAACAGAGCCCGTGAAGAGGCATGACCTGGCAGACGGAATTCTGCAGCCCCTTTGTGCAACACACAGGCATTTTGGGGTGCAATAGACATTTGTATCCACACAGCCTTTCAGGCACAGCCTCCACGTGATTCCAGCAGCAAATGGCAAAACACACCCAAAGCACACAGGGAATATGTTCAATCTGATGATCCTGTTGAGAGTGGAAAGGCTGCCAACATTTTTTTGTTCTGCAATTTTTGCAGAAATTCAGCTCAGGCAAAGAAATTTATTTTTTCATGTCTAGACAAAGGCCCCAAATAATGCAAGCTGTGAGCTAAATCCATACTAACACCCCTTGGACACTGAAATGCATTTGGAGCTGAAGAGTAGCATCTGTATTTTACAAGAGAGAGCCTGAAAACAAGTACGTCTGGGAAAGACATTTTACTCTCTGCCACATTGACTTTTATGCTTTTGTGTTGTGCACTCCTCCAGTCAAGAGCATACACTACATTAAGAGCACAGGCAGAGGGACCCTAAGGGCACAAGCTTCTTTTCTTTTCTCAAATTGTTACTTACTGATGGCCAAACATGGCTCCTATTGTGAACATTTTGAACAACAAAACAAAACCAAAAACCCAGAAGGTGCTCATGCCCTGCGGTTATTCCAGTAAAGCCAGCCCCTTCTAGTTCAATTCTTTACATGCTGATTGCAAGGAAAATTAAGTCATTTTTCATAGATATGCTATACCAAGCCTGCAGGCTATACTGTGTTCTCAATCCATACATTAAACTCCTGTTGACACTGGTGCAAGTTGCACGTCTGTACAGAAGGTACAAAACACCCTTACCTGAAAAACAAAGCTGTCTTCATTCCCCAGGATCTGGTACTCCTTCCAGACTCAATTTCATCATCTCCAGTTTTTTATGTCCTAACAGTTTCGCAAGAAAACCTTTGTTGTGACATTCCTCAGCTTGGCACTTGATTATCAACTATCCATATTTCTGGGGAAGAGTGGATGAGAATGTGAGAGATTACTATGATGACAGGAAAATTGGGAGTTTACATCCATTCTGAATGCTAATAACACCGATTTGTTCACCAACATTCTGAAAATTGACCAGGTTTTTAAATTTGGACATCAGCCCAACCCTCAAAGCACTACCTTTAAAGTGTATTGATAACTAGACAAGTCACTCACCAGAAATCAGGTTGATATTGCTTGGCATATATAAGAAAATAGTATCATCACCCCACATGACAGAGAAGGTCAAGGTATTTTACTCTCTCCTCTCTTGATTTTTTACTTCCAGGCAACCACAATGGGCAACTCTCCTTTCATGTCCTAAATGTGGCTCTGGGGTCTATGGGATGCTACTTTCACAGCAAAGAGGAGAGAACTACAGAAATAATCTAAAAGTATGCAATAAGAGGAGAAAAGGCAGGGGAGTCTGAAGGGTATCAATATCAATCTCTAGCAAGATGGGAAAACAGATAATTGTATTTTAAAATTTTATCATTAGGGGGCAGAGGAGAAAACAGAAGTAGTTTTATGTTAGTGCTGATAGTGAGGAAGAAAAAGGCAAATTCTGAGGAAGCTGTCTCGGCAGCCAAGTATTCAGGACAGAAGTTGACAGTTTAGATCAAGGTAGACACTGTCAGTTCTCCCTCTCTGGCCATGCACGTTGTCATCAGAAGTTTGTGGAGAGGGGAACAATCCTGGCCAGTTCATAAACACAGCATACAGTTACATATTTTAAAGGAAAGAAAAAAATATAGAAGATTTTTTTAACTCGCATTTAAGAATTAGGGGGAAACAGAAAATCTAAAGTAATTTATAGCAGTACTTCTGACAACATTATAAAAGAGAAGATGAACAAAACCAGCAGAGATTTTACAGCAGCATTCCATTTCAAAAAGTAGAATTACAGTGAGTTTTATCTAATCCTTACCAATCAAGGAAACCTGGGTTGTTATGTCAGTATTCGAAGACTACCAAGCTACCATTTGCTCCAATTGCAGCTGTCAGCTCTGTCAAATTAAAAATCCTAAACTCATGTGACACTGGCAGCCACCCTGCCATGTTCCCTTCATCTAGTTTTGCACCTGTATCAGTTTTCCCTGAAAAAAATATGAACGTTTATATAGATCTTGCATTTTCCACTGAAGGAGGAGGTAATCACCAAGACAGCCCTAAGATCATGGAGAACCACAGAAAACAAAAAATCAATGGAGTAAAAAAAACCATATCCCTTATTTAGGTTATTTTTAAAGAGCTTTTTATTATGATATGCACAAAAGAAGCTATTACATATTATAGCTTGCTTATTCCTACAAAAACTGAATATCTGTGAGCATCAGTGACTGGTGTTTTTTGCACTGCAAATGAAGTAGGTTTTTTAGGCTCTTTTACTTATGACTGATATATATATTTGATTATAAGACTTTCAGATATTTCTGTCTTTGACCAACTTAGCTAATTTTAAATGATGCATGCCATAAAGTTTGATACAAGCCATACTGTTCTGGAATATATTATAACTTATTATTATACAGCTATTATAACATAACCATTTACAAGGATGAGGAAAAAGGATTTCTTTTTCCCTCTATCATTCTTGCTTGAGACACTCCTTTTGAACAGCAGACTGAAATGTAGATGAAAGGTAGCCACTGTATCAGAGATGTATTTTTCACTCTGTGAAAATCAGCTAAATATTTGAATAGATGATAAATCTTTAAAAAAAATACATTCATAAACATTTCCACAAACTAAACATGGAAATATAGTTTATTAGTATATCACTAAAAACTGGCCATCATAATCAAAAGGATTAAGGTTCCATGCTCTCTCTAGCACTTCCCAAAATGTCAGCTTTTGGCATCATGTTTTCAGTATTCTTTGAATGATGGGGGGGCAGCCTTTCTCTTCCAAAGCAATTACAGAAATCATTTAGAATTCCCTGTATTAATATTTCCCTGTGTAGAAAAGAGAAGCTTCCCTTTTCCTTTTCAAAGAGAGGAAACCAGAGCACAAGAGTGATTAGACTTAATAGGACCAAACTGCCAGCACTGGGCCCTAATTAGGAATTATATCTGTAAGCATGTGCTGAACCCCATACATATGCATTTAATTGAATTAGGACCTACAAGACTTTTACATTAAATTTTATCAGGCCAAAAAAAGGCATTTAAGGTAAAGCAATGGCCTGCTGAGCATAAAAACAACAGAGCTGTTCTCAACTTGTGTTCTTGCTGTCAGCCATCTCAGGGGAGGACATTTTTGCCACGTGAGCACAGCACGATTCTTTCCCTGTTCTTGTACTGAAAGTGTTTTTTCTGGGTAAAACTGAAATAGTCTCAAGCTTGTTTAATTTTACAGTCACACATTTTTAGCTACTTCTGATGTGTGAGTAAATATTTTCTGGAGGGTCAACAAAGCAGCTGGTTTCACCAAGTCTACTTCACCATTAATCTCATTTTGCAAAAGGTCAAAGCCAAAAGAAAAAATTTAATTGTGTTAGTTCTGATTCTCTTCTGTTCCAGTGTCCAAAGTGGGGCCCCTTAAGGGTGAGGAGAAAGAATAGTTGAGCTCAGCCCCAGAAATGAGTTTTCCAAAGGCAGGCTGTTGAGACATGCCTGGTGTCGGACTCCATCATTGCATAGCCCTTTTATTCTACATCTAATAAGAAAATAGTGATCCCTAATTCGCATGGAAAAGTAACTAAAATAAACTTTTCCTTACAGTTTTTCATAGAAAACCCACAAACACTAAAGTAAGAAGTTGCTTAGGCTACATTGCTTCTTTGGACTGGGAGTTTAAATTACTAAAAATTGCACTTGTATTTCTAGTCCCCTAAATCAAAAACTATTCTTTTATTTTCATCTATGTCATTCTAGAATGATATTATGTCAGTACTACAAGGCAGTATTTAAGCCTTTGCAGCCAAAGTATATCTTCTATGTAGTATTCATATAAAAGATAGATATTAGTCCTTGTTAATAATTCTTTATTAGTAATTATTACAAAATAATGTTTTAAATTACTTTAAAAATAAAAATATTTATTAACCAAACATAAAACCTAGTATTTCATACAAAGGATTTTCTTTAATTTTCCTTGATATTTAAGTTGCAATGTGTACAACTGTTTCTTCCCATGATTAATTTTTGAACACCTGCCCCAAATGAATTTTCCAAGTTGATTTTCAATGCAATTCAAACTCTAACTTTTTTCCCTGAAGAACCTCTGGAAGAGAAGAACCAGAATTCCTGTAAAAGGGCAGTTTCACTAACACCCTTTATTTTCCTTTTTTAAAATATACAAGAACAGTGCAACACAAAATAGCTACTGTAGGGTTTGTGGTTCTTCCTGGAGCTTCTGCCTTATGGGGACCTCCAGCCTGTATGGCCCCCACATGCCCTTCACCCACAAGTCAGCCATGGCAGATCCCATGGCAGGGATCACCTCATGCACCTCATCCCCAGTCCTTCACCTCTCAGGCAAAGATCAGAATTGGCCTGAATCTTCCTGCCTGCTGTCATGATGCTGCTAAGGACAGACAAATATATTGCTTCCCAACCTCAGTGAAAATTACATCATCACTTGTCTCTAGTGGGAGATTTGATTAGAAAGAAGTGCTGGGGAAAGTCACTGCTCTCCTTGCTGGTGCTGCTGGCATCATGGGCTGCTCAGAATGAGCATGATGACAGGCGTTGGCCTCCGTAATAAAATTATCCAGACCTTGTTACATGCAAGCAGCAAGGCTAGCACAATATCCTGCAGCAGCAAGGAAGCCTGCCTGCCTTTTCCATGAAGAAATACTTCCTGTGTCTTCTGAAGTTTCCAATCTTTCATTTCATTCCTACAGTATTTTTGGAACCTGATGAAGTAGGCACGAGTAATCATTTTTATTATAAAATTAGAAAAAAAAATTACTAATACTGAGGTTCACATTTCCTATTATAGGCTAGGTGATGGTCTTAGGGGCAAAATTACTTGTACAGTAGTATTTTTAGAACAAGCTCTCTTGTCAGATTGTTTATATATACACATATTTATTGATGAACAGTAATTTCAGAACAGGGTGTATTAGATATCCACACATGCCCTGCACTCCTGGCCAGGCAGGAAGGGTGTAGGCAGAGGCTGGGGAGTGTCTGCAGAGACACATTTCTGATCTGACCCAAACTCTGCAAAGGGACTCTGTTTCCTCAAACACTATTCATTGCATCACCCTGTTCACTCTCTGCCTCATCTGCATCTTTCAACACATTCCCAAAACACAAAAATATAATGTTTGTAACAGCAGCTGTATCTTCATCATGGTACAAAGCTGAGCAGCAATACAGCATTTGTCTAAGTAAAACACACAAAAGGGAAGTACAGTCTCCTCTTTCCTAAAGTCTAAAAGCTTCCTTCATATTTTATGCAAGATTGATTCTTCCAGACTCATGTCAGCTTCAGGATACAAAACACACAACACTGCTTGTTTCTGCCTGAGGCCCAAGGGCCTGACAGCTGTTTCCAGTGGTTTTGTTCAGGGCATGGAGACCCCTTTTTCTCTTCCCACAGGGAGCAGGCTGCAGTGGAGCACGGCTGCCTCCATGATGGTGTTTGCATGGCTGTTTGCTGCCTTCTGGGCCGTGATGCCCTTACTGGGGTGGGGAGAATATGACTACGAACCCCTCCGAACCTGCTGCACCCTGGACTACAGCAAAGGGGACAGGTGAGGGCCAGGAGCAGGAGCAGAGTGGAGCCTGCCATCCCCTAGGATGGCCTTGGTGGCACACACAACCCCCACTGTGCCCACCATTATTACTGGGGGAGATGTCCCTCCCCAGGGGCTGGCACCAGGCAGGCATCACCCAAGGCTGCCTTGACTCACATGGTGGCACATGGAACAGCTAAAGTCAGCTTCCTCTGTGGGAGAGGCTGGTGCTCAGCTTTCTGCTACTCCCTCACTCATCTATAGGCTGCATCATCTTTTCTGGCTTTAGGGCTTGAAACTCTTTCAAAACGCTTTTGACTTTATACAGTCCGGCACAGATGTCTGAGTAGTGATGTTTGGGTTTAGAATACAAACACCTGTTGTGATTTTCTATAATACTATCCATCCCACACACAACAGCACGGCACAGCTTAACTGGCCTTCAGCAAATGCTGCACCTAAAGCACATGGACAAAACTGGTTTTAGCAATTTTAAAAATACAAGTTGGTAAATATTTGCAGCACTTTTACAGAAATGCAGTAGAGGGGAATTAACACCCTCTTTTTTTTTTTCTCCTCACCTTTTCCAGAAACTATGTCACATTCCTTTTTGCTCTGTCCACTTTCAATTTCATGATCCCAGGCTTCATCATGATGACAGCCTACCAGTCCATACACCAGAAGTTCAGGAAAACCGGGCACTTTAAGGTAAGAAAGCTCCCTCAGTCCCTGCAGTCACCTTGCCAAAACAGGGCTACATCCAGTAGAGACAAAGTCCTTGGAAAAAAAATTTCTTTCACAAAGACTTTGGCTCAGCTCCTTCTGTGCTAACTCCCCAGAGTAGGAGGGTAGAGCAACACAGGATGGGGCCATTCAGAATGTCCATGAGAACACCATCCTTGGAAATTTCAACATTTTACCAGATGGCCACATCTGCCCCAGCCTAGTGCTGTAAACAGTTCTCCATCAAAGAGGGAGTTGGACAGTGATCCTGAAGATTTCCCTCCATTGACCATTGCTGGTCCAAAAAACAAACCTAGAGCATACAGGATATTTGCCAATGGCACATCAATATTTATCCAGAGAAATTTATCTCAGGAAAGATTTTTATTTCCTGCTTTGCTACAGGCGTTTGGTTTATGGCTGAGGGAGTCAGACAGAACTACAGCTCTGCAAGGAAACATGCAGGCACCCCATGGCAAGAGAAGGGCCTTCCCACACACATTGTGTTTACACTTGGCTGAGGAAATTCATGTGTCCTGGAAACAAAGGAATTGTTCTGGTGTGGCAGGTTTATGGGAATGTAATGTGGTGATTATATGAGCTGTTTGCTGAGGTGCAAGCCATACAGTCTGGGGCTCTATGCATGGCTGATGGGCACAGCCTGACCCCTGCACTCAGTAAAGACAGTCAGTTCCCAAGAAAAATGTTATATCGACAAAGAGACAGTCAGGCAGACTTATTTACAGCTGACTGGAATAAATACATGTGACCCCTATATATTTCTTGAACAAATCTCAGTGTTCATTATTATGTCTATTACCTTTTTTCCAATGAGTTTATATGCACTAGCATGTGATTTCTTTCTCATGATATTCTGTAGCTGTGCAGATAAGTTATAATGCAGAAAATTTAAGGATGAAATTATCACTTCCTTAGTCATTAATATATATAAGATACTTGGGAACAGCTGGCCATGAACACCATGGATAGAGTCCTAGCATGAAGGACAGAGGAATCCTACTATCACAACATAGCTACTGCATCCATCTGTTGCACTGCCATAGTGGTGTCTTCACAGTTTGTCTGCAAGACCACCCAAGAAGTCAGCAAAATAACATTTCTTTTTATCTGTTTTTAAATTTTCACATTGCTCTCTGCCCTCAGCACTGATTACTGGCTATGGCTTCTATATCTAGCGCACACTCTCATTTGTCTGATCTACCGTAAGGTGTTTTGCCACTTCTGCCCCTCTCCACCCGTGCCTGGGAGCTTTGGTGCTACTGCACGGTGGTGTCCCATATCCTGTTGGCTGATCCTCTCCTGCTGCTGAACACAAACCACGGTCTCATAGGACCTCTCCATCCATTTGTTGCAGTGTGTGATTGTGAAACCCAGAGAAACCTATTGCTCTTGTTTTTCAGTTTAATACTGGTTTACCCTTGAAGACGCTGGTCATTTGCTGGGGTCCCTATTGTCTCCTGTGCTCATATGCAGCAGTCGAAAATGTGCTGTTCATTCCACCAAAATACCGCATGGTACGTCTGTTCCACCTCAGAACCCAAACAATGACAGTCTCCTTACTCTCCTCTTTCTGCCCCTATGGAACAATGCCAATTTACTCATAACTGGGTTTACTTGTAAAAACATACATGAGTAGACTTTTTCCTCAAAGCTTTCTGTTTATCCAGCATTTTTAAGGGGAAACAGGTAAGCACAGTGATATAAGCAAAAATTTAGGAAGTCAGTGGTATTTTTCTTCAGCAGTTAGTTAGGGGTCTGTAGCCTGTACTGTTTTGTGGCATGTAGGAGCTTTTTGTGTCCTTCCCAGAGTGAGGAACCAGCTCAGAATTTTCAGTTATAAAGAGACTGTTTGTCTCATTCATATTTCTAATACTTCTCTCTCCTCAAGGAAGCTGTAATTGATCACTTCTATGGTTAGGCTGCCTCATTTTTTCCCTTTCTTCTATGAGTCTTGGCTCCAAAACCACCTCTGGGACTCAGTAATATCAAATAAAACCTTTCAACTTTCATTCAGTGCCCCAAAATCAGCCCAGTTTCAAGTCACCAAATGCATTACTGTATTCAGTATCCAATATAAAATGTGTTAGCAACATCAGCCCCTTTATCCATCAGATGTCTACGGCACACCTTTCACTCTTCCTGAGTGTTTGTATTCACTCTCAGCTGAATTGTCCCTGTTTCAGGCAATGCCAACCTAAATTCTTTCTCCTGGAGACTGTAATTTCCTGAGTACCCTCTCAGGGGTTATCAAGCTATTGCCATTGGAGACAGGCTCTTTTTGGTAAAGGGAAACTGAACATAGGCTGAAAAGATCCCATTGACTTCTTGGTGTGTTTTTCTACTAATAAATATTGTGTCTCATGACAGATTCCTGCCCTTATTGCCAAGACTGTGCCAACGGTGGATGCCTTTGTTTATGCCCTGGGGAATGAGAACTACAGAGGAGGAATATGGCAGTTCCTCACAGGACAGAAGATTGAGAAAGCAGAGGTTGATAACAAAACTAAATAACCCATTATGGCATTAAACAAAATTACTGCAGGTACATCACTGAAAGCAAAATTCAAGAGAAAACTGAGTGCATTCTCTGATATGTATGTGCAAAGGTGGTTCCACATTGGAAAGGCTGTGCATTGGCTACAAATAATGAAATATGGAAAGAAAGCCCTCCAGATAACTGTCCAAACCATCACAAGCTGCTTGTCAAACAAGCTGCCTTAAACCTGTGTTGATTGTCATCAGTCTCATTTTATATGTCACTGCAAATAAACTATGTGCTGGAAAGCATTTTTTCTCTCCTGATACAAACTAACATAAAAACTCAGCAAATTAACTGAAGCAGGATATTCATTCATCCAGTGAGGCCTCATCAGATCAATCTGTGCAGTTTGTCCATATGGTAACGTCTGGATTACTAAAAGATTAAACCAGTAGCAGTATTAACCACGTCCGTATAAATAGCTTGTTCATCTGAACAACTCATTTTCAAAGCGCCCAAAACAGGAGTTTCCAAATTTCCATCACAAATCTGACATCCTGGTTCCATAAAAACATTTTAGTGAGCATGTTTCCGCAGTAAGGAATATTAGCTTGGCTCCTATTCAAATGAATTATGGCCTGACATTCAGCTTTGTCACACACTAAACTGCATCAGATTTTGCAGCTGCTGCTTAGCAGGACAATCAAAAGCTTATAGTCCATCATAAAAAAACATTCATCTTTTTGTTGAACATTGAGCAAAAACTACAGGGAGGTATGAGTCAGATTCTGTTCTAAAAATGTCATAGGAATAAAAATTAACTTCATGTCTTCCATTAAATTCCCCTATGTTCTACATAAGTGAGAGCAATCACTGAATCAGTTGTGATTAAAGACTCTGAGCAATTAAAAAGTCACTTTTATAATCATCAGAACTCATATGTATTTTAAACTATCAGAAATGTCCATTTTAAACACTTGTATTTGCTCATGTTGCTCATATTGCCTATGAGGTGAAAAACTGTCAGTTGATGTTGCCTGTTATTACAAGATGTGTCTCAGAATTGCCCATTTGTAGAAAAATATGTGCACGACACAGATTAGGAGAGATTGTGTGTGCAAAAAAAGCAAACCTAATTGATACTTACAGGGATCATATGGTTCATTTCCAAGCATTGACAGTGAAAGGGTGTTTGAAATTAACCAAAGAAAAAGTTGATCCATCCTTTAGATGCCTTCCAACATATTAAAAGGGAAACCAGTTGTTTATGAATTACAAAAGGGTAGCTGGTACAATCCTGGAAGCGAAACAATCAGTGGGTAGAAGAGACATTCCTCTTATATCTAGAGATGGGGAACAAATGTCATTTTGTCAGCAGTTAAGCAGCAGGATCCCATTCAGAGATGTGCTTTGGGACTTTGTGAGGCCCAATCTGGTCACAAACTACCTCACAGAGCAGTGAAAAATGTCATGACAAAATTATGCAGACTAATGACATCTAAAGCTGACAGATGAGACATACATTTTAGGTACTCATAATATAAGGTGAGCAGATGACAAAATGTTTGCACTGATAAGTGTAGAATAATGTGTCTGGGCACAAAATTACCTTTAAGTATGTATCTACAGTGACGGGCTCTGAATGTGCAATTATCTCTTTCTCAGGAAAGAGGCCTGGTTAGGTTTTGCAATCACCAGCTCCCTTGTCAGCAGGGTCACACTGAAAAATCCCAGCAGAATGCTAAAAAACCCTTAAAAAGGAACAGGTAGCAAAAGAGGACACACAGTCACACCACTTGAAAACCAGTTATTGAGACTTACTGAACAGGGTGCATAGTTTGGGTCATTCCAACTCAGAGAGGATAAAGGTAAACTAGAAAAGGGCCACAGAGATGATCAAACACAGGAAGAAGCTTGAACACAGTAGGGATGAAATGAAGGTGAGTGTTGGCTCAGAAGAGGTGACTGGTGAGGAGAACACAGCCAGCCTTATTGAATCAGGGATTCAGGGAATGTGAGATGGAATGATTGTTTGCTGCTCCCAGTAGCACAAGAGCAAGGGGACATACAGTAAAATTAATTTGAGATGTGCATTTTCTGAAATTCATCGTTTGAGGAGTGTTTGTCATGTCTGCCTACTGAAACACATTATGGCTTACATAAAAAGTCTGTAATAATCTAATAAATAACACCTAAAGGTATTTGTTTAGGGACTGAGTCCCTTTGGCTTGAAGGAACATACATCAGGAACTCATCTCAGGCTTTGGCTCTTAGTCCATTTGCAGATTGATTTTTGACTTGCCTTACTACAAACTTTCTAATGTGGGAGTAGCAAGCAGCAGAGCTGTTTCTTCATTCTGTTGGACAGCTACAAATCTAAATGTGCCTCTACTTAGGTTTGTGTATTTCTTTTCATACTGATTACTGAAAATTAGTGATGGGTAAAGCTGAATATCATGACTTGGTGAGCATAACATTGGTAACTGGTATTCAAGCCTTGAGACAAATGGGGCCTCTGTCCCAAAGCAGCAACCAAAGCAGTCGTCTACAGCCCCACCAAAGAAATACAAGGTAACAAAGTCACTGAAACCTTTCAGACGTAGGGATGGTGCCAAACTTACAGATGGACTGGGAAGAACACAGGACACGTTCATACAGCCCAGCGCCATGCTGTAAGCTTGGGACAAAGCAGAGGCAGTACAGTGCATTCCAGTGACACGAGAACAGCCTGTTCCACCCGAGAGAGAGGGAGACCTCACTTCAGATGGTTTCCTGTGCACTGTGTTGCTCCCATCTGGTCAGAAATCCTACCTGGCTTCACTCTGCACTCCAAACCTAAAGATGTACATAAAACCTGAGCCATTTCTCCGGTCATTTATCTCCACTCTAAATATCTTCAACAAATGCTTATCCAGTCAGACCCATATCTGTCCCAGCCTGAGGGCTCCTTCATACAAGTTACAAAAGCTCCTGACTGAGCAAAGAGAGTATTTGAACAAACTGCTCAAATTCTAGTTCATAGTCTTGGCTGCTGACTTCCTGCCAAAGAGTGGAGGAGTTGAGGTTGGTCATGGCTCATTTATTGAATCATGAATACTCTCAATCTCTCCTCAAAAAAAAAAAAAAAAATTGAAACAAAAGAAGATGGGAAAATAAACATGAGCGTTTCCAGGAAGTGGTCACCAAGATCTAGCAGTACCTGATAATTGGTCACTTTTCTAGCTATGACTAGTTCTCACCACTGCTTTATCCACATTAAGAAGTGACTAATGACCTCTAACAAGGGCCTAAACAAGAGTGCTGTGCTTCAGGAAAAGGTCTTGAAAGCAAACTGCAGTGCATCAAGGGGCCAGTACACATCCAGTTACTTATACAGTTTATCCTTACCATGGCCAGCCTTCATCACAACATGCTAGCCCAGTGCCCTATGGCACTGCTGGCCATTCAGGTCTTGCCAATGGATATCTGTTACCATCCTGATAACACCTGTCACAACAAGGTCCCATATCTGGAGTAGTTTAGGCTGAAGCATACAGAATCCCATCATGTTTTTGCACTCTGGAGAATCCCAGGTGGCTAGAAACAGGATTTACATTACCATAGCCAAAGTACAGGCCAGGGGGTTATATAAGGGCTGCAAGACACACCCATACAGGTAATATCCCACCTATTATCTAACACAAACCACATAAGAACAAGAAAAGGAGACTTTGCTTAAGCCAGTACAGCCAGCATGAGTCAGTGATTAGCATCTGACCTGTCACTAAAGAGAGTGACTACAACAACAATGTGCCCTCTGTTAAAAATAATTAGATGACACCTCCAGTTACATTAGCCACTGCAACCCTTTGTTGGGGAGGTTTAGAACACAACCAAAATAGAAGAGGAAGGTGTACCTCTTCTTAGGGTTCAATTACTTGATTCAGCATCCAATGACTCTTAACACCCAGTGATCTGCAGTATTATATCCAATATCACTTAATCACTCTACTATCCCTCTTACAGGCAAAATAATTCTGCTCATTTGTGTCAGAGTGAGCATTTTGATACACTGATGAGAAACAGACTTACAAAGAAAAACAGAAGGCAATTTTTCCTCCCTATCCCTAGACACAAAGTAATTTCTTCAGGTTTTGTTTCAGCAGACAGAAATGCCTCACACCTTAAATAGCATTTCTTGCAGATCTATTTTCAAGGTTATTAAACGCCCACAACTCCAAATGAAGTTACTATGTTCTCAATAATGCTGCAAATCCAGAGCTTGCTGAATCAGCTTTCCCATATTGCCCACATTTACAAACACCCTACAGTTCAATAAAAGGGAGTCAGGTTTTTCTGCAGTGCCCATTCTTCATGTGCTTCACACACTTTCTGATGTGTTTTTCCTCACACCTTAGTGCAGCTGTTTGGGGCATTACACAACAATTCCACAGCAGGGTCAGAGGAGGAATCTGCATTGTTCCCAGTCTATCATCATGCCACTGAAGTGCATTACTGTAAAACAGTGCAGTGAGCTGGATTTGTCACCACAGAATAAAAAAGAACTACCAAATTCTAAACAAGGACCCAAGTACTAATGATTGGTTTGGTTCAACAAGGTGGGATACAAAGGCAAAATCTGTAATGTAAGATCCTTATAATATGATGATGGCAAATATTAGTCACAAGTACTTATTCTGCCTGTTCTGTCTCACTTAAATTTCTGTTCGTGTTTCACCTGTGAGGATGACAAAGCAGAGGCTCACACCTCAGCCTATGACAGTGAGAGTTTGGAGTTAAACTGCAAAAATATTTGGTACCATCTGCCTTCACAGATTCATGCTTGAGAATGTTCATCAGAGGATTACAGTCAATGGTCTGTATGAGCTACCCTGGCCAGGCTAACACAGAAAATACTCAGAAGGCTTTTTTTCATGAAAACAGGATTCCCACTTTCTGCAGAGTAAAAAGGAGGATGGACCTGGTGCATTAAGATTACATAAAACAAAAATAATTTTCAAATTATGAACACCCATGCCTACACATCTATAATAGGGGTGTTTGGAAGTTAACTAATATAATCATTTGTGTATATCATTGAAAGAAAAAAGGCTCTAATAACAGCACCACAAAGCACAAAAGTGCATCTCAATGAGATGCAAATCTGAATGATTATTAATACAATTGAAACTATACAGGCAAGATTTAAGAATTACTTTTTAACACTTTGAAACCCTTCGATTTCCGCAGACTGTAATTTCGTCCAGTGTTAGCCGTGCATGAAATTTTCCAAAGCAGGTTTTGTTCACAGCAGAACATCAGATCATAGAACTGTCAGAAGAGCAGAGCTAGTGCTGTGGTAAGGGGCTGTGCTGGGCAAAGTGTTTCCTTGTTTCAGAAGAAGCAGGAGACAAGCACAGGGCTCACTGGATAGGGATAACACCCCTGAACAGTGCCAGAGAGGTGAGACAAAGGGAGCTGCAGAGGGCTGCTACCTCCCTTGAGACTGTGACTGTCAGAAATGGTCAATACAATTAAGATTTTGCCCCTAACTGTCAATTTAATGTTGAGAAGTCTTTCAGATGCAAATTCAATTACCTGTTTTAAAGGAATCTAATTTTAATTAACCCAGGTCTCAAATTAATGTAAACTAATTAAACACTGTTTATAAACATGTTTCAGAGAACAATACCTAGTTCAGTAGGTCTGTAATGGTAGCAAATGTGCTTTCTTTACTAACAATTTGTTCTTGGGAATTGGAGAAATAATTGCGTAGCTTTAAAACAAGGTCTAATACCTTTTCACAGTGCTATCAAAAATCAAGTTTTTAAAATAATTATTTCTAACTGGTAGTACAAGAATGTGACTCTAGGAAGACAAACATTTGTGGCCTACAAACACATATCTTATTTTTGAAGAAAGGACTGAAATGGTGGCAGCAATAGTTCACTTATATAGGCCAGGTTAGATGGGGCTCTGCTAGTTAAAGGTGTCATTGCCCATTGCAGAGGCGTTAGAACTAGATGGTCTTTAAGGTCCCTTCCAAACCAAATCAAGCCATTCTATGATTCTATGATATAAAAACCAGCAAAGAATATTATGTAAGTGGAAGCAGAGAGCAAGCTTGCAAGTGCTACAGCAAGTGATTCGCCCCAAACCGGGCCAAAGGACACTTCTGAGATAGAGTCAAAGAAGCGGGCATTTGCTTTATTCAGCACGCTGGGTGTGGGGGGATCGCTCCTCCAAACACACACACCAGGCACTTCTCACAACACAATATTAAGGGTACAAGTCATGAATATGCATCACATTCTTTTGGACAAGCATGGTTATACAAATTATTTCTTGGAAAACATTAATATCATCAGCATGCATGCCATGCATGCCCTGTGTTAGCAGGTGGTCGTGTTGAGGTAGACTCCTGGAAGCAATTTCAGGCTGGTCATTGTCCCCTTGATCTTGACAAGATCAAGGCGACTTTGGTGTCTTAGGTTTTTGTAATCAACATTTACTGTCTCTCACTAGCTAACTGTGCTTACATGAGTTAACTATTGATTACTCCCTTTTCACAAGAGTGCTACTTTTTCAATGTGCTCTAGATCTTGACAGTGAAAACAAACTGCATTTTGACAGGCGACAGTTGGAGGCTCTAAATGCTGGAGAAGCTACTCTTTAAAGTTTCTTGGTGAGCAGTGAGAAAACGGATTGTTTTCATGATGTTCATTGATTTGTGTCCACTGCCCCAAGTTTTCTCCCACTGAACTATACCATGAGGTGCTACAGCAAGGTTCTTGGTTTCTCTGTCAATAAGCTGACCCATCTTTCAAAGACAAGCAGTTTTGCAAGCAAATTATGTCACACTGGATGAGAGACCACTGTGCTAAAATCAACAGTAGAAGCAACAGCTTAAGGATGCTATTAACTACAGATGGGGCAGAGAAAATGCCATTAAACAGAAGAAAGGCAAACCCAGTGCTTTGATGGGAATACTTGTCAGCTCTTTCACTACTGAACTGGAGTCAATTCAAACTCAGAAGCATAACTGCTGGTCAGCTTTAGTCTCAGCAACTCATTGAATGGCAGCATGTCCTAGATATCACATGAAATGGTGCCTCTGATGTGTGGATTAAATGCTGTATTTCCCAGAGGACTTTGAAGCCTTTCCTTTAGCAGGCTAGTCATCAATTCTTGAAATAGATAACAAACAAAAATCTTAATGGAGGCAACACCGTGAGCTGATTTACTGAGTTAGCCTTTTATCTGCAAAGAAACTACATATTGAGTTATTTGGCATAGGTATGCGATATGTCAGCTCCTGGAGAATGGTCCCCAAGCCTGAGTTTCGTACACAAGCTCTCCCCAAATGTGGAATCCCCACAGAAGGTAAGGGAAAGCACCTTAAATGGACTATAAATCTGAAAAGAGAGGGGATTTTTGTTTCATATCCTTTGTCAGCACATTGAGTCACTTCACTGCAGCCCGTTTTCAGCAAAGATTCAAAACCTGGGACTAGGCAACTCAGAATCACTGAATCATTTAAGCCAGAAAAGACCTTCCTAGAATCATATTCTTGTACTACCAATTAGAAATAATGATTCTTAATTAATGGTTGGACTAGGTTTTACCAACCGAATGAAACAAGTAATTTGGAATTTATTTGACTTGACTAGATGTGAAGAAATTTGGATTATGATATTTTTCCAGGACAAAATGCAAAGGCTCATGTGTTGCTAGTGAAATCTTGAATTTAGGGAGTATTCTTGGAAGGATAAGTAAAACACAACTAATTACATTCTTATGGAATTACCCCATATTGTTCTATGAACTGAATACTAGGCTACTGGTATACTTAAAGTATAGTTCATAGGTAGATACGACTGAATGGGGATGTTTTTAAGCCAGAGACTTTTTTGGATCAAATTTTCGGTTTTGCTTCTCTATGCTATAGTCACATATTTAGGTGACATAAAACTGTGTGGAGTAGTAACTAAGAGATAGATGGGTTATCATTAGAGGATGACCTGAGCCATCAGCGTACACAGTTGTAACCTGCAAAAATGTGTTTTGGTAAGATCAAGTGTTTGAGATCCAAGAACGGCAGCTGCTTATATTTACATGATAGAAGACTGCTTTGAAAAACAGAGCTCAGAAAAGGGTTTAGGGGTCATTATAGATAATCGCCTCAATGTAAGCTGTCTGGGCAATGCTGCTGCAAAAAAGACTAATGAGATTCTTGAATATGGGTGGGGGAGAATAATATGAAGCAGAAATAATGAAGGATTTCAGCATCGTTTGGCAGCACTGCCAAGACCCTTACGAGGTTACTGAATCCTGTCCTAGTGTCTGCATTTTAAGAGGATTTGAAGACATTGGACAGAGTTCAAGTGAGTGTCACAAATGAATTCTCTGGCTTTAACAAAAAGCCCATGCCTTCTGACCTGATGGGTAAGAAACGAAACATATTCACTTCACTGAAGAGAAAGCGTAGACATACCTTCATCACACTGTGTAGGTAATTGCTCGTGGGGAAGACATATGTGAGGAGCTTTCCAATCTGACTGACAAAGATCCAACGAATAAAAGTTGAAGTCAGAAAAATTCAAGCTTGAAATAAGGGGAAATTTCCCAGCAACAAAGTAATGAAAGACAGAAACAGCTTATCAGGGGAACCAGTGAAACCACCATCCCTTGCAACCTTTCAGACAAAGACAGATAACTCTGAAGATACGCTTTTGGCCTTGTTTCAGACCAGATGATTATGGTTGTCCTTCCTAGCTCAGTAAGCTGTGACCCCTTAGTTCTCCTATGCACAGCTTTATTTCCTCAGCCCTTGGTGAAACAGGGCTGCCTATACTGTAACCAACATGCTTGCAATGCTACAGGGGCTATGACTGCCAAGGATGCAGGGTTTGCATTGTGGGGCCACGTTGGCCTCATGGCCAGGGAGAAGGGGCAACTTTTATGTCCTGCTCTGATATAGACAGTTAGGTACGATTTTGATCATTTGAGAGATCATAATCCATTCCTAAGGATGAAAACTAAGTGTAAAATCTTCTTGGGTAGCAGTGGAGAGTGATCAACCCTTGTGAAGCTCTGAATGCTTTCCTTTACATTAAGGCCAAAACTGTTTTTAAACATTCCACTGCTTTCTCCGAACTCATCCACAGAGCACTTGGAAAGTGAAGCACGTCACAGACATGGTCAGATCTGATCCCAATGTGCTTGCTGAAGGGAGTCACACTAGCCAGCTTCACTGGTCTAAAAACTTAGAAGGCACCAGGTACTTATTCAGAGGCAGGATCCTCCAGGGGAAACTGCACACTGGAGGGCATTGCAGACAGACAGATACGCCTGCTGTGGGACAGACAGACGGGGAGAGCAGAGTATCAACATCTCTGATACAATTACCAAAAGATAGCCTCGAAATCAAATGTATATAGCAGCCATTGTAAATACAACACATGAAGCAGCAATGAGTTTTGACCAGAAGCATCATTGAAAAAAACAAGGTTCTTGACTCCAGTGAAAACCCACTCAGCAGCTGAAATTAGAAACATTAATCCCATGGCATTGCCCATAATTAAAGGCTCCATCTACCACCAAACAGCTGTGTAACTACTGCTGGCTGAACCTCAGTGCTTTGAAATAGGATTAGGAGGAAATTAAAAGAGAAGAAAGCTTGCAAGCATTAGTAAGACAAAATGATAAATGATAAAACTGGTATCCTTTTGCAGTTAATCTTTCTCAGAATTCATTACCAGAAAAAATGAGAGTATTACAAACAAAACTAAGAAATTCAGGACTAGAGGCGTGTCAGAATGCTATCACCCAACAGTCTATACTTACATTGACCATTTATTAACTTCTTTCAGAGGCCTGAGCTTGTCACTTGTGCTGGTTTTGGCTGGGTTAGAATTAATTTTCTTCATAGCAGCTGGTATACAGCAATGTTTGGGATTCTGTGTTAATAATACAGGGATGTTTTCCTTATTGCTGAGCAGCACTTACACAGAGCCAAGGCCTTTTCTGTTCCTCACCCCACCCCACCAGTGAGGAGGCTGGGGGTGCACAAGGAGTTGGCAGAGGACATTGCCAGGACAGCTGGCCCCAAATGACCTAAGGGATATTCCAGACCATATTACATCATGCTCAGTGCATAAAGCTGGGAAAAGAAGGAAGAGGGGGACATTCAGAGCAATGGTATTTTTCTTCCCAAGTAACTGTTACATGTGATGAAGTTCAGCTTTCCTGGGGATGGCTGAACACCTGCCAGCCTATGTAATGTGGTGAATGAATTCCTTGTTTTGCTTTGCTTCTGGACATGGCTTTTGTTTTACCTATTAAACTGCCTTTATCTCCACCCACGAGTTTTCTCACTTTTACTCTTCCAATTCCTCCCCACCCCACTGCAGGGGTAGTGAGCAGCTGTGTGGGGCTTAGTTGCCGGCTGGGGTTAAACCAGGACACCACTGAAATCTACTCCATTGATTTACCACCATAAGAGAACACAATGCCTCAGACAAAGATTTACAAATAATTTTCCAAAGGGATGGTGTTCTCTCCTTGGGTGTCTTTAAAGGGTGTCTGTTGTTTTTCTGGCTGAAAATTATTTGTAGATACGGACAAATGACAGGATAGCAACAAGAAAGAGTCATCCTGTGAGAAAGCTGCCATATGGTACACAAATCCCATTAAGAGGGTTTTAATTGTTATTTAAAAGCCTACAGACAAGCAGGAATAAAAGGGAGCCCAGTGCAGATTTTCTCTGGATGCCGATTTTGCTTATGTTTTGGTCGCAGTCAGAATGCAAGATCCGTCCCTCCTCCTGCTGGTAGCCATTAAATATGACTGGAAGAATGTAGAATAACCCCCAGTAAGCCAGTGCTGTGCATTATATCTCACCAGTCACCAGGCTCCTACAGTGCCTGGGTGCTAGCAGCCAGTCCTTTCTCAGTTGCACTGACAATTTATCTCAGAGAAACTGGTTCATCTATAACCCAGTGACGGGAATTCCAGTGTTTAAAGTTTTTTTGTGTCTCTTTCCAGAGTAACCCAACCCCCTGCCAGAGCCATAAGGCCATGGCTGCAAACATTACTTGTCACTAATCTATTATATTTTTTTTCTCTCCAGGTGATGGAAAAGAAATTAACTAGGAGGTCTTTTCAGGCAAGGTGGCTGTACTGTGACCAAGGGGCAGTACTGGAGCTGCAGAGCTGCAATCTGCACTGGTTCCTGACGTCCCAGGCTGGGCTTTCCTGTCACTGTCATGAAGGAAGGAATGCAGATGAGGAGCTGGCTAGCTACTGCCTTCAGCCATCAAAAATAATGGCGCAGAGCTGCCTTGCCAAACTTCAGGCAGTGGAAAAAACTGACCTCTGAAAATGTATCCTGTCTGTTCCATCAAGGGAATAACTGAAATGTCTAGTTTGATTTTATTAAATTTGTGTATGGAAATAGTTCATTATTTAGAATCATAGGCTTTGGTTAAAGCTATGATTGCAAGGTTTTAAGCAGGTCAGAGGCCCAATTAAAAAAATTAAGTCCACAAAATTTAATCCATCTTTACGTTTTTGCTTCAATGTGACTCTTGTTAACTCCCTAAAATTAGATTTTTAATCTCAGATTGGCACTCCATTCTCTGCCACTCAAGTATCACAAGCAGTGAGAAGATTATGGCCACTTATGTAGTATCTATTTTCCTATAATCCTTTTAGCACCATAAATGCTAAATATAGCATCCAGTTTAAATTAGCTTTAACCTCAAGTTGACTCCAGTTAACCAGGCAGGAATAGTCAGTGGGAGACAAAAAAAAAAAAAAAAAACCACACCCCAAAGAAAACTTGAAAAAGATAGAAATATTCCCACACTTAAAAAAATATATAGAATAAGCTGTTCAGTGCGTATTAACAGATGACCGCAATAGCGGTGAATTGTCAACAGCTTTTTGAAGACCTGGGACTTCTGAGCCATGAGACTGCCACACATGAGTAGATTGGTCACAGTAATCACCCTTACAAGCAGCCATCCCAAAAAGCACAAGGAATTGGGGCTGCTCCTGCAGCTCCTTTTACTGGCTATATTTGCAAATCACTAACACTGAACATGAAACATTTCTGTGAATCAAACTCCCACCATTTTTTCCAGGATAACCCTTCAAAGGCATCATGGGCCCTTCACAAGGAAAACTAATAAAACCCCTAATTAGGCGAGTACCAGCACTAGATCATCATAAGTCAGTTGTGAGAAGAGCTAAAATAGGCTCAAAACCCAGAACAGGAATGACATCAGTAACACAGTTGTAGAGAACTCTGCCTTTTGCTTGGCAATTGCTTCAGGAAGAAGTAAGTCCTCCACACTAAAGCAGGGGTTTCAGATCTCCCACACTCAGAGAGGGATACCCCTGGCAAGTCCCAGGGAGTGGGTGCCAGCTCCTGCTGACTGCAGCCAGCTTTAGAGCTGCCAGGGCCACATCACTGCATGCATTTTACCTTGGACATTTATAGGTTGCACACTTCCTCGTTAGCCTGTATGTTCCATTTCTGCCTCCGCAACAGCACTTCTTCTGGCCAGCTCTGTTTTACCACCAGCCAGTTTGCCTGAGGAGCATAACAGCAAATGAATCCCAGTAACAAAATCATCCTGAAGTAAACAACCATCAACACCATTAAAGTTACAGGTTCATCTCAAAACTTACTACTACATTTAATAAGGCTGCAAGTTTCTCCACTTCTTACTTTTGCCCTTTTCAAACACCACATGGAGACAAGGGAAGCCCACCCTCAGCAAGCCTGGTATTTTTTCCTACTCCAAAGACAGAATGACTGTCAAACCCTACCCTGGCATAGGAAATGTCATAGAGATGCAAATTAAAATATATCTGATTGTGTCTGCCTGTCCATTTTGCTTCAGCTTGTTAGGAACAATTAAACAGATGCCTAATGCTGAGCAGTAAAATGAGTACCCAGGAGCTCTTCCCACAGTTTTCCTCCTTCACTTGGATGACTGCCACATACACAGATTGCGACATTCTCAAATGTTCATTACTGAGATACACTCATCTGTTAAATACAGATTAGAAGGAGAGGACAGACAGAGCTGGTCAAAGGAGAAATAATGAATCAGGAAATATTCGTGTGTGCTGTCACAGCCACAACCAAAACATGTGGTGAGCTTCTGTTTAAAAAGCTATGAAATCCTAGCAAAATAAACAAACACATTGATAAAATGGAATTGGGGTTCTACATTAAAAGCAGAATCAAAATGGCTGTAGGCAGGAACTCCAGAGCCCACAGTACTCTCATGCTGCTCCCAGAATATTTTTCCTTAAGCAGCATCAAATTTCTTTTATTTTCTGGAAAAGTTGTACAGTAGAAGAGTCAACAAAACACTTTTAACTCCAGCTGGCTACAAAACCAAGAAGCAATAAGACAGCAACCAGTATAGGACGTATCTGGAGGAAATATAAACTCCAGGTATTTATTTTGAGCCTCCTGAGACTGAGCAGCTCATGGACAACAGTAGGAACATGACTGTCTGAGGGGCACTCAATCTCACTGAGACATGAGGGGAGAAGCAGCACCATAGGGAGCAGGGGGATACAAAGGTGAAAGACAAGGATACAGTGGTAGAATCACATATTTAGAGGAAAAATTTATTCAGTTTTGCTATATTACATTTGCAAACTTATTCAACTCTTGACTTCAGCAACCATTTTCACTCGGGACCAAAATCCCTACAGTAGGTGATGGACAAACATCCCAAGTAGGTTACACAAGAAGTCACCTGGCTCTCCTAAACTTGTCCCTTTGTAATAAAATCTTTCTGATTACTTTCATTCTGCAGAATTTTTAAAGCTTGCTCACTGGTACTTTTAAAGTGATTAACAAGTTAAGCAATTATCTAAGCTCTCATTTCCTTCTGAAATACAGGTTAGTTAAATCTTCTTAGGCTCTGCAATGGAACTATGGGACACAGTTACAGTATGAAATAACAAGTCACTCCAGATGGAAGAGGCTGTAAAGGTTTTTCTCTCCTCTTTATTTATTCTTAAAAACAAATAAAAACTAAGGCCTCATCATTTCATAAGAAAGCCCAATCTTTGAAATCAGAAGAAAGAGATTAATATTATTATTCAAGTGGGGACATGGCCTGTAATAGTGAAAAGTCAGCATATCTTAGACACATATCCCAGGTGAGGACAACAATATGTGCACTCCATGTGTGACAGTGACAGCAAGCACTTTCTGTAACAGCTGAGTCAGAGGGGTGCTGGCTTGCAGAGGCCAGGTGTGGTGAAAGGATTTGGGAATATCCACAAGGCACAGCAGAGACAGATGTTTATTTCAAGAACTGCAGAGCATCCAATGCCCATGTTATTGTTTGAGATCATCATTGTTTACTTAGTGCAACTGTCCAAGCAGCATTGGCCAAGTATGTCAGGAGAAAACCATTTTCTCTTACCATGGCATCCGTGGAAGAGAAAGGCATTGGCAGGTTGTATTGCTGTTAGTTTTCCAGGCTGTCTCTCGCCCCAAAAGCACATGCATGTAGGGATGGGAGCCAAAGACAGGACCCACTCGGCTGTTCCCAACTCAAGAGTACCTCCATTCGCTAGCAAGCACCATCCTCCCAGTCCTAGAGATACGTCAAACCTTTTAGCGACCTCTCTAACCAGGTCTCTGTCATTACTTCCAAATAATTTCTTCAATAAACTGTTTCTAGTAAGAGTAAAGTGCTGGGAAGAAAGAACCGTCTCTGCATCTCTTGCTGAGGGGATCTGGTGCCCTGAGTACACACCAGTCCATTTAATACAGTGACCTGTCTCCATTTACTGATTGATTTGGCATACGAATGTTTACACTGCTGAGCGTATTTAAACTAATGGCTGCTAAAGCGGCTTATGTGACTTTTTAATCTAGCTTTTCCATAGAGTCATTTGTGGAATGACTGTTTGAAAGGGAAACAGACAAGAAATTGGGGCAAAACTTATGCTGACAGACACTGAAAATGGGATGATGTGGCCACAGCAGTTACACAGGCAGATTTGTGGCTCATTCATTACCATCAGACTGTTTCCCACAGCTGAGCTTTTCTACAGGCCACCTGACCAGAGGCACAGCCCGCTCCCTGTGAGCAGACCTCAGGCAAGCCCTGAACAGTCTGCACTTTACAAAATTAATTTCACCCTCTGAAGCAGAAAATATAAATGCCTCTTTCTCCCCGAGGAAAGTGGCTGGTGGGGAATGTGACCAGTTAAGAGGAGAGACCCAGCTGGGTGGCTCATTCGCCTGTGCTCTCAAGGGTTTTGCCTTGATGATCTCAAAGATCTTTTCCAATCTAGTTGATTCTGTGATTCACACAGTTATTTAAAGGATTCTGTGTGAATTACAGCAAATCTCAGAAGTTGCCATAAGTAATTCTGCGTCATTGTCATTAAGCACTGAGGCAAAAGGACCATTGGTCACTAAAAGAGAGTTTCAAGGGCCTGCTGCAATGTACAGAAACTGGTTCTGATCACAGATTGCCTGATTTATTGAGTAGGTGTAATATTCTGTGTCACTCTATGGTGGAAGTCTCTTTGGGCTGTTTTCCCTTAGAGAAAATTATATTGGTCTCTTACAAAACACTAAGATCTGTTGATCTGACACCAAATATATCTGTATCATACTGTTTTCCTTTTCCAAATCTTCCACACTTTTTCATAGTAATGAAGCATGCCACATCAAAAATGAAATCAGTGCAAAATCATACTGACCCCCCCCCAGCATGTCAGACGACTGATGTTGTTTCAGCATATGATGGAAAAAGCTAATCAAGGGACAGCAAACAGTCTTTGCAAGAATAATAATTAGATTTACTTCTCCTAATTCCTTGCACATGACCTTCTGATGTGCACTGCAGGCTCAGCTACCCACCACACTGCAGATCTGCAGACAACATAGAACCAAGTCTAGGTATTCTAGGTAATCCACAACTTCTTCACAGGCCCTCTTGTAGGCATTGCCACTGCTGTTTAAAATATGATCAATAAATTGATATAATGTTCATTTTAAAAATTAGCATTGTCTAAGCCTGCTATTCTGACACTAATATATCCTTACCAACACTGGTACAAAGATTGCTTCAAAATTAGACACAAAAAAACCCAACAAATTTCTTCAAGGTGAATGGTGCTCCCCGGCCCATCAAAAATCCCCACCTGCACATGCCCCCACAGAGCCAGGAGCCAGGGCTGCTCTCACAATCCAGATCCCTGGTGACAGTCCCACTGCACTGACAACAGCCAAACAGCACAATTTGAGACCTCCTGCTCAGAGCAGAGTTGGTGATCTAAGATACAGATATAAGAAAATGAGGTGGGAAGGGATACCTTACACAATTATGGTTCCCATCTTTAGTTTCCTGAAGAAAACCCTATTCTTTTACAGTGACTTCAAACTGAAGAGTCAGTTCCCATCACCTGTTACAGTAAGCAAAGAAAAAATCACCTTTGGGTAATCTCGTCCTGGGGATAATCATGTTAGCTCATCTTGCCAGCCTGAGAAGCAGGAGGAGGAGATGGAGCATGATATGGCCAGCCCAGCTCTTTATGAAAGCCACCTTCACTCCTGGGTGGTTGAAGCCACGCTCTGGGCAGGGCTCTTCACTTTCCTGGGCATCCCACCTCCCCACAGCAATGCAATACCTGACTTGCTGCAGCATCCAAAACTACAGAAGGAAATGGCGTGATCTCCTTAAACCACAAGATCCACCTGGCAGTGGATTTCTGAGGGATTATCACATACCTCAGGTTGTCCCCGGACTTTAATCACCCAAGAAGTGTGATAACCCCCAAAATACACGCCCTAGTGTGTTTTATCAGTGGCAGAAATTACAGCGATGCATAAACCGTGAGCTGTGCTTTCCACATGCGCTTGGATCTGGCATGAATCCCGGGAGACAACTCACGCCCTCTGCTGGGTCAAATGCGAAAATCGCTTCTCTTCTTTCACCACTGCCAGCTGAAAACCACGCCACAGTCATCTCCAAACACACCATATCAAGTATTTGCTGACTAGATACTTGGATTCACAGCTGGGAGATGGAAGCACATTCAGTGCTGTGCCTGCTCTCAAAAAAATAATATTACTTGGAAGAAAGCTGCTGAATATAGATCATCAGTCCCAGACCGATGGCACAATGTGGCAGAAAGCTGAGCAATAAGGGAAAGCCACAGGACTCTGTGATAACTGTATCTTCAGTATTAGAAATTGCTTTGATATTCTCTCAACAGGGGATAGCTTTCATTTCCTTCAGTCTTTGCTGAAGCTGTAGTAGAGACATGGGCTGTTTCTGTTGGATTTTGAATTAGAAGGGGACTATATGATTTCCTGCAGAAATCAGGGTGTCCTCTCTCAGCACCCATTGAGACTGTATGAAAAGGAAGGTTGGATAAGTAAGACCAGAACCAAAGGGGTGCCTGAAAATACAGAAAATATTCCTTGGAAGAAGGTAAAGACACAGAGGTGCTTCAGGCTGTAGTTACAAAGTAATGGAAACCTCTAAAAAACCTCTGGCTCCTGCATTCAGCACCTTGTCTAAGGAGTCCAGCCATGGCTCAGCTTGTGATTTATTTTTGACTTCCAGGACAGAGCTGACTGTGACAAGTCAGAGGGACGTTCATTATCCGGTCTCTTCAGGCCGATGGCCACTGGCAGCACACACCTCACTGCAGCCTAATCAGCTCTAAGCAGCCCAGACAGCAGCTGCCATTTGCTTTGTGCTCTTGCATAAATGCTGCGGATTTTACTCTGAAATCTGCATTTGACAAACAGGGAACAAATAAAGATAGCTGATGGTGATACCCAAGCATCTGAGCAGACCACCCTTAATGAAAAAGAACTCCGTCAGGAAGAAATATATTTCTTTTAAGATTTATATTTTTGTTTGCTGTTCACCAAACACTTCATTTGAATAATATTAATCTCCTACATTGTAACACATCTTCACTGACATAACGCATTACTGGAGCTACAACAGAAATAAATAAGGAAAAAAACAGAAGACAATGTCACAGTGAATTAATATTTGACCCACTGATTATAAACAACAGTGCACACATCGTCAGAGAGAGGAAGCTTTTACCAGGATCTTCATGAAGTGTTTAGAGAGTACAAAACTATTACTTCCTCATACAAAACTCCTGTTGAAGCCAATAACTTTAAGTTAGTTCCTAAGTGAGGAAAAAGTTGCTAAATGTTCTATTCAAGCATGAAGATACCAACATTTGCCAAGGAATGTTTTACTTTTTATATCAAAACCATTGCCTTGTACTTTGTAATTCCTTTCAAATAGTTCCACCACTACATAGTTCTAACACTACATACATACCATTACCCTATACATAATCCAGTGAAAACATGTAACATTATTAACAAATCTTCTAAACATATACAACTGCCATCAGAGTCTCAGAGGTATCAAATAAGACAGTTGATGTTTCTGTGCAGAATTCAGTGTCAGCATAGACCAGTCAAGAACAACACCTGTTAAAGCAGCAAATCAGAGTTTATAGTGGTAAGTAGTAGAGAATTCAGTTTTTATATCAAACCCTCTAAGAAGCAGGAGGAAATATGAAATAAGTGCCCTCTGTCATCCTGAAGGTGGAATTAAGTTCTTGGTATGCCCCAATGACTAAGTTCCTTCTCACTTCAGAAAAACGTTTTTTACATGCATCAGATCTTTGCGCTAAGGAATGAAAAGGCAGAAGTTGCTGCATAGCTCAAACATGAAAATAATTTTACCAGAGGAAAAAATCAAAAAAGACACACAGAAATGCTCTTTTGTCAGTAACAATAAAAATACTATCTAGAAAATACTGTTGCAAGTATCCTTAACTGCTGCCAGCCAGAGCCAAGCAGGGAAGGGTCCTGGGCACTTCACACAGTTACAGTAAATAGAGAGAACCCCATTCTCTGCCAGCCTACATCTCCTGTAGCAACTAGCATATGTGCAAAGTGAAGTTAGATTCAGTCAAATAATTCTTCTCCATCTGCTTACACTCTGCTTCTTCTGTGCTTTCTTTCTCCTTTACGGTTAAAAGCTTCCCTAAAGTCTAGGCACTAGACAATGGGATGTGGGGCTGAGCTGAAGAAGAAAAGGGCCTTTTTTCCCCCAAAACACATGCTACCTTTGCACCCCCTACTGGGGAAACAGCCTCGAGCAAGGAGAACTGCAGGGTCTCACCACAGAGATCTTCCCCCCATTAACCAAATGTAACCACCGTGGCAGAGTGGTTTTCATCTTAAACAGGTCATTTCTTCTAACCCCATCATATCAATTCGATTCTAGTCATAATCTTTACTGATTTTAGTTGCAGCCAATGAAAGTTTAAATATAAACTAGTGCATAGTAAGAGAAGCTCATGAAAATTTTTTATTTATCACATTCTTTCACGGTAACCCGGAGGATAAATATTTGCTAGCTACTGAAAATCAGGACTTCATTATTGACACACAGAAATTACTGTGGCAGATTTTCTGTAGCAAGCCTGGCAAGCCCTTTTGTAGAACTTTGACTTTCTAAGATCAGCAGCAGATCACAATACAATATTTTTATTCTTATCAGTATTTTTATTAATATAAATAGCAATCCAAGGGGAAATGTTCGTGTTATTCAGTGTAAAAATGTTCAGTGTAATGTTCAGTAATGTTCAGTAATATTCAGTGTTAAAATAAAAGTATCGAAGAAAGCTACTAAAGAAGTCAGGTATTTGTTATCCCAGTTTAACAAAGATAGCAATAAACCCATTAAGCGCAGCTCTGCTGTTACATTCACAACCAGAAGGTGGCATTGAATGGCCACAAATCTGCTGCAAGTATCCTTTGCTGCCAGCCAGAGCCGAGCGGGGAAGGGTCCTGGGCACTTCACACAGCATAAATCTGAAATTTAAGCGACTACTTGGGTAAACTCCCTGGAATTTGAGCAATGTAGCCAATAACTAATTCGTGCTACACTAGCAACAAAAATGCTTTATTTCTTCCCTCCTGTCTGTTCCCCCTCGTGCAACCAACCCATGCCCTGGCTTTTTTGAAGTCCACTTTAACCACAGGACTCAGAAGGACCCCAAGTCCCTGAGCGTGTACAGTATGTGCAATACTCTCATGTGGAGCAGTGGAACAGAATCTCAAAAGCTCAGGAGAATTTCAGAGGAATGGGTTTCCATGATGCTTACCACTTATTCACATCATCTCCAATGAAAAAGGTCACACTAGAGAAACTGGGGGTGTGGCTGAATCCTCAGTCGGTTTCCAGCAATTATGAAGGCCACGCTGCCACCTTGCCTCTCCTACAGCGTTTCTGTATAGCTTCAGGGATGCACTTCTATCGATGGCCCAGGCTGCAGGTTGCCAGGTTTTACTTTGCACAAAGTCCTCTCAGGAACTGGTGCACAGACAGGAATCCTGCCCGAGTGCAAGGGAAAGCTGCCCAATGCAACTGCACGCACACCGACAGTATCTCTCACATGGTTGTAGTCTTGGGAAGAAAAATCCACACATGCACACCTGAACACTGACATTAAAGGGAGCCTCAGAGCCCTGAGTTTCCTCCAGTAGTTCAGTGGAGCAGGAGCTCGATTCCCTCCCTCACTGCTCTCGATCTGCACCATTCCCCTCAGTCCCAGAGTGACACGCACTCCTGAGTGGTGGCACACCTTGGGGCCAGCACTGTTCTGGCTGCACCACCACCTGTCCATCACGGCTGCAGAAGAACTGTCCCGTAACATGAAAAAAATCGAGGTTCAAGGGATGCTGGGAATAGCCTGGTAAATGTGCTGTTACAGAGCAGCCCTCAGCCCTGCACTGCCTGCAGACTGAACAGCAGGGCGAGGGAGCAGCACTGGGGACATGCACAGCACAGGTTGCCTGGCTCCAAGCTGGCCCTCGGCACAATGGCAGGATTTCCAAGTGGACTGCAGCAAACAGCAGAGCAGGGAGAGAAGAGCCAGGGCCCTGCTCCCTTTGGTCTGCCACATCCCCTCATCACGTTGCAGTCCTGTCATCCTCTTTGAAGGAGAGGGCTTTGCTGTCACAGGGCCAGCTGTCAATCAGTCATACCTAACACCATGCAAACACATGGTGCTCTGCCAGGAACAGTTGCTGTCTCAACACAACTGGCTCTGGTATACTGACAGAAAAGAACTTAGAATCAAATAAGATTCTAAACATGCCTGTTTCATTTACTATTTTTAATGAGTTAATTATTACTCCTTTTCAGTGAAGCCTTGTCTGATTTATTCTAGTGTTACCCCCAGCCCATCAAAAAGAATGCATTTGGGAGAAGAAAATGCCATTTACTAAAACAGGAAAAAAAAACCCCACAAAACAGGCATCCAAAATTGCAAAACGGAAGGACCAACATTCAGGATATTTCAACTGTAATGCACGATAAGGTGACAAGGTGAATACTGGGATTTCCTCCTTTCTATGATCATTTACATGCAAATGCAAAAGGAGACTCTTGCAAGGAACAATCCTGTTGTTGGAATCACTCTATCTACAGAATAAGTAGCAGTTCGCTCAATGAGCTTTGACATTATCTCAAATTTTATATATAGCTTTGCTTAGGAAAGAAATAAAGACAAAAATAATATATTTTTATTCCTGTATTTCAGATAAATAATTCAGAGGTTTTTGAGTGTTTGGAAGTTTCTTTATTTTGAAGAGAAGGAAAGGGGTCCAATGATGGACATTTAAAGAAGAGATCAGCTTTGTCAACACTCATGGCAGCCCAGACAAAATGAATATATGCATACAGAGGGAAAATAAAGAAATAAAATTCAGAGTTTGAAGAAACCTTGCCATTTGGACTGCCAGGCATCTGGATCAGCAGAGCCTCCTGACAGCCTACAAATCTTCATTTTCTTTTCCTGGGGCTTGGTAGTTGTAGGGCAGAGCGGACAGGCTGAGACCAGCGCCCAGCAGGACATGAGCTAGATGTGGTCCTGAGCCACACCTGGACATACAATATAAATGTGGTGTGTGCTGGAGGGTGCTTAGGTATGAGCCCTGTTACTGCTGCCTCAGGAAATGTAAGGCAGGGAAAGGCTTGGAGTAAACAGGCAATAGCAGGTCGATCCAATCAAAAGCATAGTGATGCTCCGTTTGTAGCACATGAAACTGCTGAAAGATTGAGTGCTCAGAGAGACTGAGGGAAATGCAAACAGAGCCCCCGGAGGGGAACCATTTTTCAGCAGGTCATGAGCAAGCCAATAATGATTTCCACTTCATTTGTATGTGTGCTAAACATACTTGGCATTACTTCAGAGACTGGGGTCAAAAGTTCGATGACTGCTAAAGGCATTGTGCTAGAAGATGCATCTGGAGAGCTGCTAGGGGAGGGTCAAAGCCAGGTTTGCACTAACCCTTATCCCTGTCCTGGAAGGGTTCTCCAGCTGAGATCCATTATACATGCAACCAGCACACTGAAAAATGGCCACAAAGTTTATCTTGCATGTTACTTCACTGCCAGAATGCTTCAAAACAGCAAGCAGAAAGCAGAGCAACTAGGGCCAGTGTTCCTTTTGCATCTCTCAACAGGCCTTCCATGCTGCTGGTCTCCTGGGCCAGAAAGTGCCTTTCTCTGTTCCTGACCCTCTTCAGCATGTCCACCAAAAACATACCGAAGCACTACACACACAAAAATCGAGTCATGCATACATGAGCTGCGGGAGCAGCTCCCTCAAACAACCATTGCCACGGCCTCTCTGGAAATGGAGGACACTGCACCATTAGCTGCTCACTGCTGGCTTTGCTGTAATGCAGCAGCAGCAGCGCCAGTCCCAGCACTAACTGATGTGCCTTGAGCTAAGAGACACACTCAGCAAGTAAAGGGTTGGACAGCCAATAACTTAATTTCTTGGAGACACCACCAGCATTTTAGCCTCACTCTTCAGGCTTTGGTGCTCTGGTAGACTCACAGTGTCAACATCACATCCTCTGAGATACATGGTGGAGTTTTCCCACGCCTCCAAAGAGCTCTTTGAACTCCATGACTTCCTTACAGTGCCCCTTATGGTCCCAGTAACACTTCACTGTTGCTGTTTGGGATAAGCTGAAAAGAAAAGGATTTGCAAGCACAGGTCTCTCTGCCTGAAGATGGTAACAAAGCTGCAACAAGGAAGAGGAGGGTCAAGTACAAAAAACACAATGCTGGGAGTGGCCCTTTCTACCAGCTCTTGATTTCTTCTTGATTTTCTTGTTTTTCTCTGAAACATACCTGTGCAACAGAGACTCTCACAACTGCCTGAATTTCAGCACACAGTTTAACTTTCTTTACATTGAACTGGCAGGAAAGGAGGAGATTCTGTTGATCCCAGGTGCATTACGCTGTGTTTTCCAGGCACAAGTAGACCCAAAGAAAATAAATCTTCCAGGGAAACCTCAAGCAGACTCAAGGGAAATGGAGGACCAGAGGCTTCCATTAGTTCATACAGGACATGACTAAACTGGATTCAGGTACTGAATACTGGCTGGGGAAGATAGAGGCTCATTTTTCAAGGACCCCTGTGCAACTATCTTGAACTTGAATAGGATCTTGTAATGCATGCTCTAAGGGTGTAAGCCTGATAGATACGCATTGTCAATTTGACTTTTCACAAAGTGGGGAGGAGTAAAGGAAACAAACCCATTTCTTTTTTTAGCAACTCTCCCCTGCCTTTTTCATAATTAAATTTACCATAATGACCACTGTAATCTAAATCTAATAAGAAGTCTGAGTTTCTGGTTTCCTTTGGCAGCCATTTGCACTGCTCAATTTAAGCAACTCACTAAAGCATAAGAACAGTATTGCAAGACAACCTTCTTGAGTCAGTAAGTAAGAAGAAAAGCTTACCTAGACAGTATTAAATCACTAAAATTGATTGCACCCTATTGCTTATGCTCTGATTCCACTGACAGGAAGGCTCTGAGCTGGTTTATTTACACACATACTAGTGAACTCATTCACACACAACTGCTTTCCACCTCAGAGCAATAAAAATTAATAATAAAAATAATTAAACCTCATCTGCCTTGAAGCATTTGGAAACCCCAGAGCCCCATTGCCAGATCCTCTGAAAATGCATCAGCCTTCTCATGAGAGAGACTGGGGATCAATTCCTTCAGGGACTGGCTGCCAGAACTACCACAGTGCCTGGCCGTCACACTCCAGCAACAGATTATTCCATGCTATCGACCCCCCTGCTCTGGGTTAATTCTTTTAATTGTCTCACCACATCTTTTCCCATTAGGCTGATGTAACTTGTTTAAGCATACACAGATTGATTTATGACAGCACTGGGGATGTTAATCAGATGCCTGCTCTCCAGTTAATGCACGCTCGGTGAGAGACGCAGGACAGCAGTCTCCCATGTGGGAGCTCCAGCTTTTTGCCTTGAAATCAAAGGCAGCTTCCCAGCGAGGGCAGAATTACAGCGCTCCAAGAATAGTGGCTTCCACCGGCGTTATGGGTAAGGCAAGGTCACTGTGTTCTGCTCTCAATTCTCAAGTGCCATCTTTAAATATAGCAACAATCAAGGAAATGGAAAATCTGCTTAAAAGTTCAGTGTTAGGAAATTACTGGAGCCCATTGAATTCCTAAAATCTTGTCAGGAGGTAAAGGGTTCCCTTCAAATGCAACCTCATTTGTCTCCAATTAGAATCACTTTCCTTCACAGTGTATGCTCAACATCCTTTAGCTCATTGCTCCATGTTCCCTGCATTTCCCTTTTATTCAAGGGATGTGCACATAGCACAGAAACCTGCACAGAACAGCCTTCTGTGCCATACATACAGTTTAGGTCATGAAGTGCACAGAATACATAATGTTAATATACTATGAGTTGAAAAACAGAGTTCTCAACAGTACCACTAAAAATTTGCAAAGTCTTTGGAAAAAAAAATAGGATACCCTATAGAATCAAAGTTCATTCTGTTCTCATTCTGTTGCCATGTTCACAATTAAATCAACTGGATACATTAAAAAAGAATTTACTTCATCTGCAGCTGCCACAATCTAACTGAAAGTCAAAGAAAACTTGCCCCATAACTTCGTGTTTCTGGGACAAAAAAACCCAAAACAAATGGACAAAACATCCAAACAAAGAAAAACACCCACATATCCACTGTGCCAGACTGCTTAAGAAACTGAAATTCTGATTGTGAATCTAACCTACATAACCTAGCATTCTTTGGGATTACAACTGAGACACCACTGGACCCATCACATTTTGACAGGAAATCCCATGCATTTTCCCACTAGCAAGAGGGCTCAGGGCAGGAGCTCTCTCAGCTATTTCTCCCAAGTACTCTTCCTGCTCCCCAGTTGGTCCTGCCTTGGTTAGCAGTAATGGACTTCATCTCCTTTGATTTTCAAATCCTCCAGAGAGCTTTCAGTACAATTTCTAAACACAAATTTACCAGATGCGCTGACAAATCTCACCATTTCTTAAGAAGTTTATTCGCCTTGTGGCCTACTCTTCTCAGTGTGGGGGGTGTAGACATTGTCAGGATGAGATAGTAGGAAAGAGAGGGGAAACTAACACTAACTCCACGTGCTTCCAGCCCAAGCAGGGAAGCAACAGGAGGTGCTCCACCCCTGAGAGCCAGCCAGTGTAGTCCAGATTTCCAATGGTGGGCACCTCATACTTGCATCAACTTTTTTGAGAACAACCTTCATGCTGAGAGCAACTTACCATATTTTCAAACAAAATAAGAGACAACTGTACAAGTACCTTCAGATGATTCATGAACAAAGAGCAAAAAAAGTTGTCTAATGCATTATTAAGTACAGATTATTATTTAACTTTATACAAAAATACCAAAGGCTGCTTTGATAGATCTAAAAGCACAAGCAGGAGCCACAGCCCTTTGTACCTTGCAAAGACGAGCCCCCAGCTGACAAGGGCCACATGGACCATATACTGCTCTGAAGCTGCAGTGGCAACAGAGACTTCAGCAGATACTCCAAGTGACAAAAAGCACCACAAAATCACTACCTTCACACTTCTGCCTCTATTCACCAATTCCAAGCCTTCGCTCCAACAGCAGCTTCACAGAGATGCCAGCTCATACCATCTCAAGACCAGTTTCAGGCTAGCAGGTTAAGAATCAGTCTTGTAAGTTCCTGAGGTAGAAGGCATGATGCATACCTGATATCCCATCCTAAATTAGTGTGAATATTAATCCCACACACCTGTAAGGACCTTCAAGGTGGCTTCAGTCTCCTCTGATTTTCTCTATGCTGTAGAAAGGAGCATTTTCTCCCCTTGTTACAAGCAGTTTTCAATGCTTTGAAATGCCACAGCTATGCAAAACGTTAAGGCAGAGGACGAAAGCTACAGAAACATAACTTCTTATGAACTAAACAGTGCACTGGGAAGAGATGGGCAGGTCTGGTGGCAAACTCTGCCACAGACAAACCTAACATATAATACATGCACATGAGTAAATATCTACAGTTTAGATATTTAGATGCATTAATACACATGTGTAATTATCTAGGTTTATCTTTTCTGATTTCCTTAGGTCACATGGAAAAGTAGGATCCACTACAACTTTATGTTGTTTGTCTTCAGACACCAATGCCTAGTTCATATTTTACTCAGAATTTTCTCCTTGGCAATAATTTTGTAGAAAGGCATTACAAAATTGCCAGATGCCTGAGCTTTTCTTGACAGTGAAATTTTACTTAGTTAGAAGATACAAGCTGACTTGTATCCTGTCACTGGGAGATGTCACTTACAATATATCTTGCAAACATATATTTAATTATTTGGCAAGATATTTGCCTCCCCGTTAATGTAAAACATTCATATTAAATTCATTCTGCTTTGGACAAATAAATGGCATTGCAGATTACCAACCCAAAATATCTGACAGGTTTTTTGAAATATCCTTCTTCTGTAGCCAACATGAGGAGAATGTCCAGCATGATTGAAATGCACATTTGAACTGTCAGCAAACCAAATTGCCAATTTGACACCACTTTTAAAGCCACAGAAACTATTTGTGAGCATGTGGAAGATGTGTTTGCTGCTATCACAGTTCTGAGAGGCTGTTTAGCAATGAGGAATTTGATTTGGACTGCTGCAAAGACCCAAAAAGTGAGCAGATATGAGTAGCTAGTGGAGAAGCACATCAAGAATCAGTAGCATCCAAACATACTTTCAGCTTCTGTTCCTCGCAAAATTGGATCGGAAATGAGTGCATGTGTGAACTTGAGGAGTCTTGGAGCAAGGATAGATTCTATATTTTTACAACTGAAAAGATGAAAACCAGGATAAATTTGGGGGGAAAAAAAATTTTGTGGTTGATTAGAGAACATTTTGATAGGTTTCCACAAAAGAGCAGAGAAAGACATGATAGGACAAAAATAGTGTTAAAGTACTAGGAAGAAAAGCAGTCATTGGGAGGAACAGCATCTTCACAGATTTTACAGCTGCTTCTTGCATCTCAAAGATGGACACCATTTGTCATCCTCATGTAGTCTGGGACTGGCACAGGAAATATTTGAAGGATATAAAGAAGAGGAAAAAGTGATTTGAGGTGATGCACACAGTAGACATAGGCTTAGTGGGAGCAAAACAGGAAAAGAAATTTCAAACTGAACATCAGAAGACTACTCAAGCCCTAAATCCCATTGGACAGCTAAGTATTCTCCAAGAGGGAAAGAGGAAATTCCATTCACTGAGCTATTTACATGTTCAGACATGACTTTATCACAGAGAATACCCTGTGCTTTTAGAGTTGGAAGACACACCATAATTTACTAGCTCTCTTTTAACTCTAATTGAAGAACTGTCTATTACAACTATCAAGAGCATATCATTGCTAGAGCTGATATAAGCCTAGGCACAAATCCTTGAATAGCTTTTTCTCTTACTTTTCACATCTATTTTTCCTCTCTCTCGAAGCATTATTTCCAAAGAGTGAAGCAGCATGAAGTATGGGTGTAATATTAATTAAGAAAAAACACCCTGATCTTTTACCGTTCCTCGAATTATGACAACCATTTATTAAAAAACAGTTTTGCTTATTGAACAAAGCTCTTACAGAAATGGAAGGGCACATTTTCATGTACAGTCCCCATCCCACATTACAACTCTATCACACATGAAGTTTTGACAGAGAATTACAAGATACATGGTCTCCCCAGAAGGCTGTGCCTGGTGGCTAATCCTGCTAATGCCAAAAGTATCCCTGGTTAGAGGAGCTAAGGCTTGTCCAGCCACTGCCAGTCAGCCCAGCTGGAACTCAAAGCAGGACCAGGGGCACCAAGCCCTGCCTGGCATGGCCCTGCCCAGTGCCACCTAATGGCACCACCAGCCACCGGGTTTCCCAGCCACTGTCAGGACTCCCTCTTTTCTCTGCTCTCCAAAGCTCCTCTGTGCGCCTTCATGTGCCTCTGTCTGTACTTCTGTGTCCATCTGCCCTGGCAACGAAGATTTAAGAGCCCAACAGGAAGACCAGGAATCTCAGCTACTACTGACATACAGGAGGTATGTTAACAGATAATGAAAAACACTCGTTGTTTTCTCAATAATTACATTCATTACAGTAACTTACTGGGTGGCATTTGACAGCCCAACCATTTTCTGCACAAAAATGTTTTTGAAATTGAGTCATTGAATATGGACCTTACCTTCTATCTCTTCCCTTTTCCTCTACCACAATTCTAAAGATTGGAACGTACTTGTCAAACTAGGTGAGCCTCTCATATTTGGCAGAATCAGATAAGCAGGTCTTCTAATCAAAAGAGAAATCATAATTAGTTTGGTCCTAAGTGAAAAGTATTGCCATATCCTTAAGAGGACAAGCTCTCTATTGCAGACATTAAGTACTCAGGCTATTAAGAGTATTAGTATTTTGCAGACCTGTGGAACTCTCTGACTCATTGTGTTTGGATAAATCATAGCAAAAACTTTTTCTCCTGGGAAAGAAAGGCTCCTAAGGATGCACAGTTAACTTCATTCCATTCCTGACAGCAGAGCGCATCACAGCAGTTTTTGCTTCTCTCTATCTCTCTCTCTCTCTCTCTCTGTAAAATCACCCTGATACAGCATCAAAAATGACTGTCATTTCAAAGCACAAGGACTATCAATTCAGTAGGTAGCAGGACAAGCAAGAGCAAACTGTAACACAAGTAATTTTATCTGTTTAACTACCCATATATTTATTTTGATGCTTGGAGAGAAACCTTCCTCATTTTTTTCAAAATTCCCAATGTAGACAGGTCTTCCTTTTTAAACTGAGTGTTAGAAATGTGATCTACTGGTCATACTAAACCCCACTTAACCCTCACATTCAACTTAAACTGATACCATCATCAGACATGGAGGTTTGTATGCTCATATATGTTATACATTTTCTGAGATTTTTTCTGAAATTTTAAGGATCCTAAGTATAATTTCTCTTCCTGGGCCATGAGCTCTTTTGGACTTAATAATAAACACCTTTTTATTGCCAGACAGTCATCCTGAGCTACTTTTCCTGTATCTACAGCCTTTAGAACAAAGAAAGTGATAAAAGTGCTGGTGCAGTCAACTCTGTTCTTTACACAGATCCAAAATCTTCTCTATCTCCTTGACATTAACAGTGGTTTTCCAAATCCATGTTTTGCAGTGGAGGACAAATGAAGTACATCACCTCCTCCGCATTCCTCCTCTCAAACTAAATAATTGTCACGTCTCTGGGCTTTGGGATAAAAGCACAAAATTTTAAAAGTCATCTCATCTCACCTAAAAGTTCCTTCCCAAATATAATTATAAATTGCTAAGCCAAACACCAGGGAGATTTTTTTTTAACTTTAATTTACTGTGAGTCCATCAACTTTGACCACACTTGAAGATACATTTTCTCCCCATTAGTTCTGTCTAGTCAAAGAAACTCACGTAGCGATGACGCATCTCTTGCAGATAAGGGTATCTGCTGATTTGATTTACTAAGGAAGCTAAATTTATTATGCAGCATTTTACAAGTATAATTCTGCTTTCTCTTGATGGTAATAAATTCGATATCAACTCCCATGAGACAAGAGAACCAGTCCTTTTATTATCCAGACATGACCCCCAGAGCCAGATTCCATTTTAGAGACGGGAAATGACCATATCTCTGATTAAAAGGGAAACTTTAATCAAATAAAGTGCCTCATCAAACGAGAGCCAAGATTCCAATACTCCTGACTGCAGCACAGCAATGATCCAAAGTCATATCTGCCCCCAACCCATTACCGCCCACTGCAAACGTGATATCCATCCCAAACAGAAGGTGCATCCTTCAGCCATTTCCTCATCATCTGGATAGCTGTTCCTCCCATGCTCACAATTGTGTGCAGAAACATGCTCTCAGGCAGCTAACCCCAGGGTCTGTTTGAGGAATCAGAGGAAGATGGACCTTTTAGTGTTTGGTTTGATTTTTTCCCAACTAAATCAGTCTCACAGGTGACAAGGATCTTGACACCGTGCAGCCAAGTACAGCAGCCTTGACTTTCAGCTCAGTACCCTTCCACTAAGACTCTTCTAATGCTTCAGACACTTTCCTTCTACACCCTGAAATTAAACTTTGAAGCATTTAGGATAATAGCTTATTTAGAGACCCAGGTCAAAAGCTTTGTCCCGATTGTCACTTGCACATTTCTGCAGTTTTACAGTGAATGGAGTAAATGAATAACAAATAATGGTAACAATGACAATACGGATGTCAAGGGGTATTGTTATTTTAAGAGCTCTCTAAGGTTCCGCTTCTGTGTAAGCACAATCGGATCTGTATGCCACTCCATGCAGGATCCATCTTAAAGTCTTTCTGGCCATCTAGAATGTTTTCTTGCAACCGAACAAGATACAGCAACTGACAGATAAATCATGTCCCTTTCAGCTGTGGGAGCCCGGCTACGCAAGCAAATGAAGTTGCCCAAACTCCTCATCTACCCAGGAACCGATCGAGTGAGAGATCCGGTTATTTCATACAGCCTTCTGCAGAGATCCTCCCTGGATCAGCCGGCATATCATTTCTGCTACAGGAGTAATGATATGCTGCTTTATACTAAGGAGTATCTTCTCAATATCAAAGCCTCTGCACCAAGTGAGGTCCCTTGCTCCGCAGCGCTTCCAGCTGCCGCACTGGCCCGGCAAAACGTGAGCAGTATGGAACACCACCGCACTTGAAGATTATTTCCCTGGTGTTTGTCTGAGTGTTGGACACAAGCTCGCACGCAGGACGACGGTTACTGTGCTGATCTCTAATTTCCAATGAAGATTCAGTGGTCGCACGCCCCCGCCCTGAGGCGGGGCAGGGCCGAGCCCAGCCCTGCCTAGCCCCGCTTCTGATTAGTCCAAGTCCCTCCGAGTGTCTCCATACCCTGCCCTGGCCCGGCTACGCCGTGGCGGGCGGACCCGCGCCGCGTGTTGGCGATCAGCCCCGAGTAGCTCTCGGGTTAGACGGCGGCAGCACGGGGACAGAGCCCGTAATCGCCGACCTCCGCAGGCAAGCCGTGCTCTGCTGAGGTAGCGGCGACGCATGGCCGAGAGGACACGGGACCGCTGCCTGCAGCAGTGGCGGGCGCACGTCGGGCCCGGCCCCAGCTGCCCAGGCTCAGGGGGAAGCAATGGAGAGCTCTGTGAGGCTGCCGGGGAGCCGGGCCAGCTTCCAGCGCTGCCCGGGAC